>JAYKKM010000341.1:910000-1380000 GCA_035772405.1 Chrysogorgia sp. JL179-B06 | reverse complement strand
CGTGACGTGCAAGAAGCGTTAAATTACAAATATCAATAAAAAATCCCAACATGTATTACAAGTGTATTTCCCCAATTCATACTTATATAGCTTAACGAAGATAAAAGTTTAAAATCCTCTATGGTAATATAAAGTTTTTAAAATATCTTTTATTTTTACTGGCTTTTGTGCACTGCGTATGCAATGTAGAAATACAAATTGAATAATATAAAAGTTGGTGTACTGCCGAAATAGTGTGTGTACTGCCGAAATAGTGTGTGAGAGGTCTAACGTTTTGAGCGAAGGCCCACCGCTGTAATCACCCCCTTGTTCCGATTAGCGCGATATTCAGATTGGTGGCGAGGCGCCGAAGACGCTGTAGCCATTGAAACTAGTTGACGGAAGCGTTTGTTTGCGGGTTACCTTAGCCATATACTTACTAAGTAAGAGTACTTACGTATTCCATGGACGCTTTCGGATAATGTGTCTTTCTTCAGAAACGTCTTCTATGGAAATACGTATAGTACTCTTACTTAAGATTTTTCGACATATTGAAGTTATGTTATTGTTTCTCCTTTAAATATTATATCAAGTTCTTTGGAGAACGTAGCAGCTTTCATATTTATTCATATTTATTCATATTATTTCATAGCTACCGGAATAATGATATAGTCACTGTGGAAACGTCGTCTCGAGTGACGTTCCGCTCTGCAGTTTATGTACCGAACTCTCTAGCATAAATTATCATAATCATTGTGCCATGAAGTGATTAATTAGTCGAAGCTGTCATGGTGCAATTAATATGAATTTTAATAACGTTTTACAAGACGTTATGACGCAAGATTAAGTTCGAAATATGAATTATATGAGCTGAGCTGATTCGCTTAACAAAGTTCTTATCACGCGGCTACTACAGAGAACCAAAATGATATTTTAAAGTAGAACTGGCTTAGTTTGGCTGTAAGAAGAGTATAAAGTTAATTCAAATGATCTTTTTGGGTCAAGGAAAGATATTCGTGACACAACTCAGCCCTTTGGCCGGGCTAGCGCGGTTCATAAAAGCAGCACCTAAAAGTAGTGTTCTGTGTTGGCAGTGTTAAAAAATATGAATAAAAAACACTAAAAGGTTGATGAATAGGATCTAAGCCAGGTTTCAGCATCTAAGAGTGAAACATAAACGAAGAGCCTTCGTTAAACTTCCTATATATTCAGTATTTCGGCAAGTGCTCCAACGTTTTAGTGTTTTGCACTCATATCTTAATGTCTATATACATCGGCGTTTCACATGCATCACTGTCTTATATTAGACAACATCACATTATCGTTCGTATATTACGTTAGTTTTCTATCCCTTTCTATTTGTTTGTTTCCAACATATTGTGAACCCGTCAACCACAAGTGGTTAAGGACAAGTCCTTATCTCTAGTTTTTTTGTCATATCATACACTCGAGTACCGCACGCTATTAGAACCGCCAGTGCATATCCCCTGCGAAAGAGACTCTTTCATATACATGTGCCGCCGCGCTCTTTAGGATACGTTGGTGCATGTTAGGCCCGTTCCAAACGTTTCATCTGCCGAACCTAATGTCAATTGAAAGAACCTTTGTTCAAGCTCATTTGCATTAGGTTCGGCACATGAAAGTTGCACGTTTGAAACGGGCCTAATATAATCACGAAAGAAACATGGAGTATTCGCCTGCAAATGTCCCAATATTCTGATGACTAAATCCACTACATATAGCATGCACCGGGGTAAGAAATCGGCGTGATTTAATCGCTGTGTGTAAACGGAACTTAAATAGCTCGACAAGCTCGAATAATGGTTGTCGCTATAGGCAGAAATCCTAAGCAGCACACGGTGTCATCATCGCTTCGAACTGTGATCCGAATTGCGGTGACAAGAACTATGTTGATGAAATAATTAACGCCGAGCAATGTGGATAACTTAAAGGGTAAATTGAGAGGTCATAATGGTTGTTCTTTGCATGGAGTGTAATTAAAAAAACACCCTTCAAATTCACGCAAGAACTTGATATCGAACGTTTTAAATGATCTAAATCTCTTCTTGAAAACTCAAAAAGGTCTGTGTGCTGATGAAGAGGGCGGTGTGCTGATGAAGAGGGCGGTGTGCTGATGAAGAGGGCCGTCGCTCGAAATGTTAAACCACCTACACATTATATTGCCGTACATCTCTTGTGTGTGCGCAAATATCTTGTTTATATATGTAGAAAGAAAGTCTCGATTGCATATCAATATCGCGCGGGAATGAATCGCTCGCTTCGGAAGCGCAACCGGAGTTGGAAGGTGCCGCACAGCGCGTGGCACGCGTCAAGGACGTTTGCTGGCCCGTGTGCCCTACGCCAACACAATCGGGACTAAAACGATTTGGATCATGCGACTTCTCGTTAAGCCATTGATTCTTAAAAGATTTCTTTTTGTGTCGAGTTGTGAACATAAGATCTTATCTGGGATTGTGCGGAGGAGTTCATGTGGGGATCAATGTTGTTTGTTTGAAAGAATCGGTGTTAGAAATCGAGGTTTAGTAAAAGGTTAACTCACGTCTCTGTGTAGAGCCTCGAGGACGAGTCGCTTGAGTTCATGCAGACTGTCGTTGATGCGTTTTCGGCGTTGTTTCTCGATTAATGGTTTCTTGGTCTATAGAAGAGAGGAAGGAAGCGGGGAAAGCATTAGGTTATTTTATTTGTGTTAAGCAATTACGAGGGTAGAATTAAGTGATTTGTGATAAGCTACACTGGAGGCGCCTTTCAAGTGTTTAATAAAGAGTTCGTTTGAAAATTTCAGGGTTTTAAGACCCATCATCACAACACGAGTTTTCCTTTATCGAATGTCATTGTGGCGTATGTCATCTTGCGTTTGCACGCGGTATAATTCTTCTTGAATTAGAGATTGCAAGGCAAAACGTCTTTTACACTGTAGTCAGTCAATCACGTAGCGCGCACACATAGGCCTCTCTGAAGACCAAAGTGGGACCAGTTAAAGAAAACGCAACTTCAAGGTATTTGGAATCGAATCTGGAATCTTTCGAATCTACTCCAAAGAGAGTTTGATGTCAGAAGACACTATCCTTTCTAATTGTAGCTTGGTGTATCGATGTTTGCATGCCTGGTTTGGAAATACTATATCGTGCATTTTTACATAAAAGATTGCTGTTGGGCACACGTACCTTTCGTGTTTCCGAATTGCTGCTTTTCCCTTCCGTGTTTAACTTCTCAAGTCCCATGTCTGCAACGAAGTTTATATTCACAAAGCGTCTGTCTCTGGAAGTGAACCGACACTAGCGTCTTCTTCGCGTTAAGTGCAACCACACAATAACACATCTCTTACGTTTTCATTTATTTATAGCCAAGGACCATGGGAAAATCCCTCGCTGTATTGTCTTCTCTAAATATTGATACCTTCATTGTTTATGTGTACCCTCCCACTACACAATCTAATCACCCTCGGTCGCTGAGACCGTGGGATCGGTCGAAGCTGATTGGCCGACGCCAATGCTATGCTCGCGACAAACGTACGCGTGACTAGCAGCCCGCGTCGAGCGTGAGACTGCGTGACACTGATTGGCTGACACGAGCTTGTAAACAATGGTTATTGTGCCACACTCCCCGTGTGTCGGTCTGCTGCCAAATACTGTCTGAATTTGTGAGTTAGCTTTTAAATTGTGTTTGCTGAATTGAGTGTCACAGATGTGAAGAAGCCATTGTCACAAACGAGAATTAATGGTGACATTTAAGACACTGCTGAAACTTACTTAACGTTATTACTCAGCACATACAATAACACGAGTGATTACCACTTGCAAAGTAATAATAAAAAATTCTATTTACCAAACCAAGAACTAATTTCTTCCAAGGAGTCTTGGAACAAGTTACTTTTGGAAATTTTAAAAGCATTTTTAACGAATCTCTATCAACTTTGTCTGCATGTTCTTTGACTTGTAAATAATTATTCAGACAACTTGAATGAAAACTTGTAAAATTATTATTTAGTTAGAAACACATTTTATAGTAAATATTATTCTGTTGAATGTGCTATTCCTATGTTTATTCAATTTCTCGGTAAATTTTGTTTGTCACACAGCCCTTTGAAAATAATGTGAAAATAATGTGTTTAAATATTATTATAAATAATAATAGTAATAATAATAATAAAGTAACTGTCTTTATATACGTATTACCTTTGACGGCGTTTCGAATTATGTGTCTGCACGGCCCCTCCACGAGCACACCGAACAGATTGCAAACTCAGACATTGTTAAGAGAGATTTAGATAATGACTTAAACAAAATTTTTGTATTGAGAGTCTTTGTAGGCCCGAAATAAAATGCTTTTCCTGTCATAACTCGAAGATTTCCCTCATGTCGGAACTTTGAAAGTTACCCTCCAAGATTCTATAACTATAGCGTGTATACCTGTAGGATGAGCCCTTTAATTTCGTGTGGCAATTAGTCCAAGTTTGGTCGAAGGGATAATATACAGTTATTCCTACATATTCCTGACTCTCAGTTAAATTCTCTCGCTTAGCTTGTTGATTGGAAAACTTAGCGTTTTAATCTTTGTTTCTTTGTCAATGAAGCCATAGTCCTGCACGGTATTCGATATTTAGCTTCTGAAATGGTACTCTTTTTATATATTTTACCATTTATAGTACTATAGTCAGTATAATAACCATATACATAGAGGATATTATTACGTGACCGCGTTCGGAGATACAAATGTTATTTTCGAGTGTTGGTATCTCTGGCGAGTGAGCGTCGCGAATGAGTGAGAAATATTATCATCACGAAAATATCATATTCGTATCTCCAAGCGGCCATGTAATGTTCTATTACATTGACATCTACGAAATAGCCATGATGATAACTCATGTGAAGACAAAAATTATAATGTCATATAAAAAAATCATAATGTCATATAATAGGTCCCAACGTAATTAGCTTACATTGTGTTAGCGTTCCTGAGATGTCTTTACAGTAACTTATCATTCCTCTTTTAGTCTTTTTATGTTCCTCGAAATGAAAAGTGTAACTGCGATGAAAGCCAATTTGGTTCCGATTTTTTTTTTCATTTGATTTTATGGAATCGCAATTCAATTTTTCATCGCAGTAGCTCCATGTAAATAAATAATTAAATAAATAAATTATCACGCCGACGTATGCATTAGCGTTTCTGCGAGGAATATTTCTCATTTATGATTCGCTTGGAAATGTTGCTGAATGCGAATACTTTGTACTCTTGGTGACAATCGAGACAAAAACAAGACAAGTCTTTATGGATGATATGATTGGAAAATATCGACTTGTTAAATACCTATGAACTGCAATTTCATGGTTATAATGAATCACGAAAGTTAATGGAGAAATCTGCAGTTCATGTTACGTTGAAACGCAATGCCATTCACCGCACACCATTCTACTGTTCTATATGGCATTCTATATGGCATTCTATATGGCATTCTATATGGCATTCTATACCCATGGTTATAGGAGTGCAAAAAAAAACACAACGGAGATAAAAATATTTTTAGTTTATTTTACTCTAATGAAGATCTACAGGCTATTTTCAATATATTCCTCTGCGAGACTTTATATCAGTGCAATATACCTTCGAGACATGGCCCATATTTGCCGTGGGCTAAATAGTAATTTGACTAAACTTAGCATGTTCTCGAACCAGATGTAAAAATATCAATCTTAGGTGGTATATCTATACCACAATGCATGTGACCTTTTAGAAACTCAATCTCGAGGTGGTTTTGTAGAAACTCCCAGTCATAAAAAAGTCTGACTCGTAGATGATGTTAACTTCGTATATGAGTATTTTAACCGTACCGTGTATTCAAACTATATAGTGAATCATTAATTAGAAACGTGTTTAACACGTTTCCACCAGATATCGTTGTTCGTTGCATTCATCCACCATTCAAAGTATATATAGCAAATCATTTTTTAAACGCCGTGTTTATCACGTTTCCATCCGTCGCGTTTCAACAGCTTTGTTTGTATTCGTGTTCTCTTAGTTGAAGCTGTGAAATACTTCTTAATTTTATCACTTTCTGAATTCTTCTCCATTTATTGTTTCGCATTTTTGCCACCTCATTAGTGATCGTGCGTTTTGTCCTTTAACGGGAAATTCGACCTGAAATTGCTAATTATCGATACTCTGTGGAAACGCAACACCATATCAACAAAATTCAAAATAACCCTACGTACATACATACATATATATATATATATATGAATAATTCTCCTCCTACATGGCAAAATACCACTGATATTTCTTGAGTCCCAGTAGGAATTCAAAGAGATTTTATTGCTGCAACCTATAGCCTTATAACTGATGATACATCAATTTTGAATTTCAAATTGGCTACGGTATAGATATCTATACAGGTAGTCCTTAAATGTAAAAAGCTTTCATTAATTCAGAGACTCAAGACGTAATCGGTGGTATTTTGCTTGTGTGAGCCAGGAGAGAGGACCTACCAATATTTTTTGCCAATCATGAGTCATGACATTTCCTCTCCTACAGCTACTTAACAATTATAGATTCCATTTTGCCGTTGTCTGTTCAGTTATAGATGCACAGATGACGTCATAATGTGGTAAGAACAAAAAAGTGGCCCACGAGACGATAGTCGAGTGGGTCATTGATTTTCTTACCGAGAAGACAACAGAAAATGGAATCAATTTGTTTTATACAATCAAAAACAACCCCAAAGGTTTATCAAAGCTGTTGGGCATGAAAAAAGAAAAATACAGCTGCTGACGTGATTTGACGCCATCCATGTATCTGTCCTTTAATAGATTATGGGCAAGAACCAATGAAAATGCGTATATATAAGTCACGTGATTGTATAAATATATATATAGTTAAACTGAAACCTGTATGTTTGAAAAGGTTATTGAATAAGGATTCAGAATATATAGAATATTTGCTGGTGAATAGGAATTTTATGCCTCCCGTCTTGTTATTGTTCCCATCTTGTTAGTGTTCCCATGTTCTTCACCATCGGCGGCATCTTCGCTGCGCTTAGACGCTTTGGCGTTATGGCGTTATCTTGCCCTCAGCTTTAACTGGCCAAAACCATTTTAGCACATTTGTAAAATACATATAGTTTATAATTTCTGTTTTCAAAATTTTAATAAAGCGGCTAGGGCATTTTACCCCTAGCCAGATTATACCAAAACGTGTCAAATTCATTATAATAATTAATTCACCCAGCAAACGGAGCTCAGAAAAACACGCAATGCATCGCCAAAATTATTTGTGTCAGATGGTTAGAGCGTCTCACCGGCAATCAGAAGGTTACAGGTTCGATTCCTGTACGGGACTCAGGATAATTTTTCTGAGGATATGAGCTTGACGATCGTCCACGTATCGTCTGTCTACTCCGCGAGCTCTCCCATATTCACTATAACATTGTGTATATTAACGCATCCAAGCATTATCGTCTGTAAATATATTTATATTAGGTTATTTTAAATTTTGTTGATATTATGTTGCATTTCCATAGTATAGTATCAATAATTGGCAATTTCAGGTCGAATCTCCCTTAACGAAAGTAATGACCGGTACTCACGTTACAGGTTCGATTCCTGTCCGAGACTAAAAAATCATTTTCAAATCAAATTTCAAAATCATTTTGAGCTTGACGATCGTCCATGTATCGTCAGTCTATCCAAGTTCCCACATTCACTACATCAGTGTATTTTTATCAGTGTTAAAAGATTGTTTAATTAAAATTAATATAGACCTCTTATATGCATGCAAAATTAGCCTTTCTGGCCTCGTTACAAAGCAAAGATTCTTTGTTGTTGTAGTCAAGTGGTTTACCACACATGTCTATGAACTGGGAGACTCGGGTTCAAATCCTGGATCGGACCACCACTCAGGGTCTTAAAATAATTGAGGAGAAAGTGCTGCCTTTGCAACAACACTAGCAAATGGTAAGACTTTCGGGTCAAAACGACCTTAAATCGTAGGCCCTCGGAATCCCTATCAGTTGGGATTTCTGTTCACCTAAGACTGATAAACTGAATAGTCGAGCGCTTAAAACATGAGCCGGATAAATAGGGTAACCTGATCCCGCGTGATCGACTCTAAATAAATCAAATTAAAAAAATTATAATAAATTACAGATACACGAACGAGGTCTGAAAGGGTAATTTAAATGAATATAAAAGAATATTTAATTTGGGTTCATTATGAAAGAGGTCTGGACATACAATCCTATATAATGATAATAGTTTATCACAAAATGATAATTGTTTATCAAAAATTACAAAATGCAGAGTACGTCAACATATCACCATACATTACGTGTCTCTTATTTTCTCTACTGTGTTATGAGTTTTATGGCAATTTCAGAGCGACGTTTTGGGTTTTGGTGAATCTCTTCTAGCTTGAGACTGAGGTGAATATACTATTATCTTCAGACAGGAGTAGGGGTGCACGCAATTTTTTCATCTGTACTTGTAGTACGTATTAAAGAAATTGGCCAAAGTTCACAAACATGCGGCTAAATGTACTGTATTCCGCTTTCATCTATAGAATACTTCCAAACACGCGGGATGTTGCGAGACTCGAGAAAAGCGTAAAGAAACACGAGCCGCTAGGCGAGTGTTTTTTAGCTTTTCGAAAGTCGAGCAACATCCCAAGTGTTTGGATCAGGCTATCTAAACACGGAAAAAGCATTGGGTATTTCTTTTATAAAATAATACGAACGAACGAGCAACACAAACTTGAGTAAACGTTTGGCGGGAAATCTCCGTGTTTGGATGGCTTGATCCAAACATAGGTATTGACCAATCAGAGCTTGCGTAGCATACATGTTATTTTATAATATCTGTTACTTATAGTTCATATTATCTGTTACTTATTGTACATATATATTCCATTAGATTGTTAGCTAGTTCACTCGGAAGTTCGTTCCATGGTTTTGCAGCTCTATACGAGAAGAAAAATTGCTTAAATAATTGCTTAAATTGCTTTAAAAAATAGCTTAAATTTTAATCATAAAGATAAGAAAAATTGTATTTGGTTTAGCCAAAGGAAGTTTAACATTATTAGTGCTTCGTAATGTAGATCAGTATATCGATATATATATATCCAACCTAGAGTTATAGTTAGAAACACAAGACAAAGTTGCTCATTGCATAATAACCCAATTAAATGTAAAACTTCTCCAATAAAACATGACACTGCACTGAAGATAACATTTAACAGGGCAGTGTACTTGGATTTTTATTTTATTTACTTTTCTTTTTTCAATGTTCCTGTCACAATGAAAGCTGATTAAATTCAAATTGTCACATTCAATTTTCACATTTAGTGAATATTAACTCAACAAGATAATTTGGTTAAAGCCTTCAATGTCATCGAGTTTCACGATTTTTCAAATCTTATCAATTGTTATACCCAGTCGAGATTTTCTAATATTTCAGTGGACTGATCATCGAAAAGGTGCTATTCGTCTATCAATTTTGCCTGAGGAAATTGCGAATGACTGTGATTCTTCTTTTAAAATATTCAAATCGCAACTAGTGGTCAATATAGCGATCATCATTTCAAAGTTTCATTTTCTTTTATGATAATTACCTCTGATATTGCACAGACCACGTTTACACTATCCCGATACGGCACGAAACAATGTCGGATTTTCCTTCCACACGATACTGGCATGAAAATCGTTTGAATACGGTATACACCCGAATACGGTACGATTTCATATACGATATTCGTACTGGCACCGTGTGCAACGCAGAATACAAAAATGTTCAAACCATTACTATTTCATGCCGTACTCATTTCCGTACCGCGGCATCGTGTAAACATAGTATCATTAGAGAGTTTATAGAGAGCTTAAGCAAGTGGCGGTCTTGCTTCTCACCGCTGAGTTCTGAAGCTAAGCCCGATCGGACGGGGTTAGTACTTGGATGGGTGACTACCTCGTTCGATTCCTGAGCTTCATGAGATTTATGTGAGTAAAGTTGTTGATTCTCTTCGGTTTTACTCCCTCCCTAATATCAACGTACCCTAACACCAACTTTAGCTTGCTCCGAGGTCATCATTGGTCGTATGGTGGCAGCCTGTGGCGCCTTTACTAAACCTTCGACTCGGCCGCGTCCATCGTGTAGTTCGTAGGAACATGACCCCTTTACCTTTACGGACGGCAACCGGAAGCTCATGGTATATAACTGCCGCACATCGTGGTAACCTTCGCTCTCCGTTCGAGTTTCGGTATCTCAACGGTTAGAGCGTCTCACCGGCAATCAGAAGGTTACAGGTCGATTCCTGTCCGGGACTCCGAAATATTTTCTTAGGATATGAACTTGACGATCGTCCATGTATGGAATGAGTATGATTTATTTAGTCTCCCGGGTTGTTTTAAAGGCTTGCTCTATTTCTACAGCTCATATGGTCTCCAAGCTCATAGACATGTGTGGTAACCACCATTGGAATGTATCGCTATTAGACTAAAGGATGCAAAAGATAAAACTGAAGGAATAGAAAGCACTTTTATACCGCTACTTCCACCGCTATTTTCCTCTATGTTATATCCGTTTGCCTTCGGGTAGGCAGAAGTGGATTAGTGAAATGCCGCGAAAACACAATACACCTACCACGTGAACACGATGGTCGGAAAATGCCGCGAAAAATAGGACGCGCTTTAAAATTTTCGATTCTTTCGTTCCGCAACTCATTCTGCGAGCTATGCCACATGTCATTCCACCTTTTACATTCACCGCACCGCAACAGCTTATGCCAATTACTGCGGTCCCACAAAGATAACAACATAAACTATATTAGCAATACAATAACGGATAAACGAAGTTACGCCCCCGAATTAAGAGCGTATAGATGGTTAAGAAGTCGGTTATATAATTACCATGTTATTTTGATCGGAATTCCGACAAACAATTGAAAAGGTATCCGGTTTGGTTGTATAAATCCGTGTCTATTTTTTGCGGCTTATTCATCCTCGGCATAAAGCTGTCGCTTTAACGTCAATATGTGGTACTAATGATGTTTTAATGTTTTCTTAAAGGCGCGAAAAAGCTGAAGTCCAAGCAGAGAAAAAGGAACACATCAGAAGATATCGAGGAAAATACTACGCATGCTCCGAAGGTGACATTTCTTTATTATACATGTATACTGAGATCTTCCGGGGGGTTAGGATTTAGGGGGTTCCGGGTCTTGTTTAGGATGGGAAAGACCTTTACGAAAGAGAATACTGCCTCGGCGATAGGTTCGGCTTATGAAAAAATCGGCGTCTGAAACGAGTCTTAAACTTTCTCCAAAATCCTGCGACAACGAGCTAAGTTTTGGAGTGTTTGCTCTCTGACCAACCTTTTGAAAGTGCCTGCAGCAATTCCTTTCTTAAGCTATAATTAAACTATAATCTATATTAAAGAAATACACAGATGATAGAAATTAAAATAATAGTGATATAAAAGTGTTGTGCAGCTGTGTAGGTAGTGTGGAAATACACATCGAATACTCTAAAAGGTGCCAACCCTTTTAGTTATCAATAGTCATGCAGTAGGAAGTGTAACCAGTTTGAAGCGTCATAGTCATAGAGTGAGACGTTTTACTCTCTATAATGTAATAATAATAATAATGTCTGACGAAGGACGAAACGTTAGATCCTCCTATACACACTATTTCGGAAGTACACCAACCTTTTAGAGTATTTGATTAGATAATAGTGTCGTTTCGTAACTAGCCACATCTTCTTTACTAAATTGTTAGGAATGCTGAAACTTTGGTAATAAACTAAAGTCAGTAAGATCGTTCGTATGAACTTTATTTGTATTTTAATTGGCTGGAGCGCGCTTGCAAGTAAAAGTACTTACGTTACGTGTTTCCATTGGCGACGTTTCGTACGATGTATCCTTCTTCAGGTCAGATGAAGGACACATCGTACGAAACGGACGGACACATCGTCATAAACGCCTTGTGTGTTTTTTTAGAAAAAACAAAAGTCGACACGAAAAATGAAAATTGGCGTCCATTATTACTCAGAGGTGAATGTGAAAAACAGGAACAGAAATAAGAAAGGCAGCAGTGGTGGTGGTCAGCGGTCAGGCAACAAGGGCAAGGAGAAGAGAACGTAGGAGGGTATGCAATGTTAGTGTGTCGACGGGTTGGTTATTAAATGAAACGAGTACCAAATATTTCTCGAAAAACAAGGCTTCGTCTCACCGACAGCCATCTTGGATTGGGGGATTTTACAACTTCAGCATTGGTATTATGGTGGGGGCTTCATTGAAATTGCTGACTTTATTCAGATAGTTATGACTTGGTTGCAACTCGCGCGTAAAAACGCACAAGTGTTGCAAGTTGTCAACAGGCGTGAACAATATTTTGCTGCCAACTGCCTTTCAATCTCGTCCGACGAAATCTAGCTACCATAATTTTGTTCGCATGAAAACAAACAAAGTTGCGAAAAATGCTCATGCTCAGAAAATTATTTTCAGTCAGTTATTCAAACTAACCAATCAAAATTCAGGATAGAAACAAAGTGAATGATAATACAACTTGTTAACTTGAGCAACAACAAAAAGCGAACATGCTTGTTCTATCAATATTGTTTTATATTTTACTAACAACCGTGAACAACCATTGTTGGTTCATCAATGCTGAACAACCTTGTTCGTCTAACAATATTGTTCAGCCATGACAGCCTCGTTGTACAGTACTATATTCATCTGCCATCATACTGTAACAACTTGTGCGATTTTTAGCTGTGTGGAATGATATATTGACTTTTAATATCAGGTCAAGTTTAGCATGAAGTCAATGCCTTGATGTAAAAAAGCATTAAAGTGCCCATAACCTCAAAATGTTTTATTGTCTTGTTTGGAAGAACTTTTAAAATGATAAAGTAACTTCTTTTGAAGATTTTCGTTTCTTTGCTTTCTTTTTGAGATATATCAGTTTGTTTGATATGCAAATGTCTGGAATTTCGTCATACATGCAAAATAATATCCTATAATATTTCTTACACACATTGTTTATGATAACTGTATCAGGGCTTATTCTACGGTGTCTTTTGGCTGTCAGAAAACGAAGGCGTTATGGCGAAGCAGCTTCAGTATTCAAAGAAGGAAAGCAAAAGGAATGAGTTTTCGACGTTGTTTTCACCATCATAATCTCACGTGTGTAATCAGACTTTTTGATTCTTATTACAACCGTGGAAGCATTGTCGTTAAACTTTAACGCAGTGGAGAGTTTAAATATTGCGCTTTGAATATTGCTTAGACTGTTAATTGGTATGGCGGTTGGTTTTTCGGACGATATTGACTTTATTGGAAGTATTGAAACTTTCAACGGTCATTTACTCTTCGAGGTACATAAGAGCGTCAACCGCGAGTTTTACTCACTTTCAAGTTTCAATATCCCATAATGCAACTTCATGTATGGCTAAAGCTGGTTACTTCATGTAAGCCTGTCCCCAACACAACTATAATCCCAACCTCGTACCGAGGGAAGAGAAGACCCTGGTAAAGGCTGGTCACGTGACTCCAAGGATATTGGATTATTTTGTAACCTGGCTTATTCTCGCGGGCCGGATCGCTGTGAAAACATACTCGGTATATGGATAATTCAAAAATATTACAATTTATTGGAAAGAGTCATATGTTCAATAAGTAATAAACACTATTAAACACTATTAAAACAAAAGTTTTAATTTGTATTTGCCAGACTATAAATAACAAGACGCCCGCTAGGCGTTAACTCGGGCTCTTGAATTAGTGGCTTGTTGAAAGACATTGTAGGCAAATTCAGTGATTTGAATTCAATATACACAAATCTATAGTTGTAGGTACAATGGTTGGTTAAATTTTCCATCATTGCAAACCCATAACATAGTGTTGGCCAACAGCTTTGATTATATGAAGGTGAGTTGACTCAGTATCCAAGCTGGCTTACTGAGAAGTCTGCTCCATCAAATGAGCCATCCTGTTTGCTGACCTAATCCACTTCTAGTCAACAGGGTCAGCCTGGCAAGCAAGCCGGCCTGTGCTCATGTAATTACTAATAATAATTCATATGGTCAGTCCGGCAAACAGGTTCAGTTTGAGCAATCATTAAATAAGTTAATCTTGTTCTCAGTGTATAAGGCATAGCAGTAAATCAAACCATTTAGCTGGCAGTAGCAAGGTGTCATAAGCTATTATAAAATAGTTTAAAGAAATGTAATTCAAAATCATTATTTCTTTGAAGTTATATTAACATTTTGAGCCAGTAAACATATTCATAATTTTCGCATATTTATTATTTGAGAGGCTTTATACATAGTAGTGACAGCTAGCTAATTGCAATATAAAGACAGATTACTGCATAGTTAACTATGTTACTGTTTCGGTTAGCGAGCCAACTCGCTTTCCATGTAGTCAAGGCCAAAATTCAGACCCGTCACTGGTAGTAAACTAGCAAACAACAACAAACTCTTTACTCCTTGATCTTGATAGTTGCCTAGTTGGTATGGGTGTCACAGATTTATATACTGTGTGTTCATTTGTAAGCATCTGTGTATAATAATACATGTATGAGCAATCGATACAAATTTACTGATAACCCAGAACATTTTGGAGCTCCATTTAAGCTTACAGGTAAAATATCAAGTGAAACAGGGTAAAATTCGATAGCAACTAATTACTAAACAATATTAACATAGGCTCATAGCATCAACTTTATTTTGTATAACATAACAATAAACAATACAGCCAACAAAGCTTATAAAAATATTACAGTTACCTCAGAACAATTAACATATTTCCATACAGCATTCATATGTTGAGTCTCATTTAGTTAAACATTTAGTAGACAAAAAGCGTATGGAAATTGGAAACAGATAATTTGATCGAGTACAGGTTCTCGAAATCGTAGACCAACCCGTTTTGAAAGCGATCGGGATTGTGAGCGTATATATATAAGATCAAGATACTTGCCAGTTGCCAGCCACATCAAAGATTTTCAGTGAAGAGCACTCGAAGAAAGGTAATCAGATCACTGGATCAGATGAGTAAATAAAGCACAATGGCGGTGTTTTCAGTTTCGCAAAGGTGAAAAGCCTGGGTACGAGGACAAAAAGATTTTTGGGATCACTTCACTGCGCATGTGTAGTAATCCCACATTCATAGTCTCGCTCACTAGTCTACAAATTTAGTCAACAATGATGCAATAATTGCCGTTTCGCGACGACGACTAAATAATAATAATAAACAGAGCCCTTTTTAAGACTCGTGCTCTCCCCCCAGGGGGGGGAGGCCCGAGTAATTACAATCTCAATTGATTATCCACCTCATTCATTCCCAGGCCTTTTCAATTTCAAAAAAGACAATGTGAACGAAGGTAGAGTTGAGTACGAGATTCTCGTTTACTACGACGATCATCAGCTCAAATATTCAGCTCTCCATCTGAGTCTGGGTAGCTCAATGCTTAGAGCGTCTCACAGGCAATCAGAAGGTTACAGGTTCGACTCCTGTCCAGGACTTAGAAACATTGTCTGAGGATTTGAGCTTGACGATCGTCCATGTATCGTCTGTCTACTCCAATCCCACATTCACTACATACAGTGTATGTATACAACATTCTCGTTTAAAGTAAATAACAGTCCTTATTACATGATTGAGTCGGTTTTCTTTGATGTACCGCGGGATGTATATAGCATACATCATGCACCCCCCCAAATGCATTGCCTTCGCTACGTCCCTGTATAGACTATACGCTGTTTATATATTTATCTATATCTGAATAGACCAACGAATACGCGGAAACCTATTGCTTGCATTTAATAAATAAATAAATAAAGAATGGTTGTCTTGAACTCATAAATATTTTCGCACGATTTATATAATACCGGGAAAGCCAGCGGATCAATCGGTAGTGGGCACCGTTAGATTCAGCGCTCATAGCGTGGAAGGCACAAGATAGTATCAACCTTTTTGAAAGTAAAAGTTTAAGCATACATTCTTGTTGTTTGTGGCATTAAAATATATTTCTGATTCTCGATCGTATGTTGAATTCATACGTCTTCAATCTCCCGCTCCTTATGAATACTAATTAGATAAGAAACTAAGAAAAAAATGGGAAAATATTTGTCCAAGGTGGAAAAATGGACAAAACTTCGTTAGAAAACCTCCTTAATCATGTAATAAGTCAGATAAACACCTCGGATGCTGCGCGTCTTCGGGGTTGTATATAGCATACATCCCTCGTTCTCGGTGTTTATCCTATACTTACTGCTCATTTTCTGAATATGTTTATATTTCGTTCATGTTAATGTTCATTGTTCTCACGGGTGAGTGAAATTTGAATAACGCTACCACGTGTGTTGTTTTAACGGCTTTGGTTGTCAACATCAATCACACATCAACCAATCATTCCCATACTTGAGATTAACAACAAGATTAAGCGTGAGAATGATGATATTTGATTGGTTGATTTGTGATTGATGTTGACAACCAAATCCGTTCAAACACATCACGTGCTGGCTTTGAAACTGACAACGGAGGCGATGAAAAATCATAGCATGTAACACACCACTGACGTACTTCCTGTCACTCACGTCGCAACTGCTGACCACATTAAGGAGTTCGTTCATAGCAATATTTTATACTTTTCTGTCCTCGGCACTCTGTTTATTACAAGTCTTCCGTCGTAGGAGAGTGACGCGAATACCCATGGGTCAGCGGTCGACCATTCCACAGCATAAACGCTGTCCTCGTGTTCTTCGTATGTCGATATTATTCCGTTGGAGGGAGGGGAGGGTGTCCTGAAATAACAAAAATGTAAGGTAAGACACCCGTGCTATAGACGACTTTCATAATGGCTGCCATTTTAAATATTCTTTTATGTGCATATAAATTAGTCTTTACTCTACTAACTGTGGTCTTTACAACCTCGTTACGAAGCAAAATTATTTTGAATTGCTGACATGCAAACGAGGCCATAAAGGCTAATTTAGATGCACATAAAGGAATATTTAAAATATTTAAATTAGCAGCCATTATGAAAGTCGTCTATAACCGTTGAAATACCGTAAACCTCCGAATATAAGCCCTGGGCTTATATTCGTTCGTAAGCACACTTTGGTGGACAAGATTTTGTGTTAGTAATAACATTTATTGACTTTATTTCAATATAACACAAGGTTAACATATAAACAAGCGTAAGATAATATTAAGATTTTTTGTAAAACTTTGTTTTAAAATTATTTTTAAGAAGTCTCCAATATTGCCATTCACGGCATGGTATAGGGGTTTGCAAAACAACTTTTAAATTCGTATAACCACTACTACGAAATCACTATTTTATTATTTTATAGAAAACAGTAATAAACAGGACAATGGGTTTATATACGGGTGGGCTTATCGGAATGGTGAGAGTGTTAGTAAATTGGTGGGCTTATACACGGGGGGGGGGCTTATATTCGGAGGTTTACGGTAGTAGGGAGGCGACCTCATTCATCATCAGCATAAATCATAGGAAGACACTAGATGTCATAGGCGTAGGAACCGGGGGCCTTCAGCCCCCCAAAATTTGAAATGGGGGGCTGAGCCCCCCCAAAAAAAATCAGGACAAGCGTTGCTAAACTTAATGGTTTTTTCTCAATTGTATTAGTACGACTATAGAGGCTAGGAGAGAAGATACTTAAGAGTTAAGATAATCTACCTACGGGCTTCATCTACACGAGATTTTACAAACTGGTATAACCTGAAGTGTTAGCCAACCGCTAAACCCTTGCCACGTGAGTGAGTGTTAGATTGATTCCCAGACCCTTCTGTCAGTACTAGGCGCCAAAATGGCGTCACCTGGTAAGAGGCAGCGGCAACTCTTGGATTCATTTGAACTATGATCGCTGTAGAATTAGAGGAAAAAGTTTGCTCAATACCAGTCCCAGTATCGATTACTCGCGTTAGTGGCTTGGTATCGACGGCCACTACAACGCGTATTTTCAGACATCTTTCAAGCTTGACACCTTTTAAAGTTCCTATGACCCCAATACGATATTACTGATATAGATTCTACATGAAGTGAATAGCTGAATGTAAAAATGTTTTATGATTTGAGCTTTGCATTGATGATCTAGAAAGGTTCTTTGTCCAAAACGTGACGTAATGACTAATGACTCTTACTCTTTCAGTTCTTTACTCTCTTCTTCGTCCTCGTCGTCATCCATATGCCCAAAAGGCTCCGAGGAAAGTGAAATAATGTTATTAAGAATCACTCGACTGTCGCTACTTGAGGATAGCACGAGCTGATCGTGAAAATGATTATAACGGACACGCCAGACCCTGAAAGAGATGATAGTTTGTGAGGCTTTCTTAGTAACTAAACATGTCCTTTGAGAGGGCAGCACAAGCTAATCTTAAAGTTACTTATGAAACTCATTTCATTAAAACTACTACAATACTATTATTTGGTTAGATGATTTAGTTTAGTAGATTTATCACTCTTAGGTGAACGGAATACCCCAACAGGCTAGAAGCCCAATTGATAGGGGTTCCGAGGGCCTACGATTTAAGGTGGTTATCCGAGAAGACCCAAAAGTCTTACCATTTGCTGGTATTATTGCAAAGGCAGCACTTTCTCCTCAATTATTTTTAAGACCCTGAGTGGTGATCCGACCCAGGATTTGAACCTGTGTCTCCCAGCTCATAGACATGTGGTAACCACTAGACCACAACAGCTGGTTGAAAAAGATGATCTTAAAATGCAAGGTTGCCTGGCCATATAAAGCTTTGAAAGTAATCAACAGTATCTCGAGAATAATCCTTGATCTTACTGGCAACCAATAACCAGTCTGGCAACTGTATTCTGAATTCACTGTAACTTGCATAACCCGCATAACCTTCTGGTGACCAGTGAGATGCTCTAACCATTGAGCGACGTGGACTGAGATGGGAAAGTGCAGAAATAGTGTGTAGTACGTACTACACACTATTTTGGTACTTTGCCATCTCAAAAGGTTGGATTTCGATTTGTAGTTCAACACTTTTGTTGCGCTCGACAAAGGAGAACACTATCCTATTATTGGCGATGTGTCGATAACTTTTTATCCCTGAAACCGGAAGTTGTCGTTCGGCCCCCGCTGCATCATATATAGGCCACTCGCGGTCGATGAACTGGTAACTACTCGTGGTTTGATTACTTATCAAATATTCGATTGTTGCATATGCTTTTGCAAAATCCCTTGTATTCGTGTATGGCAAATAAGAGAGCTCGCCATATGGCTCTGTATCTGTTGACATACACATTCACATACACATTCACCTCTTTAATACAATTGCTCCGAATGCACTTTAGGCTTTGATTACTCCTAGGACAAACAAACTGAAATTGATTCTGAAAAATTCCCACATGACCCATTTCCTACAGTTTATGATTTAATGATAAATGCGAACAAACATCGACAATATACGTTATCGTTGTTATACCCTTGTTTATCAACTGGGAGATCCGGGTCTTAAAATAATTGAGGAGAAATTAGTACTGCCTTTGAAATAACAATATAACATATCAGGAAAATGGTTTTCGCGTCTTCTCGGATAACGATGTTAAATCATAGGTCCTCGGAGCCTTACTAAGGGGCTGAGTTTCATAAAAAGTTTGATTACAATAACATGAGCAATTTCAGCCCGTGCTGAAACCTGGGAATGGTGAAGAAGCCATGTTTTTTTCCGTTTATGCCTGCGTAATGAATTTTCACACGCCCATATCAGCTCGGGCTGCAATTTTTGAGCAATTACATGGGAAATTTCATCCCTGGCTGAGATTTTCGCCATGTCAATCGAAACGTAAATTTGTAAGGGATTCGTGCTGAAGTTTCAGCTCGGGCTGAGATTTCAGGGCGGGCTGAAAGTTTCCATGTAATCGGCCTCTAATTGGACATTCCAGTCTGGAGCGTAAACATAAGTCTATGGCTCGGATGAAAAGGGCAACCTTATCCACCGTTATCGACTTTAAATAAAGTGTGGTTATCGGGTTTTAAAAATTCTCAGCGGTTATTTGGCCTTAACAAACACCATTTCCGTTAGTTTTGAAAGCGACAGGCGTGAACGACGCGTGCAAAAAAAAAAACGGGTGAGCACACAATACATACAAAGAGGTGGTTGACAATGGAGCGGGCATCGGAAATCCAAAGAAATTCGGAGTCAATATGTCTGGCTTAAAACAATGGTAGTTTTCAATGACTCGTGCTATATCGTGGGAAACCAGGTGCTCTGAGCGTGAGGTAAAGGACTGGTACTGGTGCCAGAATAATAGTGCAAGGCCAGATTGTTCAAAAATAGGTTACTGCTATCAAATGCTATGATAGGTCTCAGTATACCATCATTGCCATATTACATATATGGAAAACGTGACTGCCCCTGCAACCGGGAATCGAACCCTGGTCTCCAAATCAACGTTTCGGCGCTCTAACCTTTGAGCTATTGAAACAGAACAGTCAGGATTAGCGAATTTAATATTTATATGGAGAAATCACTGACTGTTCTGACCGTGTCAATAGCTCAAAGGTTAGAGCGCCGAAACATTGATTCGGGGAGACCAGGGTTCGATTCCCCGGTTGGGGCAGTCACTTTTTCCATAAATGTATTTGACTATATTAAATCCTCTCTAATATTAATTATTACATATATACCATCTATACTAGTAACAGTTTATATTGTGGCCGATTATTTGTCATAGTGTGACAATTAACTTATGCACGTTGCACGACACATGAGATTGAAAACTATTAGAAAACCTCCGGATACGGGTCCGCATGTACTTCCGAAAGATTGTTATCGTCGTATTGGATATTTAATTGGTTCTGAACGATACTTCCTCTTCGTATTCGCGGTTTGATTGGTTCCGATTCTTGAGTGAATTTTGTCTAAACAGGCTGTTTAAAGTTCAAAGCCAAACATTCGCTAATCACTCCGCAAAATATCGCGTGTACCTGCGTTGACGTCACTTCCTGTGAACTTTAGCAGGGGGAAAGGGCACGAAGATGAAATTTTCGAACGACAAGATATATTACAATTTTTCTCAGGAGAATCCAAATATGTAAAATCCCCACAGGCTGGATAGGCACTTTAACATGTCAAAGAGCATTTAGATTAGTGTTCGTATTTTCACCGCGGAGAATTGAATTTTGGGACGATTCCAATCGTTCATAGGCAGGCCTGACGAGAGGGGGGGTCAGCCAATTATATGGCAATTTCTGAGTGACGTTTTGGGTGTTGGTGAATTTGCCATCTGTATTCTCTAATCTCTTCTAGCTTGAGGTGAATCTATTATTATCTTCAGACAGGAGTAGAGGTGCACGCAATTTTTTCATCTGTACTTCTAGTACGTATTATCTGTTACTTATTGTACACAGGCCTGACGAGAGGGATCACCCATTTTTAATCATACGTTATACATTAAAAAATTACAAAGAAACAAGAACTGCAGTTTTAGCATTAATCGTTACATTGCAGTGTCTGTTCGCTAATGGCACTGGCATAGAGCCCTTTATGGCTTGATCACTGCGATGGCGACCCTTTATGGCATAATATTAATTCATAAATACAATCATTATTCATGACAGAAATCATGTGTACTGTGGGACACTCCACCACATCGGTATGCGGCTCTGCAGTGGGCGCATCAATACATCTTAATACTTGATGTTATGTTAATATACTGTTAATGAACTTGTAAAATGAACGAAGGTTTTGCTCGTTATTTTGAGGTTGTCTGCGTGATAAAAAAGGACAAATTTGGGAATTGGGGGTAGAGGGGCCCATAAATTTCTAAATTTCTCTTGGCAGCCCTGTTCATAGGTATTCAAAAACGTTATGATTCGAGAACAACAGACATGTAAGAGTATAAATTTACACCCCACATGTAGGTTGGTTGAGTAAAAGTTACATAAAAACATTGCCGTAACAAGAAGCCGTTCGCTGGACGTTGGTCACGTGGTTTCTAGCGATTTGCGGTTATGAAGAAAAAACGTCAATCTGAAACTGTCTAATCCTTAGGAAATGGGGTCCCATTTTACGACTGACTTTTCAAAAAGAATCTCGAATCGAAAAAAAAACATAGTCCTAAATCTAATACTAAGAATAATTCTTACGATAATGCTTAATTTTGGAAATAAATATGAAACTTCACCCCATTTTACATTAAATCCCCCTCCCATTTCAGGGTGTTCCCCCTCCCCCAAGAGCCTGTCATTGCAGGCTACATTTTACAGTGAGTTAGTACATGGAGCGAAAATACTAAAAATATTCTGCTTATTGAGTAGCTCGTCTACCGTTTGTCGACTGTTAATATATACAACAACGATATTCATTTATTCAGTTACCGGTTTGATTACATCGGTCAAATGACGATTAATTTATAGAGATAACTTTCATCAATTCTTGTGCCTCTATTAACGATGGAAATTTTAAAATGCCTGTTGTCATTACAAGTGCGGCGATTATTAATAACTTAACTACGTTAAAGTAAACTACATGCTTAATAATAATTGTTTTAAGTTTGTCTAATATGAATGAACTCGTAAAATGATATAGAGTAGCACCTTTTACAACTTTTCCGTATTTTACTTCGTTTTTGAAATATTTCAGTTTGTTTGATATGTAAATGAGATGGTCTCAGAGAATTTTCACTCATTAAAAAAGTCTTATATCTCGGTGATTGCTAAGTTTACAACGTTCATTATCATGAGGAGTTATTACATGCACATTTTCAAGTAAATTTGTGGAATAAACTTGAAGATGGAACTAATATTCTAATGTATGAAATTCTCTACCAAGCACCTGACGTCCGAGACCATCTCATTTACATATCAAACAAACTGAAATATTTCAAAAACGAAGTAAAATACGGGAAAGTTGTAAAAGGTGTTACTCTATCATTTTACGAGTTCTTTCATATTAGACAAACTTAATTTTTGTTGCCAATGTCCTTTAAAAATAATATGTGTAAATAAACATAAAACATATGTGGGGTATTACCTCAAGATATCAGAGATCTTCCAAGTCTGCATCAATTTTAAAATGCAATTTTTAACTTTGTTTCATTAATTATTTCGCATGTATATACTTACCTATTATAATCTCAAGCTGTCCAAAACTAAATGGGGCGGTAACGTAAAGTGCGTTGCCGCCAGATTTCGTTGGCGGAAACGGAATCTCGTGAAACGATTTAAAACACTGGGTGACAACAAGAGTTTTAAAGGCCAAGATTAAGGCTTAGGTAAGTTTAAAGTTATAACACTCTTCAACAACTTATTTGATGGTGAATAATTTTTATGATTTATTTTAATTTTCTTGCTTTTTTATTTTAATTTTCTTGCCTTTAGTCAAATAGTTAAATGAAAGTCAAAGTAAAATTAAAAGCAACAATTTAACGAATTGCACGTTCGAAAGGCTTCTCTTACTTTTCATTGGCTAAATAAAACAAGAACAAACGACTACTATTTACATAAAGAAATTAGGACGTTCTGGCGAAATAAGAACCATTGAAATAATTACAAAAATGTCTTGAGGAAAGACATCACGAAAAAAGCGTTTGTTATAATATTTCACATTTTTTTGGTTCTTGGGTTACGATATTTCCTTCTCATGGGGTAACACGTTACCGTAAAACTATGTTTGCGGTAACGCGCATTTCGTAGTTACCGCAATTTTAGCAATTTTGGACAGCCTGAATCTGTAATTATTTATATTGTAATTTGTTCTTACAGGGCCTCGTTAAAATCACATTTTTTGTCTACTTACTCTGAATTAAACATGTGTTAAACTCCTCCGAATTAAACACAACAAAGAAACATAGTGATTATTGAACAGAATACATACTGTAGCGTAATAGCACAGAATAAGAAATGAACAGAAGGGCCACTCTCGTCGGAACCTTTGATGTTTTTGTCCTCGCGCATGTCGCCTCGCGCATCTCGGCCGCCATCTTCCTAGCCAGTAAAACTCCAGCCAGTTCAACAGTAAACAATAGAGCGAAAACCGAGGTTGGATGATTGCAACGGGTATATCTCAAAATTTTGGTCGATGATTTTCAAACCACTGCTTGAATATCCAAAAGAGAGGTAAGTTTATCTATTTTATTTGGTTAGAAAGTAATTTAACAAATTTCAAACGCGTAATTTTATGATTTTACTGTATGCCGCACACTGACACTGTTTCAGTGTTTGTCGCTTTTCTAAGTTAAGTCAAGTGATGTTTATTTTGCTTTTCGGGCTTTTTTATTGTTTGATTGCCTTAAAATACATTCAAGGTCCAGCAATAATAATTTTTCTATCCAAAGCTAGAGTCCTAAGGATTATTATTAAAGTGATATACAAAGCATTGATATAATTATTAAGTTGTTTACTTTTACAAATGTGTGACTTTAATATATTTCCTGTCTTTTTTTTGCATAATGAAAAATTGCGATTTGCAAACTTCAAACTATAATAGATTCTCATCCTTAAAAATAACTTTTGCAGGAATACGAGAGGGAAATCAGGACAACTTTTGAATGGAACAGGAATACTCTGCAATTTGCTCAGGATGTTTTTACCAACATATGCACTCTTTGTATATATGGAGAAATTAGCTATGAAGGCATCCTCAAGTTGTTTAATGTACTCCAAGTAAAGTGCTGTTGGTGCATGGAGCCCTCCAAAAAGTTTTTCCCCTGAGTCATATGCTTTGAAGTAGCATAGTAACATTCTGCTATCATCCAGATTCTCCGACACCAGAGTTGCTGTACAAGTGGAACACTTGTGCCTTTTGAAGCATTTGTGCAGCAGGTACCCAGAAACATAAGCAATTGGATTCTCCTTCATTAAATTTGTGCAGACATTCTGTTCTCTATAATCTGTAGTTCCAATGGCCAAGTTCTGAGGCTGGATTGATGGAGTCACAGGTACCAACACTGGAACATCTGGCTTTTCAGCATACTGGGCAAGGAGGTGGTCAAAGTCTTCAGCACAGTTCCCCAATGATGAGTTTAAAAATGAGCTGAAAAATAATTTCCTAAAGGCTCGTGTGAACTGAATTGGGGTTGGGTTGTCGCTATTCCCACCTTGTTGGCGAATTGAACCAAAGAAATTTTCTAAAGGGTCAGTGTTTAATCTCCTAGTGAGAAGAAACTTGAAGCCATGGTTTACTCTCAGGTAATCCCAAATTAAAAGAATGGCATTAAGGGTAACTAACCATCCCTTAAGACACTTAATCCTACCAGTGACTTCCTTATTTCCTTGAAACACTTTCAACTTGCTTATAAAACTAATGGCTTCGTTTAAAAAACCCAAATGGGGGGAGGTTTCACTAATAGCAGATTTCAACTTTTTTGTAGAATGAACTGTTGAACTGTTTACACAGTCAAATATTGAATCGAATTTTGAAAGTAGGTCTGCTGTTCCCATAGCCGATGATGGGAGACCCCCAACACTCACATACATGCATAGGGATGCTGCTACAGTATGACTAAGGATTTGGGTGGCATACTTAACTTTCATTTTACAAAAATTGTTGGGGTGAATGTGCTTTTCTGTTAACTTAGGTGCAGCTCTGATGGGAAGTGCACTATCCTTCTCATAGAAGTCTTCAATGTCTTTCCACTTTGCAGTGTATTGACCAAATCTGAAGGGATATTTCATTAGGTTATTGCGTACACACTTCAGCAAATGTGGGGGATCAAACATCAAGAAATACTTCTTGTTGTTGTGCATAAACCATGGGCTTTTTGGGGTAACTTCCAAGTGATTGGCCAGGCTTTGGAAGTTTGATCCCATGTCTGACATAACAACCACAACTTTTAGGCCAATTCCTTCCAACTTGTCAATTGCCTCCTTCAACAGGTCTTTCATTTCATCTCTTGGGCATCCTCCATTGACCAAAACATAACCCAAAGGCTGCTTCCATCTTCCTGAGATGCTACGAGCAAGAAACACAAGTGCTGAGTTTGCCACTTTGTTGGTTCTAAAGCCACCTCCAAAATCTTCTAGACCTACAATTTTGTCTGCAGGTATGTCATAGAACAAATTGTTCTTTAGTGAAATTTCATCCATGCATAATGTACATAGCCTTTCTTGTTCACTCATATGAGAAACTTTATTCCTTATTATGTTTAGGGCACCTTGGGATATTCCTGCTGCTGCTGGCATTTTTGATATGTAGCGACGGAGTGATGACTTAGTTGGCAGTATGAATAATTTGGACAGCATTCTGTATGCTTTGCCACTTGCATGGTAGAGAGAGATTGCCAGTGATTTCATTTGTGGTGAATATCTTCTTCCTTTTTGTTTCCTGCTGTGCAATTTTAGTTGAATCTTCACAAAATTTGCCAAATTTTCTGGTAACTTTGCTAATGCCTCTTCTAGTGCATTTTCCTGCCTCTTTTGTTTGGTGCATTTCTTCTTATCCAGGGCTTTCTGTAAACGCTTAATTTTCTTTCCTTGTGATTGAATGACTTTTTTCTGTTTGTTTTTCCTAGGAGTGTTCATAGAAAGATGCTGGCTTGTCTGACTACTGGAATCTTGTGTTGTGCACCCGTGATTTGTGACTCCTGTGCTGCTCTGTGGGACTTGTGAAGACACTAAATAATTACAGAACAGTGGATAAGTTCTGGAAATCAGATTTGGAAAACACCTACCTCACTCTTAACAACTGCAAACAATGGTATCCAATAAAGATCTTTAAAAGTTTTGATTGAGATACCTTTTAGACCTGTATCTGGAATATCAATGGGGGGAGGAGATTCATCCATTATTTCTTCTCTTAAGCTTTCTTGTAAGTTATCTGCTTAACAGAAAATTACAGTTAGAAATAACTTCTTATAAATTATTTATTTTGAAATTCATATATAAAAATGATAACATTAATGGATTGTCCCAGGAAAGATCCACATCTCCCCCCACGGAGGAAATATGTGCCGTCCGAAGGGAGAGGGGGTAAAGATTAACTGAAATTATTGTAGGATGTCCGTAGAGGAGGGGAGGACCCATTTGCCATTTTCTCCGTGGGGGGAGTATGGATATTTTCTGGAATGACCCAATATATATTTAGGTAAAAATCATATAAAATGTATATACAGTCAGGTTAATTTGTCCAGCAGAAAAAAGAAACAATAAATCTATCAATTATTTCTGTTAACTGTTTTCACATACCATTGTTGGTAACTTTCATTTTTAATCTTTTTCCTGTAATGATTATCAAATTGGAGATTGTATAGTCTGGCTAGAGAATATTACAGTATGCAATATCTGGATGTCATATATATTATTGTATAATGGTTTACCTGGGTTATGAGTAGATGTCACCTTCTGAATAGTTTTTCGTTTCTGACCAACTTGAGCTGGCGGATTAGGAATGTTAAATAATGTCGGTTTTGCCTCAGAATTTAAACGATTTTTTAGGTCGTTGGAGAACATAACATCTTCGAAATGCTCGGTACATAATTTGCAATTCTTATACAAATATTCGGGGGTTTTGTTCATTAGGTCCTTTCTTCTACAAAGTACCACCCATTCTTTTGATCTAGATGGTTAATGTGAAAAACGATGTTCCTTACAACTGATAACAGTGTTGCTTACTGGATAATTGGATTTCACTGAGATAACGTACCTTTTGGCATCGCGCGGAAAACGGAAAAAACTAAGTTCTGGATGTGAACCTTTACTGTTTGAGCAGTTAACAGCTGAACAAAACGTTCGACATCCACCTTTCCCTTTGCTTTGATTTTCAGGATCAGCCATTTCAGTATTGTAGATTTTTTTAGCAGCAGTAAAAACACAATCTCTCCAAAAACAAGTCTTTCTATACGAAAAAATCGCACGTGTTTTTTTGGCGCGAATTTTTGGCGCGAAATGGTTGAGGTATTTTTAATATTACCCTTTAGGACACCTTCAGTCCTCAGCTACTATTTCTTTGTTATGGCAACTATATCCAAACCATAACAATGTTTGGGTTTGTTGACTGAGTAAATCTACAAAGTTTGAGTCAATTTAGTGAAATCAATACAAAGATATGCATGATTTTCAGTTTTGTTACAATCCATGTCATAGTTCAAATTACATAAAACCATAGTTAACTATGATAAAACGTACTGTAATGACTCAAGAACTGGACGACAAATGAAAGAACTGTAAAAGCCATTCTTCATTATTTTAACTGTTCTTGCAAATAGAAATATAAAAAACTGGGGTAAATTTTCATTGCATTAGGCACTGCTTTACATTACATTTTGTTAGTTCTCTTGCTCAATTTTGGGCAAGATAGGGGGGTTCCACCACAACTCATGAAACTCACATCTGATCATTTTAGGTGAAAAAACATGTAAATATACATAAAGTTCTTGTGAAACTGCAGCAACTTCTACATATTTATTGAAAAAATCTGTTTGGGCATATTGAGAGCTTTTCCAGATAATACATTACAGGTATTTTCACTGCTAAGAGCAAAAGGTGCGATTCAAAATTTGTGATTCTTATATACAGTACTTGAAAATAAGCAAGCATGTAGATTGATATTCTTTACAATTTATTTTCCTTTTATTTTAGTACAACAACAGTGGCGGCACTACGGATGTGCAAACGGTGCACCACACCAGGGCTGACGGGGCCCATCCAAGCCCCAAACTATTAACAGACTGCACGGGGTCGTCTTTAGATTTTACTCAAAATGGAGGAAATGCCATTTCAGAGAACTAAATTCAAAAATTTCCCAGCAGATAATCACCCGTGCTCCCTTACATATGCTGTGACTTTGTGGGAGGGGCCCACACCCATGTAGTGCTGCCACTGACAGCAGCAGTTCATTACAATATAATAAGTGTTAATCATCAATAAAATAAGTAAATACAGTTACCAATTTGAAATATTATATATAAATATGTGTATATTTAACAAATAGATTCCATTTTGCCATTGTCTGTTCAGTTATAGAAGTACAGATGACGTCAGAACGTGGTAAGAACAAAAAAGTGGCCCACAAGATGACAGTCGAGTGGGTCACTGATATTCTTACCACGGTCTGACATCCTCTGTGCATCTATAACTGAATAGACAATGGCAAAATGGAATCTATTTGTTTTATACAATAAAAATTAGAAACAAACCATTCAAAAGGCTTATTAGCACTTTGGCGATTTCTGGGGCTTGAAAAAAAGATAAAAGCAGTCGGCTGACGTGTCTGGCATGAGCTGACGTGATCCATGCATCTGTCCTCTAATAGATCATGGCCAACAACCAATCAGAATGCGCATACATGTAGTAAACAGGTTATTGTATAAAACAATATATGCTATTGCCTTTAGGTATAATAAATAATTACATTTCTCTATAGTACAAATGATATACAACTAAGCAAAACATCCAGAATTAAATTGTAGGTTCAGAAACATTTGGATCTATACAAAGTGATCCTAATCTTGCTTTATCCTAATTTTGCAGCAATTGTGGACTGAATAAGTATAAAAAACAGCTTTGGAATCGACAGTAAATGTTATTCTCAAGTCAGCAGTGTAATTTTCAAAGCAGCTGATGCCCAATAACGACCAGATCTAACAGGATAATTTCTAAAGTTACAGCAAAAAATGAAAATAATGCAAAATAAATATACATATAAAACATAATTATACATATATATATATATATATATTATGGAGAATTATAGAATACCCGTCCACTTTTGAAACCGCATTTAAAGGCAGAAATACAAACCAGGTTACTCAATACTCTTTAAAATATAATGTCGAAGGTTTAGGTTTTAAAATAGAACGAAGCCAGCCGGCTGCTGGCAAGGTTTAATAAAGAAGTGTGATACAGAGACAGAAAACTCTGCATGAATACTAAAATCAACACACAGAACCATGAAGTTTTGAAACAAAAATAGTATCACAAAATAACAAATGAAATGTGCTGTCGTCCGACTCGTCGGCAAGCTAGCGAATAGGTTACAATGTAAGTTAAATGTCTCGATAAGCTTTTTCTTTTAGACCTTCTAACCAAAAGTAATATTAGTGCTTACCATTTCTTTATAGCCAGTGGTCGTGGAATGAAAATCGGGCAGTTCTTTCTCGAGTTATAGCCGTTTTATTGTCTCAACTCCGTCTTTCTCCATATTGTTTACTATTGAACTGGCTGCGGTTTACTGGCTAGGAAGATGGCGGACCTAACGCATGCGCACTAAAAAAACGAGGACACGTCGTACCCCCAAGTGGCCCTTCTGTTCATTTCTTATTCTGTGGTAATAGTGTAAACCCCAACCTTACTTACCAATGAGAGTGATCTGACAGGATCATCAGGGACTCGTTGGGATTCCTGGTGTCCCAAAACTTCACCTTGCAATCGTCCCCACAGGTCACCAGATAGTACTGTTTATTGGGGTTGAAGTCCACATCACGGACATACTGGCCATGAACGTTTTCAAGTGTGTAAACTTGTCTTTTATGCAAGAGAGATATAACAACAACAAACCTGTTAAACAAAAACTCTCCCAACCAATCAAGGGCCTGAGAACGAGACAAATTTTCTAGCCACGCCCTATTCTTGTGAGTGCAGAAGAAGCTCTGGCACCCAGGGTAAACAATCATTCAAAAAGACCATTTAAATTTTTTCTACCTCATTGAACGCAAATCCCATCCTCGTACTGTGCAGTCGTTGGCTGTCGCTACCTGAGACCCCCCATGATGTGGGTTCCAGGCTCCAGTGGTAAACCGAGGCTGACCTTTGCCTTCTAGCATTGTTGAGTCAATTTCCTAAAGTGAAATAGACATATATGAAATATACAGTAAACATAATGCTTACTAAAATGCACAAATTGTCCTTAATAGTCTCCAAAAATTTCTTATGGTACGGTACTAGTTGGGATTTTTTTGGTGATTATTTCTTTTATTCTCATTACCTCTATGCTGGTAAACTGTTGATGTTATATAGCTGTAGTTTCCCTAGATATAATACAGACTGCCATTGGTTGATTTGTGGTCGCATGGGCTTAGATCACTCTCCTACGCAGAGGCTTCTTGCGCTTTTATGTGTAGTAATAATGTAATATACTATAGGTGGGCTATATTCGCTTGTATTAGGCTCAGAGGGTGTTTTGGGGACTTTGCGCGCCGCGCACCCTCCCAGCCCGTGCTGCCCGAACTCTAAAAAAAGCGCAAGAAGCCTCTGCAGAGGAGAGTGGGCTTAGATAAATTCAAATGTCTACCAAGCGGGCAATAAGTTGTTAATTATTGCATGCTTGGGCAATAATTTTAAAATTATTTTATAATTAAAACTGTTGCGTGGATAGTCATCACTGTCTAGTTGCTCCCTCGGAAAACAGTTAGTTTTGTTTTCCCACAAGTCTTGATGTCTCCCTCAACTTCGTCTCAGGAAACATCAAGCCTCTCGGGAAAACAAAACTAACTATTCCCCTCGAAAGCAGACATTAAGTGTATACTGTATTATTAGAAGTTAGGTGACTGATTTTAAAACCACTTCTCTAAACAACAAATGTTTGGAGACCAATAAGGATAATTTGTATGCTGATACTTAAGATACCTGGACTTTTCTTCCTTCTGACTCAAGTTGCCATAGCTTAAGGTGTTGGTCTGATAATGTAATCAGTTGGGATCCATCGCCTGAGGGATTCCAGAGAACACTAACAGAAAAAGTAAGGACTTCAGATACTAGTAAAAACCGCTCTTTATACCCCAATACGTCTCACATATAATCATCCAATCAATTGTTGCTATTAGCAACATGTGACAGTCCAATATTTTACGATGCAGGACAGCAACATATTGGACAGCAACCTTTTGGCTGTTTACAGTACGTGTAAAGAAACATCTTTGTGTTAAGATATTTTGTTTAATATAATAAAACACCTATTAGATTCATCTTCTTCCAATACTTTATTACAAAATATTTAAGTCTCGATTTGCAATATTAGGCTCAACCTTTGATCTCGCATCAGAGGAATCCAATCAGTAATAATGTTGGGTTTAGAAGTAGGGTTAATATTTTGTTATTTCAGGGTTAGGACTAGAGTTTTTATTTGGGTTATAGTTTTTGTTCATGTAAAGCTTCTGAGTCCTGAGAATTAAATAACCTTGATGTGACTATGAGTAGTCTGTGTGCATAAGATAATACAAACAAAAAATAAGAGATCAAGTCAGAAAAAAGTGAAAGGATATTAGCAAAAGGATATTTAAACATATTTATCATGCCATACCTCCTCAGGCTTTGATCATCATCACCTAAATCACATAGTTTATTAAGCGATCTTGAATGACCCGGACTTCCATGTAAGGAAGGCAATGGTGGTTCAGTTTCATCAACCAGAGGTATCCTCCACAATGCTGCTTTTAATTCAGCTTTATTGTCACTAACTGCAAAGTTAAAAATTATTTGAGAATATACAATAATGAAATTAATTATTTTATTAATATAAATTAATTTATTTATTAAAATAAATAAATTAATATAAAGTAAATTAAAATTAATTTATTAAAATAAATTAATAAAGATTTTTAATTATTAAATAATTAATTGTAATAAGTAATTTATTTTATTAATTTATTTTTTCAATTTTTTTTGCTTATAAACAAAATCTTGACCACAATATATACTGTAACTTCGAAGTTTTTAAGTTCAATCCACTTTCAATTTTGATGTTGTGTTATGAATTTGATGATTTTCACACTAGACTATAAGTATGTCTATACTGTATGTTGTACCCATGTAGTAATATTGTAGTAATCAACAATACTGGGGAGCAATTTAACTATTATGAACATATCAATATACCTTGATTGTAGCAAGTAGAAATGATATCTTTATTAGCTGGGCTTGAACTGATATGCCTAAATGTTTTGTTAAGAAGTGATTGTTAAGTATTATTGATCATTATCATTAAGTGATCATTATCACCACTACAACAGGATTTTGTCACACCATCAGCTCTTTACAGTGTATGTGGCTCTTTCACGCTGCTCCCCTGAATGTAGTGATTGACCGATAGTGCCACAATCGGAAATTACCGATTACTGATTATTCATGCAACAATTTGTCCGATACCGATTTTATAAAGGTGACATCATACATTTCGATTTTTTAACAATCATTTTCAATGTAACATGTTACTGCAACCAAAGTTTGTTAAAACCGTCCATAAATGGCACGTTGCATGCATTAATTTCGTCGTGGCAACATGTTGCGTTAAAAATCGTTCTGTGTAAAATAATTGTTATGATTAGGACTTAATGGGCTTCTAATCTTCGGGAAACATTAAAGGCCAATTTAATATGAACTGTTATCGTACATTCGTAGTTTCGTACTATCACCGTTTAACTGAACAAGTATACAATATGTTAACATCCACAAATTTTACACAATCGGAAAATACAGATAATTCTACTGAATCCGATTGTCTACCGATAAGGCAAAAATCGGCCCGATCTTCTGATACCGATTATCGGTCAATCACTACCTGAATGGCCCCATTTTTGAGGATTGAGTGTTTGAGATACCTGGGTACCACAGTACAGGCTTATCACTGAGAGTCGTGCGATCGCACGCCCACGCCTTGGCACACGCCTCAAGAGCACAAGGCGTGCGTTTGACCGCACGCCTAGAATTTAATAAACACAAAAAATATATACTGCCATTTGCGTGCGATTTTTTTCATGTTTGTTTACGTTTGAAAGTTGGACGTTTCACACGAAAACGTTGAACGTTTAAAAACAAATCAATCAACTTGCGGCGTCATTTTGACAGGTTTCTTTGAACTGACGCCGCAAGTTGATTTATTTGTTTTTAAACGTTCAACGTTTTCGTGTGAAACGTCCCAACTTTCAAACGTAAACAAACATGAAAAAAATCGCACGCTTAACGGTCGCTTGCAAATGGCAGTATTCATAAGAATCAATGACCTGTTGTGGCATGGAGAAGAGAAGAACGAAGTTATCGATTGTGCGCTTGAAATGTACCTAAAGAAACGACGCAATGTCTCATTAAGCAAGGGCAAAGCACCTCTCGCCAATGAGGAACCTCCTGCCAAGCTGGCGAAGATAGCAGAGTCTTTTGCGAGAGATAAAGACGACGACCTTAGTGACGACGACCTTAGTGACGACGACCTTAGCAGCGACGACCTTCCTAGCGACGACGATTTTAATAGTCAAAGTGGCGATTTCAGTGGCTGGGATCGCACTGGAGATAATCTAAGTGAAGATGAACTATAACGGATTTAATTTTTTATATTTTAGCTCCTTTATTTCCTCAAAGATTTTAGTTTTGTAAATAAAGTCATCACTCATCAAAATGTTTATTTTGTAAAATATATTTCATCGCACGCCATAGCACGCCTAGATTGGCTGAGGCGTGCGAATCATAGCACGCCTGTGTTTTCACTCAGTGATAAGCCTGCAGTATCATTGTTGATATTATTATTAAACTTGTAAGTGGCTTCATTCCAAATAATAACACAACCTCATTACTCAGAAGGGGTGAGGGCAATACCCATTAAAGTGCTAATTAGTCATTACCATATCTCTCCAATGGGATGGTGGAAGACATGCTTGTTTATCAGACCTGTTTCATCATCAAAGTCAATGAGATGAACCTAGACCCAGAAAGAAGATTAGTTTGTTTAGCATTAAAAAGGTACAGTGTTGTCCTATGTACACATCTAAATTTGGATGACTAAATTGAACTACACAACAATTTCATATTTTTACCATTTAAGACCCATCAACATACAAATTCTCTTTTTATCTAAAGTTTATCTTTGGTGACCATTAATTCCTTTATTCTCATTAGCTCTATGCTTAATTAACCATTGATATTATTAGAAATTAGATACACATCAACACTGGACAAGCCTGGATATAATTTTTTTGCCCTGCCTGTCAAAATGACCAGCATCAATCAGATTGTGCCTGTCATAAAACAAAACGTACCCGTCACTAAACAACTGTAAACAAGACTATAATTAAATAATATATATAATGTATTTCTTATGTACTTGCAAGTGTTAACAAGTATTACTGGTAACAACAATTAACTTATGGAACCATTACGTATTTACATGTCTCTACTCTCTAAAGTCTCTTTGATCAGTTTAAAATTAAATAAATCCTTATAATAAATCTTCAGGTAGGAAACCTGCAAAACTACTATGAGTATTGAGTTTACACTAAATTACTAAGTCGTTGGACTTGGATAAATGTTTCTCATTGAAGTCATTGTCAGTGGTCAAGTCTAAGAACTCTTGGTCATCACTATCAGAGATTGCAAACAATCAAGATGATTGCGCGAGTATTTCAGAAGCACTCGCGGGTGCTCCACTAAATAAAGTTCATGTGAACGCGAAACACGGTCTGAATGAGGGGGTTCAATATACAAACGAAAAGTGATCCATTCAAAACAAATAATAATTGATTCTGCCATGAAATTGGAAGTAAATTTTACCGAAAAACGTTCCGGACATAATGACCGACACAATCAAATTTGTGACTGTCAAAACCTGGTAAATGACAAATTTGTACCGGACAATGTCCGTGACCGGACGCTAATATCCAGGCTTGACACTGGACATTAAAGGGTTAAAGTAATATTTATACCAGATCTTGACAGAGACTAATGACTTATATAATTAATGTGTAAGATTCTAAAATTTCATTATTTATATAATATATAATATTAATTAGCAATATATTGTATGTCAACTAGTACTACTGCATGTATTTACTGACTAAGTATAATAACATAATCATCATTCTAATCACAGCTTACTTGATTGTCAAATTTCAAAGACTGCGTTCCAACCAAAAAACGGATCAAATCACTTTCTGCACTTTGAGAAGTCAATGCCCTTGTCTAAAGTCAAACAACAAACCTAAATAAATATTTAGTAACTGCAAAGAGTTGATCTTATTGGATAACAACCAGGATGCTATGGTAATTCAAGAAACAACTATTTTGTCAACTTGCTGCAAACTGTTTGAATTGAGAAGTTGCAGCCGTGTGATCATAATTGTTTTAATGTCTTGCTAGTTTTTATTCTGTGTGTGGTACCCAGACTGCAGAGTTGGGCACATTTCGACGAGATCTCGGGTGCGCAAAGTCATCAAAATTGAGGTGCGGGTGCGCAAATTGCACAACGAGCGCACCTGGGTGCGGGCGAAGCGGTCTATTATGCTTGTCTATTCGAAAAATGTAACTTCCTGGCCCCATTTCATGTTCATAAGGCCCTTGGTGTACTTTATTTTATGGGGTGCAAAAATATGGAAAATTGTTACAGAAGACCACCAGGGGCGCAAAAATTTGTCCATGAAAAAAAATCGGGGGCGGCATTGACCAACTCTGCAGTCTGGTGTGGTACATTTAACTGACATCTTGAACTCAATACAATGTATATTTGCATTTTGCATGTTTAATGTGTATTTTATTCAATATTTTATATGCAGCCATTTAATTACAGTATATAAACACAGTACGTATATTACTTAAAAGTTGTACAGTAAAAGTCGAGATCTTTCAAAAGCGCATCAAGTTAGCCATATAAAAATTCTCAATTTACAGCGAATTTGTTACATCAAATGTATGGATCTACCACATCAGAGACAGAGGAAGAATCCTGTGTCACCTAAATCAGGCATTTAACAAACTTACGTTGAACTCTAAGCCATAAATAACCGATGCATCCTCATCAAGCTCCATCGATCAACCATTGAAACGTTAAATGTGGTTTCAAAAGTCAAAACATTTTATTTTTACATTTACACAAAGAAAAGAACAGAGGCATATGTGATTATGAGGGATCATGATGTGTCATGGGGGACACAAAGAGTTTTTTTGCGATTTCAATGCCTCATGGGATATCTTATTCCTTTCTCAGTTTCTATCAAAATAGTGAAGTGGTGAGTCTTGACGAAGCGAAAAATACTTTATTTCTGGACAAAATACGTTGTTAATTTATCGGAAGAAGCTCAGGAATTAACCCAGTGCTTTATTCATTAGGTTCATCTAAAAATTGAAGTTTGAAAATGCAAAACGAAGCCGGAGAAGTAGTTGACACGTATATCCCAAGAAAATGGTGAGACTGGAAACCTGTGGTTTTCAGCGAGGAATAAATAAATGTTTAAATAATAATATCGTTATTTTCTTTTCTTTAGTTCTGTGACAAACAGGATCATTTCTGCTAAAGATCATGCCTCTGTCCAGATAAATATTGGAGAAGTAAGTTGGTTTACAATTGTGTGTTAACCCTTTGAACCCCTTACCCCGCCCCCCCTGTCGCGATACACCCCCATCCCTGGGCTCCCTGCTGAAAAATACCAAATATTATTTATCGGCTGCAAAAAGGTTGTTTATGTCGCAATATTGTTAGTTATGGTACATTAAAGTGTTCTACCTGATACCCTGTGTCTTCTGTTTTTATTTCCCCTCTTTATTTCCAATATATTTCCACCTTTGAGTGCCAGTCTTTCCAACAGTTCGCATCTGGCTGTCAGTTTTCACAGTAAGTACACCAGTAGACTGTTTTTTTCCTTGGAGGCAAGTCCTTATATTGTGCATTTGGATTTTGGAGTTTAGCTCTTCTGTGCTTCTCCTGACAAACAACACACCTGTTGTTCTTATTAGCCTGGGGGGCTCTTTCCACCATATGAAGTTTGATTTGATTTCATAAACAACTCTGCGATTGGTGGCATTTTGAGTTTTCAAGATGCTACGCGGGCGTGCAAGATGGCATTTTCTAGAAAAATTAAAAATTTTCAACCTCATGATAATTTATATTAACATAATGTGTCTTGTTCGGAAAATTCAAAAGCATTGGTAACAGCCGGTTTATTGGGCTTTCAGAAAAGGTATAGGTTTCGCAACAGTTATGAATATTTCCCGAGATATCAATAGAACAAAGAGGTAGTTCAATTTTGGATGTTTTTCAGCCGGACAGGAAAGAGTTAAGGCAAAAAGATAAAATAATATCACACTATTTCAAGTTGAGATTTATTGCTAGTTCACAGTATGTAATTTTAATGGTGAAATAGCCAGTAAAAGCAAGAAATACAGGAAAGATTAAACCAAAAAGAAATGTAAATAATGTGACAACTTCTTTTTTGATCAAGAATAATTTGGGAAAAAACATCGAGATTCACATTGACACATTTTCAAACTGAAAGACATTTTAGAGGAACAATAACAGAAGAGCACTGTCAAATATCTGTCGCGAAAAATGCAGAGAAAATGTGTTTTACATAAACTGAGGTAGTTACTGGAGGTACTGAGTTATTTTTCGTGTCGTCAAATATTGGATTTAGCAGTAACACACACAAGAAGTAACCTTAATTGTGTTTTGATATTTATCTAAATAAATATTGTCATAAAAGTCTTTTTAAAAGATCAAAAGACATCAAAGAAAATCAAGAGAAACCTGTATTTTTTCAAATTTCGGTGCATATTTCCCTTTTGTTTGACGGATATTTTATTTGTTAAGCCACATTCATCGCTAGAAATTCTTGAAAAGAAAGCTCAACCAACGTATTGCATTTTGCCCTTTTAAAAAGCAACTGGGAAAAAGCCTAGCTCCAAAAAAGTTGAACATTTTCCGTTCAGCCATCCTACCGTTCCTACGATTATTTCCTGGCCACTGCCGTTTCGTGCACTACACGCAACTCAACACGCGTGTTTTATACCTACAACGTCGCCGAGTGGCTGTTTCGTACACTACACGCGGTCAACACGCGTGTTTTATACCTACATGTCAGCCCCCATGGCGGGAATTTTGTCTTCATCCAATCATACGGCCTGGTTAATGGAGTTAGCTTTCCAGTCTTTATAGAGTTCACTGACATATACTGACCATATGTTGACCATCTATTGGTGGTCTTGTGGGCTCAGAATCATCAAACAATTAACAATACACAGAAATTGCACATACTTATCTCACCGTCAGGCATGCGCATAAAACATTTGCTTGTGCGCACGTAAAACTGCCCTACGTAAAACATTTTGCTCAGATTTCGCTTGTGCAGAATTTCAAGTGTGCGCGGAAGATCTTCTGCGTGCACTACAAAGTTCCCAGTCCAGACTGGGAAGCAGATACAGGTCCTTTTAGGGATATTTAGGGTTAGGAATAGGGATATTTAGGGTTAGGAATAGGGATATTTAAGGTTAGTGGTTTTTAGGGTTATTTTGTTGCAATTGCGTTTATAATGTACGTTTACATAGTGATGTTGGACCGGAGCATTTAGCCTATGGGGTCCCAGTCTGGAAACTTTGTACATGGTGCGAATTAACATTTCAAAAGTGCATCGCAATAATATTTTGTCATCCCCCCCGGATTTTACGGTGGCCGTCATGTGGCGGGGAACTGGGGGGGAGACAATCCCCCATGGATACTTTAACATTTCTGGTATTAAAATACAACACATTTGCAAAGTTTTAATTACAATCTTTACTTTCTCAAATAAAGTTTTACTCTACCTCCTATTATTAAAATTAATCATTCGCAGTTCAGTGAAGTAGAGTCTATTAACAGTAGTCCTGTATTTAAATTAGTACAAATAACAGCAATGCATCGTGCATGAACTGTACATTTCTTACACAAATCCAAAAATTACATGTAAATATACGTAATACAAAGTATTTAAAATGGATTAATCAATTTAAAGGTACTGACTGTCAAACTGTAAGAATTAAAAAGTTAAAAGACGAACCACGACTTTCTTCGCTGATTCGAATATTCACTTCAAGTCGATCGCTACCAAGTCGATTTCACCCTTCCCATAGTGCTGAACATTTGCTCAAGCTTTGCGTTGGAAAAGGAGTGTTTATTAACAAAAAAAACTTGCATCGCGATTTTCCAAGTTTTTAAACTTTTTTGCATCGCATATTTTAAAATGTGTATCGCGAATCGCGATGCGTTAATTCACATCCTGTTTGTAGTGCACGTAGAAGACGAGTGCTAAGTGCTCATATTTCTGGGGGGGGGTTCTTCCATGCGCATTTCACAAACTTTCCAATCTGTATGGGGTCCAGTGTTGGACCTGTACCCACAGCGTTTTATTATTTAAGAAATATTAATTATTGTGACGTGTTTGTAAAGCCTGATACAAACACCATGGAGAATTTGGGTGAACTTGAAAGCTATTGTGTGAAACCGAAGGTTGAGGGTTCCCACTATTGCTTGAGAGTTCTCCTTGAGTGTTTGCATCAGGCAATGTAAACATGGTATAAAAACAAGTTTATATTTAAGGTTGGAAAGGTTTTGCCGTGCAAGCTGTGTTAAGTTGTCAACACTCAGAAAAACTCTGAGCTGCAGACCGGACTTGAAGTCTTGAACATGCATGCTTCTGAATGATAGCCAGATGCTCTAACCATTGAGTATGGTGGCCCATATTCACCATGGCAATACATTGATACTCATGGCAAAACATTAAAAAACTCACAGCAAAACATTAAAATACTAACGGCAAATGTGGGGTCATGTGGGGTCATGGTATGAGAATGACAAAATGGAGGATATGCTAGAGTCTGACAATGAAGTTGATGAAAAAAGTTTAATAAAATATTAGTCTACAAAGGTTTCGAGTATAAGAATATCATAGGATTTCTTAACCATGCCTATCAGATGTTGGGATCCGCAGTAACCCGGTTACCTGCAAGCAGACCTGGCCGTAAGTATTTGGGCAGGCGCGCGGCATATCGCGCGCCATATTAACGTCAGGCGCGCGATTAAAATAACGGTAAAAATTACGCTTATTGGCCATACAGACTAGAATAACATTCACAAAACTGAGTAAAAATTTATGTAGAACAAAACAATTTTAACATAAACATTGTCCAGAGTTTAGACGAAATTAGTATAGGTAACTTTAAACGTCAATGAAAACGTCAACATCGCTGTCATCTGAAATTACGGAAAGTTCATCATATACAATTGCTTCGTTCTATTTTAAAACCCCATTTAATTTGATAACTATCAACAAGAACACACAATATAAACCTTCGACATTATATTTAAAGGGATTTTAGAGCAACCTGGTTTGTATTTCTGTCTTTAAATGCGGTTTCAAAAGTGGACGGGTATTCTATAATTGCTCCGACTCGCTTTCCGACGAGCTTGACGAATCATCGATTCGTTATCGTCAATGGTTATGGCGTCTTTCTCAACTCTACGCTTTTTTTTCTTTTATAACTAGTCTAATGAGGATTTGTTCCGGCAAAAATTCATTTAGAATAAAAAACCAGACGTGCGATTTCGTACTCTTAAAACAAACGAGGCGCGCGTTAAAAGGCGCGTCTCGAGGAGTCAAGGCGCGTGCGGAGGTGCGCGCGCGCGCGATCGCGCGCCTCAAACGGCCAGGCCTGTGCAAGTGACTTGAGCTAACTGCAAACCTGGGTCTGATGGTCTCGCGTCCGCTGGTAGAGTAGAAAATTTCAATTTTTCCCCAGTATCTTTTTGCAATTTTTACACTCGCGGTGCTCAGATTTGCGTGATTTTCTTGCAGACCAGATTTAAGCTAAGAAATGGGACTGGTAAATTGTATACCCGGTATGAGACAGAGTGAAATAGGACACTTTATCAGACATGAGACACTGAGACAGTAATTGTTTGAATTTGTGAGGAGTTCTGAAATGTTTTCAAGCTCAATAAGATAAAACTTGTCTTTAATTTTTTATTCTTAGAGTTAGATCACCAGTTGATTTACATTTGACATTTAAGGACTTCAAGTCCAGTCATTAGTCATGAGATTTACCGATTTTGAGGAATAAGGATTTTCAATTTCATATTTCAATTTTAGTTCTTACAAAGTGCAAACTTAAAATTATCAATATACTCTCTTCTATTTCCATTCAATCTTTGTGTACATGTATTTACTATTTTGACTATTTTCCTGTTCTGAGGCCAAATTTTATTGATCAAATCTCAAGCCCTGAGTTATGTTTCCTAATCCTATTGCCAAAATTGACTTTCTGAGGCCTAATTGCTCACAAATTTCCCCTGGTCTCCCACCGTAGCTAACTCGCTCACTCGCCTCGCTCACAACTCGCAAGCTACGCGGCCCCGAACCTGCTCACTTCGCTCACAGGCCTAACTGCAAATTATATTTGCCTATTCCTGCAAAAAAAGTAAATATACAGGCTTGTTCTTAACACCTATCATAACATAGATATCAGCAAGGTAATTCTAACACACAGGCTTTCATTATCAGATTGACGAGAATGGAAGGTACACCAATAACTTCAAGACATATGCCTTCAGTGGTTTCATCAGAAACACAGTAAGTTCCTTAATATCACATTGCAAGATGTTAACAAAAGTTGATATGTTGCTAATCTCTGTTTCCATTGTGATTAGGGTGATGCAGATGATACTCTCCTGCGGCTTTGTAACAAGGATGGATTCATCCCACCGTGAGTTTTTAAATACTTCTAAGCCTGGCTACAGTCAAACATTGCATTAAGATAAACTGATGTGTTTTTGAAAACATTAAACAACCTCTCCCAATCTGTGTTTTAGTTATAATTTAATTCCATAAACTCTGTTTAGTTCTGTTTTCGTTTCAGTGCAAGTCTTGCACTGTTATTAGTCCCAACATTTACAGTCTCCTAACACCTTAATTCCCAACCCCTGCATCCCTAATCACCCCAACACACTTAAAGTGCCTATACAGCCCTTTCGTTTTTTAGTTATCTGTATAGAGGATGAAAAAGTAGCTGATAAGTTAATTTACAGTTTTTGATTTGGACTTTTCATTTGGAAGATATCACTCTTTATACATTGCTATTTATATCAAAAAGCCGCAAATTAGAAAGGCCTGGAACAAGCCACACTGTGACGTCATTTAAGAGACGAATGTGTGTTTTGCCTTGGGGAACTTGTAAACACTGTATTAAACACACTGCAAGATCTCTATGTGATATTCATTTTTACTGTCTGCGTATCGTTCAAGCAAGGAATCGTTCAAGTAAAGTATCGTTCAAGTAAAGAATACGATGGACAGATATTTTTTCTTTCAAATTCGCTTCATTAGAACATCCATACACTGCATATCTGTCTGGCATGATTGAATAGTTCAACATAAACGATAAATTTTATAGTATAATCTGGGAATCGAGCTCGTTTGTCTACGAAACTGGGAAGATTCTGGACTCATCTCTAGTTTCCAGACTCCAGAATTGGCAGAAATACGTTTTTGGTTTTTAATCGGAATTTGCTTACATTTCTTAATTTGGATGCAACATATCTTCTAAACGAAAAGTTCAAATCAAAAACTGTAAAATAACTTAGCAGCTATTTTTTGATCCTCTATACAGATAACTAAAAAACGAGAAGGGCTGTATAGGCACTTTAAATCCCATCTCTAGTGTCCCAACACCTTTAGCTCCTCTTATCTTGTACAGTGAATCTTATTAAACATGTATATTATTGACTTCTAGTATTTGAAATTCTCTGTAACAACTATTTCTTGTTCACAATTAACATTCATCTTTTTGTCTTTTTTAGAACCTTTTTTGAGTGAATAACTTCTACAATAAATGAAAGTTTGAAGTATCTGTTTTTTTTCCTCTTTTTTCTTTTGTTCATCTATTTTTTCTTTTGTGCATATTATACAAAGCGCAAACGTTAGCGGTAACTAAAATAGCGCAGTGAGCTAAAGTAAGTTTTGTAAAATTCAGAAGTTTTTTTCCTGCATGCACAGCTGTATGTTTTTGATGCCAATTCCTGTGTATCGGCGGTACAATGGCGGTCCAATCTTTTTATTCTTGATATTTATTTTGGAGATTCTTCCTCGCTGATCAGTGATCGTCGTTTTCTTATTGCGAGTACAACGGAAGCATTTACTCTTGTTTATCTTTGCATGTTGAATTTTGGAGCTATTGTGCTTTCACTGACTAACATTTTTGTCAGGCACTATTTAAATGAAGATATCGCGTATTGAATAATCTGTGGAGCAATTGTGCTTACACTGACCAACACTTTGGTCAGATGCTTTTTGTGTCTGTTGACGTAGTTATCGAAATGTCATTGTTTGGTTGTGGCACTTACGTCACAACCGAACACGCTCCGGAAGACAGCGAAAGTTCGCCGAGATCGTTTGTTGCTTCACCGAGCTTCTTCCTTCGCTTATTTGGTCCACGATAGGTATTGAACTACTTTTGTTGTCTATCTAAGCTATTGTGTTACACTGACCGACATTTTGGTCAGGTTCTCGTGTGTAAAGTTCACGCACTATACGAACTTGAACGAAGACAGTGTCAGTGTGTTTGCAATGACCGACATTCTTGGCCAGGTGCTTTATTTTGTGTTTCAGTGGTCGGCTTATGTAGTTTAAATTTAATAATGATACTGCCAGGTAATTTCAAAATCGCTTAATATGTTAGCCGGAATAATTGTATATCGAAACTTATGAACCTAGTACGGGTATTAATGTTTTACCATCGCCCATATTTGTCATATTATATCCTAAACAAACGCGTCGCAATTAACTCAAACATGATATACACCATCGCTAAACTTTAGTAGATATAACAGTGAAAGAAACACTATTACAGCACTTATCTCACATTTCTCTGTAACTCAAATGTCAGTGGACACATGTACGCGTTGCGTACCTATTTTTAAATGAATATATCCCCGTATTAAATAATCTATGGAGCCATTGTGCTTACTGACCAACACTTTGATCAGGTGCTTTTTGAGTGAAAATATATAGTAAAATAATCTATGGAGCCATTGTGTTTACACTGACCAACACTTTTTGCCAAGCGTCGTTTTGTGAGATATCACATATTCTAACCAACAGTTTGGTCAGGCGTCATCTTATGCCACGTATTGAATAATCTTTAGATGTGTGAAGTTGATCGTCCAGGTTGTTGTAGTCTTGAGAAAGACTGTTGTTGGTGACTGACGTTTCGATGGCCTCAGCGGCGGTCATCTTCAGAGTCAAGTAAAGCGTGTTTGTCAGGTTTGCCTATTGATGGCATGACGCACACCCACTCACACCAATTATAACCAAGGGCGTCAATCCTGGGGGGGGACGGGGGGGATGTATCCCCCCCCCCACACTTTTTGACCAATGTATGATTATCCCCTTCTGACTTTCCGCAAACGATGCGGTCATCCCCCCCACTTTCAGACACGGATTTTCGCGCTTGATTATAACACAAACAAACGATGACGTAATGAACCAGACGTATATATTCTTGACTTGCACGTTACGTCACGGCAGCCATGTTGGTGGAACTTAAACAAAAGCATATCATTAACTTTTGTTTGTCACCAAACCTTTGTCTTCGGAGTCTCAAGGGATTGGTTGTAAGTGTTAAGCGTGGGCCAATATTGTTTGTCGGTAGGTCTATTATTTGTTGGTACGTACGAAGAAGTCTTTTGTATGGTGTCGGTAATTGTGATCTGTTAAGTGGTTTATGTTCCAAGTTGTTATACCAACTTTCTAATGTAAGTCGCTGTTTGTAGTTTTTGTTAAAGGCGATACATATGGAGCCATTTTGTTTGTGGTCTGACCAACAGTTTGGTCCGTCAGGCGTCATTTTTGTGGAGATATCACATATTGAATAATCTGTGGAGCCATTTTGTTTATGGCTGACCAACAGTTTAGTCAGGCGTCATTTTTGTGGAGACATCACGTATTGAATAATCTATGGCGCCATTTTGTTGATGGCTGACCAACAGTTTGGTCAGGCGTCATTTTTGTGGAGATATCACGTATTGAATAATCTATGGCGCCATTTTGTTAATGGCTGACCAACAGTTTGGTCAGGCGTCATTTTTGTGGAGATATCACGCATTGAATAATCTATGGCGCCATTTTGTTTATGCACTGACCATCAGTTTGGTCAGGCGTCATTTTTGTGGAGATATCACGTATTGAATAATCTATGGAGCCATTTTGTTAATGGCTGACCAACAGTTTGGTCAGGCGTCATTTTTGTGGAGATATCACATATTGAATAATCTATGGCGCCATTTTGTTGATGGCTGACCAACAGTTTAATCAGGCGTCATTTTTGTGGAGATATCACGTATTGAATAATCTATGGCGCCATTTTGTTAATGGCTGACCAACAGTTTGGTCAGGCGTCATTTTTGTGGAGATATCACGTATTGAATAATCTATGGCGCCATTTTGTTAATGGCTGACCAACAGTTTGGTCAGGCGTCATTTTTGTGGAGATATCACATATTGAATAATCTATGGCGCCATTTTGTTAATGGCTGACCAACAGTTTGGTCAGGCGTCATTTTTGTGGAGATATCACGTATTGAATAATCTATGGAGCCATTTTGTTAATGGCTGACCAACAGTTTGGTCAGGCGTCATTTTTGTGGAGATATCACATATTGAATAATCTATGGCGCCATTTTGTTAATGGCTGACCAACAGTTTGGTCAGGCGTCATTTTTGTGGAGATATCACGTATTGAATAATCTATGGAGCCATTTTGTTAATGGCTGACCAACAGTTTGGTCAGGCGTCATTTTTGTGGAGATATCACATATTGAATAATCTATGGCGCCATTTTGTTAATGGCTGACCAACAGTTTGGTCAGGCGTCATTTTTGTGGAGATATCACATATTGAATAATCTATGGCGCCATTTTGTTAATGGCTGACCAACAGTTTGGTCAGGCGTCATTTTTGTGGAGATATCACGTATTGAATAATCTATGGAGCCATTTTGTTAATGGCTGACCAACAGTTTGGTCAGGCGTCATTTTTGTGGAGATATCACATATTGAATAATCTATGGCGCCATTTTGTTAATGGCTGACCAACAGTTTGGTCAGGCGTCATTTTTGTGGAGATATCACGTATTGAATAATCTATGGAGCCATTTTGTTAATGGCTGACCAACAGTTTGGTCAGGCGTCATTTTTGTGGAGATATCACATATTGAATAATCTATGGCGCCATTTTGTTAATGGCTGACCAACAGTTTGGTCAGGCGTCATTTTTGTGGAGATATCACGTATTGAATAATCTATGGAGCCATTTTGTTAATGGCTGACCAACAGTTTGGTCAGGCGTCATTTTTGTGGAGATATCACATATTGAATAATCTATGGCGCCATTTTGTTAATGGCTGACCAACAGTTTGGTCAGGCGTCATTTTTGTGGAGATATCACGTATTGAATAATCTATGGAGCCATTTTGTTGATGGCTGACCAACAGTTTAATCAGGCGTCATTTTTGTGGAGATATCACGTATTGAATAATCTATGGCGCCATTTTGTTTATGCACCTGACCAACAGTTTGGTCAGGCGTCATTTTTGTGGAGACATCACGTATTGAATAATCTATGGCGCCATTTTGTTTATGCACTGACCATCAGTTTGGTCAGGCGTCATTTTTGTGGAAATATCACGTGTTGAATAATGTGTGGAGCAATTTTGTTTATGCACTGACCAACAGTTTGGTCAGGCGTAATTTTTGTGGAGATATTACATATTGAATAATCTGTGGAGCCATTTTGTTTATGCACTAACCAACAGTTTCATTTTTGTGGAGATATCACGTATTGAATTATCTGTGGAGCCATTTTGTTTATGGCTGACCAACAGTTTAGTCTGGCGTCATTTTTGTGGGTGAATAATGGGTGGAGCTATTTTGTTTATGGACTGACCAACAGTTTGGTCAGGCGTCGTTTTTGTGGAGATATCAGTATTGAATAATCTATCGGCGCCATGGACTGACCAACAGTTTAGTCAGGCGTCATTTTTGTGGAGATATCACGTATTGAATAATCTATGGAGCCATTTTGTTTATGGACTGAGCGTTACGTTTGGGGGAGCGGGCGGAATTGGGGGCGGGGCGGAAAATGGGAAGGCGAAAGTAAGCGTACAAACTCCACCAAAAGTATCGGCTAAATTCCCATTGGTTCGTTCGAGTCTTATGTAAATCATTCGCGTCTTATGTAAATAAACTGTCAAACTTGCCCAATACATCAAAGGAATGAGGTAGCGTTGGATTTTCCCTATGAAATTAATCTTAAGCCCGAACAGCGTGACTTACTTATAAATGGTCGTGATGTCGTGCTATTTTGCCTAACGCATTTGGAAAAGTTTGATATTCCACATGTTAGCGTTTGTGATCAGGCAGTCAAAGTTATCCCTTCACAAGACGAATAACGATACACCAACTTCCTCTAGTTGTCTTGCCATTTGTCCGCTTGAGAGTCGATAGTCAATAGTCTCTTGGAGCAGCGGCAAGGCGTCATTTTTGTGGAGATATCACATATTGAATAATCTGTGGAGCTATTTTGTTTATGGCTGACCAACAGTTTAGTCAGGCGTCATTGTTGTGGAGATATCACATGTTGAATAATGTGTGGAGCCATTTTGTTGATGGACTGACCAACAGTTTAGTCAGGCGTCATTTTTGTGGAGATATCACATGTTGAATAATGTGTGGAGCCATTTTGTTGATGGACTGACCAACAGTTTAGTCAGGCGTCATTTTTGTGGAGATATCACGTATTGAATAATCTATGGCGCCATTTTGTTGGTGGACTGTCCAACAGTTTAGTCAGGCGTCATTTTTGTGGAGATATCACATGTTGAATAATGTGTGGAGCCATTTTGTTGGTGGACTGTCCAACAGTTTAGTCAGGCGTCATTTTTGTGGAGATATCACATGTTGAATAATGTGTGGAGCCATTTTGTTGGTGGACTGTCCAACAGTTTAGTCAGGCGTCATTTTTGTGGAGATATCACATGTTGAATAATGTGTGGAGCCATTTTGTTGGTGGACTGTCCAACAGTTTAGTCAGGCGTCATTTTTGTGGAGATATCACGTATTGAATAATCTATGGCGCCATTTTGTTGGTGGACTGTCCAACAGTTTAGTCAGGCGTCATTTTTGTGGAGATATCACATGTTGAATAATGTGTGGAGCCATTTTGTTGATGGACTGACCAACAGTTTGGTCAGGCGTCATTTTTGTGGAGATATCACGTATTGAATAATCTATGGCGCCATTTTGTTGGTGGACTGTCCAACAGTTTAGTCAGGCGTCATTTTTGTGGAGATATCACATGTTGAATAATGTGTGGAGCCATTTTGTTGATGGACTGACCAACAGTTTGGTCAGGCGTCATTTTTGTGGAGATATCACGTATTGAATAATCTATGGCGCCATTTTGTTGGTGGACTGTCCAACAGTTTAGTCAGGCGTCATTTTTGTGGAGATATCACATGTTGAATAATGTGTGGAGCCATTTTGTTGATGGACTGACCAACAGTTTGGTCAGGCGTCATTTTTGTGGAGATATCACGTATTGAATAATCTATGGCGCCATTTTGTTGGTGGACTGTCCAACAGTTTAGTCAGGCGTCATTTTTGTGGAGATATCACGTATTGAATAATCTATGGCGCCATTTTGTTGGTGGACTGTCCAACAGTTTAGTCAGGCGTCATTTTTGTGGAGATATCACATGTTGAATAATGTGTGGAGCCATTTTGTTGATGGACTGACCAACAGTTTGGTCAGGCGTCATTTTTGTGGAGATATCACGTATTGAATAATCTATGGCGCCATTTTGTTGGTGGACTGTCCAACAGTTTAGTCAGGCGTCATTTTTGTGGAGATATCACGTATTGAATAATCTATGGCGCCATTTTGTTGGTGGACTGTCCAACAGTTTAGTCAGGCGTCATTTTTGTGGAGATATCACATGTTGAATAATGTGTGGAGCCATTTTGTTGATGGACTGACCAACAGTTTGGTCAGGCGTCATTTTTGTGGAGATATCACGTATTGAATAATCTATGGCGCCATTTTGTTGGTGGACTGTCCAACAGTTTAGTCAGGCGTCATTTTTGTGGAGATATCACGTGTTGAATAATCTGTGGAGCCATTTTGTTTAGGCACTGACCAACAGTTTAGTCAGGCGTCATTTTTGGGGATATACTTCATGGTAACAATACATATAGTCTCCCACCATATTTTACGGTTATTATTAGGGTTATGGTTAGGATTAGAGTTAGGGTTAGGGTATAAAAAACAGATGGAAACCCGGTCTAGTGTTACCATGAAGTATATACCCATTTTTGTGGAGATATCACGTATTGAATAATCTATGGCGCCATTTTGTTGATGGACTGTCCAACAGTTTTTGTGGAGATCACATATCAAAATAACCAACTAATCTTCGGAGGCAATGTGCGTGCAAGCTTTCAAATCATGCTTCATTTGCACTGGCCTGACGCGCTCTATCGAACCATTCAGACATTGAATTTTAATTTCAAAACTATATTAGCAATGGTAACTTTTATGCTCGAATTAACATCCTTCGTGGCTGCTTTAGAAAGCCGATACGGGTCATCCAATGAAAAAGGCATCACAAACCATCTTTGATCGTAAAAACACGCAACCTCTTGCAAGTTGTCAACAGGCGTGAAAGAATTTGTCAACAAGGTTGTTCAGCCATCGTGACAACGTCATTACAGCGTTATTCAGCTGTCAATATTGTTACATACATCTTATTGAATGGTTTTACCGATAATATGGTCGGGTATTTTACGATTTTCGGATCTGGTTTTTTTTAAACTGGTATAGAACTGTGTATTCAGGATGACGTCAAAGCAGGCAAACGACATTGTGGTAATTCTAAAATTTGTGTATATTTTCAACGTTATCCAACGAAATTACTTGAAACTTTGCACGTGGATACACACCACCAAACTAAAGAACATGGTTCAAGTTATGTTGTCACCATAGTAACAGATTAGCTTCCAAACCTCTCCGTTCCCATACAGAAGTCTTCATTTTCTGCCATCGCAAGCAACGTTTTCGATTTCAAACTTGCGTATTGCGTTGGAAAAGTTATTGAGAACTGGCAATCTCAACATGTTCTGCATATGAGAAAAAACAAATTATTTGGTTTTAGAAACTAGGAGATCTGGAAACTAATCTGTTACTATGGTGATAACACAACTTGAACCCTGTTCTTTTGTTTGGTAGTATACACGTGCAAAGTTTCAAGTAATTTCATTGGATAACTTTGAAGATATACACGAATTTTACAATTTGCCTGCTTTGAGGTCATCCTGTGCCTCATTAACATATCGCATATAACTGGATACCTCCAGAACGAAAAAAGATATCGAAGAACTGTTAGCGCCATTCTTCGTCATTTTAAGTGCCCTTTTTGGTAGCCTGCGAAGCAGGCGTTTAGGGTTGGGGGAGGGGGGGTGGGGTGACATTTTGGGGGTTAGGTGCAACATAACAAGATTGAGCAACAATGATAACAATAGTGAACGTGCTTGTTCTTCAATGCTGAACAACATTGTTCGTTCAACAATATTGTTCAGCCAACATTCTATAACAACTTGTGATATTTTTAGTAATAATATTTGGCATTTACTCGATTGAACTGCATATTCTAAGATTATGGTGAAGGCAAAATTCGAGTGTTAGAATATATATTTTTTTAAGTTTAATTTTGTGCAAGTTGGGCCCCCTGCACATACTTCATGCATCTGCCCTGGCTGTGCATAATGAATGTCTTACCCCAGATAGATGTCTAACGTACCCCAGAGTGTGAGTACCTATGGTTCAGAAAGCTCATTGTGAGCTCCATATATATGTAGAATTCACTGCTCTGGACCGTGGCGTACCTTGACCATTTTGGATGGGGGGTGTATCGTCTTAGTTTTACCGACGAATTACACATGGGCGCAGATTTTCTTCCATTGCCTTGTACGTACCGATAACAGTTACATTGTATGGGTACTGGGTACTAGGTTGGCTCGGAAATCGGGAAAAGGGAGGAATATTAATTTAACATTAACCCATGCAATGGTAACAATATTACATTTCATATAAATCGAATTTTATACAACCGACAACAAAGTTTAAACAGTCAATGAAGTTTACCGACAGCCTTAAAGTGCCTATGACACGAAAATTAAGTTTGCCTTATTTGAAAGAACACTTCAAATGACAGAGTAACATCTTTTGAGGTTTTTCGTTTCCTTGCTTCGTTGTCAAGATATTTCAGTTTGCATTATATGTAAATGACAATGGTGTGACGTATACGTGCATAATGACTTATCGGAGAAGGTTATATATCTTTGTTATTATCACACAAAATCTCTTGAAATTGTACAAGTTCCATATTTTTGGAAATACTCACGCACATCTTCATTCAAATTAAATTTTGTTTTGTAATAGCAAAGATATATAACATTCTCCGATAAGTCATTATGCACGTATACGTCACACCATTGTCATTTGCATATGATGCAAACCGAAATATCTTGACAACGAAGCAAGGAAACGAAAAACCTCAAAAGATGTCCCTCTGTCATTTGAAGTGTTCTTTCAAACAAGGCAAACTTAATTTTCGTGTCATAGGCACTTTAACTATTACAAGGTTTTCCCAACTTCCGGTCTGACCAATCGTTTTTACCGACGACGCCAGGCTTTACCGACCGACTCCTTTACCGACCAATTGAGTGAAAAGTGTGGGGGGGGGGGGGGGTGTTACACCCCCCGCACGGTACGCCCCATGGGTACGAGGCTGTACGATATCGCAAAGGAAGTGCTGCCTCGAAATCCAAGGCAGCACTTCCCTTGCGATAGCAACTTCTAGTTTTGTGCTATATTTAGCTGTGTACGCGAGAGAAGTTACAAGGAACACAACCATTGCAACGACACTGAATCGATTGGTTATAGATCCATTTTGCATACGTCTACATTTTTGCCGGGACTTACAAAACAAACGAAATTTTTCCGACGACCAGCGAAAACGAAAAACATGACCAATGCAATCAATAACCAATCAATGGCATTAAAGGATTACTCCAGTCAAAATACACGTGGAGTTCATATTGAATATCTTACTAACGTTATCAGTAATTCCCAAAGTTTCGGCATTCAAAACAATTAAGTTAAGAAGGACATTGGCATCATAAATCACAATTTCCAATTTTTGATTTTATTATTAACAAACAGGCTTACGAAGGTAATCCAAGTAAACAAAACTACTCTTCTACAAAACAGCACTAATTTTGACCAAAGACAATCCTGTCATCCGCCATCTTGTTGTAATACTTTGCCAAATTAACTGGAAGTTGGTGACGTCACACCCGGGGTAAACCTCGTGAAACTACTCTGTGGGTAGCCGAGTTTCCGCGGAATGCTTTTTAAAATGGTGTGGCTCAATTGAAAAAGGAAGACATAAACAAAAATCGAGTTTCAAACTTATAAAGACGAGGATGGCTAGATAAAAATTTCGCTTTAGCCCGGGTGTGACATCACACGCATATCAATTGTCAATCCTTCCTATCTCTTATTGGCATGAATATCTAGATTTAGTTTTTTTCTTTAAAATGACCCATGGTCTCATAAGAGTAAACTCGGTTGTTCCACAAGTACGTATTACTAAGCACAATACTAGATCGTCTGCACCTATTAATGCCATCAAGTATGTTGTACCTAGGTGTAAAACTACTACATTTACCAGAGATCTTATATTGTTCGAGCAATAAGAACTTGGAATATCTTAGTCGATGAACTAGTTATTACTAAGCACAATACCAGATCGTCTGCACCTATTAATGCTATCAAATATGTTGTACAAACTACATACCAGAGATCTTATGTTGTTCGAGCAATAAGAATTTGGAATATCTTAGTCGATGAACTAGTTATTACTATGGACAATTTGAACACCTTTAAAATAGCCTTACGTCATTATTTTGCTGCTGTTAATAATAACTACAACGCAGATGATCCAAGAACTTATAAGACAATTTGTTGTAAGTGCAACACTGTCCGCAGTCTTACGCGTTCTATTATTTGTTGCTTTTAATATTGTCATTTATTAGGATTTTAGACCTTATTCCTTGGGTCCGCTGTAATTAGCTATGCTGTAGCGGTGTCCCTGCCATTTGTTTTGCTGTTATTGTACGTCTGTATGTAGTTGTAATTGTTGGCGAAGTTAATTAAATCATAAATCACAGACAATGATTCAGGTTAGCAACTTTGACAGTGTAATTAATACGCTTTGCGAGCATTTTCACAACCTCAAACTACTATATTCCGGCAATTTAAATTACGTACTTTGATTGAAAAGTACTTATTTTTACTTATATACTTATTTTTTGTTGCCCGCAATGGCCTTTAAGTTGGAGAGTTTGTCCAATTTCGACGCCATATTTGTTTCTCAAATATGACGTCACTAGTGCTTTAATCTCGTATTATGCCAAATAAATTCCTAAAAAAAAAATTCCTAAAAATTATTCCTAAAATTATTATGCCAAATAATTTCATAAAATAAATTCCTCTACTTTATCCCACGATAATAGTTTATTTCGACTAATTTCCTTCCAAAGAACACTCACAACAGCTATAGGAAATTGTCGCCAAAATATTGCTGAAAAACGACGTTTGGGAAGACACAGAGTTGCCTGCGGAGGAGGCTATCTGATCTCTAACCCACTGTCTACATTAACTAGGTGGAGACTGGGTTGCCTACGAATACTACCGCCTTCATCGCTCACGACCACGTTTGACGTAGTGAGCGATATTCGCAGGCAGCAGGTACCGCGATCACCTGTTATATAAATACCCGTCATTGTGTTTTGATGTTTTTGGTGAAGTGGTGCCTGTAAAAATTTCACAAGAAGGATTTAGCAACTTACTCAGCGCAAAAAGAACATCTTGTGTGGTCATCGACATATAAGGTTCCACCAAGTCAAGGAGGAGTTGTATATTGAAAAAAGAATTTTTGTTTCGGCACGAAGGAGTCGATGAAATGAAGTAAGAATGTTGTTTTGTTTTTTATATATATATATATATACTGCTGTTTAGTGAATATAGGAACTTGGACTAGACGATCATCAAGCTCAAAACCTCATGTTTCAGACAGGGATCGAATCTCGTGTAACCTATAGCTAATTACCGGCGAGTCGTTCTAACCATTATTAAGATGGAGAGCGCATGTTACAATGATGTACTGGTTTGATCGATTGATTGATATATGTACTGCCTTAAATGGCAGTCACTATCTAATGCTCGGGCCTGTTATATCAACATTTATTAGCGGTCGGGTGTAACTTTGAATTACTTCCTTACACCAAAGAACATCTTGTGTTTTGTAATGTGTTTACGTCGAGCTAATCTAGGAAATTCGACGATGATGACCATAATTAGTGAAGTCTCTTATGGTTATGACGATTATGATATAATAAATTTATGATAATAAAAACGATGGACGAATATGCAATACTTTCAAAATTCATTGTACAAGGATTTTAAAATGTTTCATCTCTTAGGCCTTCCACATACGGACCAAAGCTATAGCAGCAAACCTTCATATCATCATTACCATGGTAACGCGACCATCTGACGTGCTTCTCTGGTATGGGTTCACGATGTGCATAACCACTGTGTGGTGTTTCCCGGATGGTGCCATTGGTAAAAAGTATATTTTAGCCAAAACAGGTGATGGTGGTTATGCTCTGGTCTCAGATGAGACAAAAATTCCTGGTATTCATGTTTCTCCGCATGAGATACACTACGTTAGTACCCAGACCGTAAGTAAAGCGGCACTTCCCTTCGTCTGTATTATGGCGTTCAAATATTGCGGGAATCGAAGGTTACATAATATATGTGTACAATCTGCAGCCTTCGGATGATCAGTGAGATGCTCTAAGTATTGAGCTACATATATGCATGTACAACCTGCAAGATCACGACTAATGAGATTCTCTAACCATTGATTTACCTATACCGGCTTTAAGCTCGTTTACACACTGATTAATCGAAAAGTACTTATAGTACGTATTGTAAAGAACATCATATACATTACTCTAATAACATCTAATTACCCGTAGTCCCTAAACCTAATCCCCAATATAAGGACCAGGAAATATGTTACCCTAATCCTAACCCGTAGGCCCTATTATTATAGGTATACTATACCTAATCCCCAATATAAGGAACTGCAACAAATACAGTACGTTGCCCCGACGAGCAAAGATATTAGTTACCTTAGACGAGAGGTATATACTAACCCAGGCGCTAAACCCCAATTGAGTGTCCCTAGTTGTTCAAACTTATAGAATAATGTAGGATATGTCCTACATGGGATGCGCAGAACATGTAAAAAACGTACTATATAAGTACAGATGGATTACTCGTGCAGGTCATATGATTAGGAAAACAACAAGGAGTATTGGAACGTGAGTGAATCCACTACATAACATGCTCCAGGAGGAGAAATCGAAGTGTAACTACCTTTATGAAAGCTCTTTCATTGTGTTTTAGCCTGATAAACCAATAAAGACAGTTCACGTTATTTCACCACCGTTTTTAACTAACTCTGCTACTGCTGCACCTGTTCCTCCTGCTTCTATCAAGATTTCAGCACACGATAGTAATCCGTTGCCAGTTAACTTAAATAAAGAAAACAGTGGATCAACAAACGAGGAGAACCTTGTAACTTTAGCTTTACAGGGTCGTGATGGCGTCAATGGAAAACCAGGACCAAAGGTACCAGAGAATCGATCCTGACTCCATATTCCTCCATCTATTAGCCGTCTGCTAATACAACCATACATCTATTATTAGTTTGTCTATACATCAATTCGTTCATTAATGTGTCAATCCATCTATGACTAATGGAGTCATATCTGTCCATCTATCATATCTGTCCATCCATCATTAGTAGTAAAAAAGTAGAGTGCTGCGTAGACAGTGTTTTGGGTATAGCAAAGTGAAAAGGTGGTAAACTGCCAAGATTTTTAGTAAAGAAATACTGACGTTTCGAGCGGAGCCCTTCATCAGAGTAAGGGCCTGTTTATATGATCCCAGGATGTCCCGGTTGCCCGAGACGTTTTCATCCCTGCTTTATATGATCTCGGTACACCGGGATGTCCCGGGATGCGTGAAAATGTTGATAATAATTGATAATAATTTCTCAATGAAACAAAAAATAATTGTATTCACATAAAAAGCATCCCAACGAATGTTTTTTTCATTTTGTCACTTTTTGGGTTCAGACGACGTTTTAAATTTCAATTCACTTCATCCCGGTGTACCGGGATGTTGCGTTTATATGGAAAAAATCTGTCCGGGATCCCGGTCAAGCGGGATGTCCCGGTCTCCATATAAACACAACTGCGAAAATAACAGTAAATTATATACAAGCCGAGATCCCGGTATACCGGGACGTCCCGGTGTACCGGGATCATATAAACAGGCCCTAAGTCTTTCTTTGATGAAGGGCTCCGCTCGAAACGTCAGTATTTCGTTACTAAAAATCTTGGCAGTTTACCACCTTTTCACTTTGCTTTCTATTCATTAGTCTTGTATATCGACCAATTGGTCAGTCAATCAACCAAGAAATCAATCTATTAATTACTGATCCATTTAAAGTGTCTATATAACCCAATATTATTGATATATATTATATATATTCTATATGAAGTTAACAGTTGAATGCCAAAATGTTTATGATATTTTAGCTTTGCGTTAAAGTGGTACTACGATCAAATTTTTACCTATCGATATTTTTACGTATTTCAGTATAAAGCAGAGCTTCTAAATATTACTCGGTCGAAACCGTTTTGCGATTTGACGATGGCAAGTATTATTTTTCTGACTCCGAATCTGGAGTTGTTATGTCCGCCATTAATCGTTCATGTTCTTGACCAGCGTAACGAAGTGACGTCAGATTCTCAACGCGAAGACTAATCAAGGTCGTTTTTTCAAATTCTTCGTCTGAAAGGCTGAACATTTCATCTACTTCTCGAAGAGAACAAGAAAACAAGTAACCTCGACTGAAATTCAGGCGTAGCATTGAGAATCTGTACGTTTGGAACACGTTTTTAGTATAATGGTGACCTAAATAATAGTGATTTCAGAGCTCAAAATACTTGCTTCAAAATACCATTTTTTTGTTTGTTTTTTTACATCGATTTCACTTTCGACCTGAAATACTATTCTATGCTGAAGAAAATCTAAAAGACGGGGGTGAATTTTCATCGTAGTACCACTTTAACTCTTTCCTGTCCGGCCCAGTCAAAAGGGGTCATCAATCGAAAGTCGTCAATCGAAAAACACGGCATACGGTAACGCAAGATTAAAAATTCAAAGGCACATGAGATCCACTCACACGCCAAAATTTGATTTGATTTCATAAACAACTCTGCTACGCGGGCGCTCGCGCGGGCGTGCAGCATTTTCTAGAAAAATGGAAGTTTTTCACCCTGATTTATGATAATTAATGCTAATTTATATTATGATGTGTCTTGTTCGGAAAATTCAAAAGCATTGGTAACAGCCGGTTTATGGACTTTTCAGAAAAGGTATAGATTTCGCAACAGTTATGGATATTTCCCGAGATATCAATAGAACAAAGAGGTAGTTCAATTTTGGATGTTTTTCAGCCGGACAGGAAAGAGTTAAGCAGTAATAACAGGTAAACTGAAAATAATCGAAGAAAAAGCGTCAAAGGAAAGCAGTTTATTAAATGTTGAATTGAAAAAAATCAATATAACAAAGTAAAAATGGTCAGTGAGAAAAAATGAACCCCTTCTCTGCTCCCCCTACCCCCCTCAACGAGAGGTTACGGTATAAGGGTTAACCTTGATCCCACCCGCACGGGAGCTCATACTTTTAAATATATACGCAAGCTATTTATACACTACTTTCTATACATGTGGGTCAAAAAGGTAAAAAAGCACCGTGTTTAGAAATGTAGGAAGTAATTCACCAAATTGGCTTAAAATTTTAGATGTGTGTTTTTAGCCGACTTACAACGATGATGACGAAATCAGGCGAAAATATAAAATTGCTCGATGCGACAAAATATCGGCCATTGTATCGTTAAGGTTTGTTTGTCCGAAATGCTAATGAGGTGTGACGTCATTTACGGCAATGGCATTTGGCTTTCTTTTCTGCTTTCCGTGTGATAGACAAACAAACCTTTATAGAACATCGACCCAAAGCTCAAATCATAAACATTTTGGCATTCAACTGTTCACTTCATATAGAATCTATATCAATAATATCCTGTTTGGGTCATGGGCAATTTAATAAAAATTCCAATCGATTAATTACAATTTATTGTCTTTTCTACGCCTTGTAATTCAGGGTCCACCAGGTGAATCAGGACCCACAGGAGGATCAGGCAGTCCTGTAAGTTAGATTAAATATAGCCATTTAATATAGTCAGTGTCGAATCACATTCTTTCGAATCATGGGATCGAACTGGGATCGGACCAGTTGCGAAATATCTACCTGCTGGGAATTGTACTGCGACCCTAGATCTCTAGACCAGCGCTCTAACCGACTGAACTACAGAAGCCGTTGTCGTGAGCTTAGCCATGGGCTCAGTATATATATAGTAGTGGTGAAATAGGGTATATTAAGTTCATATTTGGCATTTATAATCGGTGAATCAGATGTCGAATTATACTTTGAGATTCATTTTAGGCTGAGAAAACCGAAAAAATCGACCCGATTCAGAGCAATGTGTAACGTAAGCCTGTTTACATGAATCCGGATTCAGTTTCATTCCGGATTGAACGTGAATTCAAACCGCGTTTACATAGGAATTCTATCCCTGCAGGATCGAAAATCGCGCGAAATCTGAAATTTCAATAACATTATAGCGGGTATGTTTCTTTCAACGATTTCTGCGCTTGTACATTTCAACATGTGCCCTAAATTGATAATTTGGCGAAGAATAAACATAAAGAAAAGGGGAAAGGCATTACTAGCAACGATAATCGATGCGGTCGCAAGTAAACAAGCATTTAATTCACCTTTAATTTATAACGTCGACGACGACAAGAGCTATTTATATTGAACAATATGACGTCGGCACAATTCTTGTCTCTAGCTGCAAATTGTCGTCTATAAATGCTAAAAGCACGCATGTGTTGTTCGTTTCAGTCTTCCCGAGGTCCTTTACATGACACCGGAATGAACTTTCAATGAAACTCAATCCGGAATGAACCTCAATCCGGAATGAGAACCGGAATGAACTCAATCCGGATTGAGATACATCTCATTCCAGATTCATGTAAACACTAAAGTGATTTTAACAGAACCGGTATATGAAACTTAATCCGAATTCATGTAAACAGCCCCTAACATAAATGTTTCTTCCAACCAGGGTCTTCAAGGTGAACCAGGAACGTGTTCAATTTCTCAGGTACCTCCGTTATCCTCATCTAGTAGAACATCGAGTCAATTAGATATTTTCTGAATATCTAATAAATACTTAATGTTTGCTTTTCCTTTATCTCTAGTTCGAGTGCAACGTGAACCTTATAAAAAATCTCACAGCCCGCGTAACACAACTTGAGAAAATCTTAGCTAAGGTGAGCAGTTTACGTTTTCTAATTTAAAAGGGTATGCCATATGGCAATAAAAATTATTTTTGCCTTTCTGATTAGCAAATTGCTTTCACAGGGTAATCTAAGGAAACAAAACAACTCTTGTGCAAAACAACATCACTAATTACGAAAAAGACATTCCTGTTTTCCACCCCGTGCGGTGGAGGCTATTTCAGTCATATTCAAATCAGGCCAGGTGCTGCTAGCCAGGTGCCTGATTTGAATATGCGCTAAGATGGAACATAGTTAATATATGGATGGAAGCTCTCTCCTCCGATGGAAGAGAACGTTGAACCTACTGGAGTAAATATTCACCATATTATTGATGAACAAAATCTACGTCGACACAACAGAAGAAGCGCTCTTGTAAGAGATTACAAGCTCCGAACAACAACGAAATTCACGACCACGTGCTTCGTGCGCAAGCTTGTGTATTAACTCATGTAAACGATTTTCATTATTCTAAATTAAATATGGTTACACAATTCCAGAATATAAATCGAGGAGCAGTTTTACATCAGCTTCACTTTGCTTTTCTTTAGTATTCCAGTTTTTCTTTATTTTGCGCTATACATATATTACGAAACTCGAAAGCCACGAGCAATGGCCTTCGCTTGAAAAGATGGGAAATGGACCTTACTATTGATTGTCTGGATTTATATCGCAACTTTGACCACGCAACGCGTTTTTCTTGAAGCGGTATATATTATAAGACCTTGAAATTTAAGATTTGTTTTTATATGAAAAAATATCCACTTGGACTATTTGGAAACAAATTATATAAATTGTAGGCAAATTGGCCGTGTAAAATAATGAAAGTACTGGGGCGGATCTGCTTCAAGGTATCTGAAATAGCCTCCACCACCACGTGCGGCTAAATCGAGAGTTGGCACCATGGCCGCCATATTGAATTCTAACCGAGCTGGATCACCCGAGAACCGCGTGGAAATTATATTCTGTATTTGTTGGTCGATTTTGTCTTTCAATTTCCTTTAAAACATTCTGTATATTTAATGATTCTGAATGCATCGTTAGTTATTTCTTCAGCAGCTTATAAATCGAGAAGAATAATTTTCCGCTACTTCCTTGTTATTCGTTATAATTATTATTTTCTCCCTTTACCGTTTTCCATCTCTCAAAAGCGTCGAGTAAGTAAACTTTAGTCTTCTAGAAGCATCTGTAGTACTCTTTTCTTTCGACCTAATGGTTCTTTGTGACACAACCTTCGACTTTGGAATCCTCAAGTACTGGCCCTCAAGTCGAACCATTAGGTCGAAAGAAAAGAGTACTACAGATGCTTCTGGAAGACTAAACGCTTTTGAGAGATGGAAAACGGTAAAGGGAGAAAATAATATAACGAATAACAAGGAAGTAGCGGAAAATTATTCTTCTCGATTTGTAAGCTGCTGAAGAAATAACTAACGATGCATTCAGAATCATTAAATATACAGAATGTTTTAAAGGAAATTGAAAGACAAAATCGACCAACAAATACAGAATATAATTTCCACGCGGTTCTCGGGTGATCCAGCTCGGTTAGAATTCAATATGGCGGCCATGGTACCAACTCTCGATTTAGCCGCACGACGGCCATGTTTGGCTTCACTTTTTGAGCCACATATCGACTGGAGTACAGTTGATCTCACAGGATAAGGTTACCCTATTTATCCGAAACAGAGGCTCATGTTTTAAGCGCTCGACTATTCAGTTGATCACTCTTAGGTGAACGGAAAACCCAACTGATAAGGATTCCGAGGACCTACGATTTAAGGTCGTTTTTCCGAGAAGACCCGAAAGTCTTGGTGTTATTGCAAAGGCATCACCTTCTCCTCAATTATTTACTCAATTAAAATCCTGAGTGGAAGAAAGGTCTCCCAACTCATAGAAAGTGAATGGGACGCATTCCTCCTCCCTTCTTTACACCACTGTTTTGATTTAATTTTCGCTATTTCTCTATTTATTTCTATTCTAGGTTAAGCAACCGCATGGTGCAGGTCAGGGAAATTAACGGTTAAGTTTTACAATTCGTTTTATATCTTTGCGTTGGGTGAATTTATGTTCAGCTATAATCGTCTTGGAATGAGGTTATCAGAACCAAACATTTATGTCGTAACATTTTCATTTTCCAGTTTTTCGATATTGGCTGCGATATGCCATCTTGTTATCTAAAAAATGAGGTGGAATAAAAATGATTAAGAGACTGATGAAAGGTATATGCTGCTATAAACAATTTAAAGTACCTGGTGGTTATCTAAATATTAAATACGATATTACTAATATAGATTCTACATCAAGTGAATAATTGAATGAGAAAATGTTTTATGGATAGAATGCCTATGGGAACACATTTTTGGTATCCCGAATTTTTACATATTTGTAAAGAGCATGGGTGCATGTTCTTACTTAACTTGCCAAATTTCAAGCAATTGCGAGCATGGGAAGTTGCCTTTTAAGACTGTTTTTACACGAGATTATACGGCCGCCATTACTCGAACATGTTCCGAAATGCAAATTTCAAAACTGGCCGTCCAAACATTTTGGTGGGTGTGGCAGTGAGTTTATCAAACATATTAAACAGCGGTTTTATTAAACAACGTTTTAGCTACTTCATGTTAGATCATATATACATATACGTTAAATCGATCTCGCAATCAATCGTCATATCTGCATGTTCTTAATTAAAAATTAGTAACGAAACCTACACAATAGCTAAAATAAACAACATCAGAAAGGGGGAAATCTGTAAGTTGTTGTTTGAGGAAAATATTTTGCTTAGGCCGTCCATGGCCGTGCATACGAAAAGTGGCAGTCCAAAAATATGATTTGAAAACCCTCGATACGAGGTTGGCTAAAAGCCTGCAACAAACTGGGTTTTTTCCAGACTAGCTTCCTTGGTATGTTCTAACTATACCACGTGTAGTCAGTGAAATATGTACAGAGCTTAAAAATGAAGAACTTACGTCTTTCAGCCTCAGGAATTCAGATCGTAAAATGCTAAAAAAAAGGATGTGGGAGAGTACAACAACTCCAACAAGAGCGTAGTAGGTTGACGCTGAAACAAAGAAATAGTTTCCCATTAATTCTGAATATTCTATTTGCGGAATACGAATAAAAGATTTACCGAGTTCCAAAAAACCCAGAAAAACAGATGTGAACTAAATTTCTATGGGCACATGGGGGGGAGTGGTGTGGATGGCGAGAATCCCAAAAGAATGCGTCCTAAATAGCGTTAAATTTGAAAGTTGTCAACTCCTCTTACCTTTATGTGGATGATCATTCATGATGCATTTAATCCAAATGTATGAAGGAATGTCACATGGTGTGTTAAAAAGTACTGCAGCAAGTAGAACACACTGAGATAAACAATATAATATGATTTCGTATTAGTACGAGTTGCAATACAGCTAGATGAATATCAAATATTGTTTGGAAGCTAATCTGTGCAGATATATAATTTGGAGCTAATCTGACTTGAAAATTATATGAATTATCAGACACATAGTTTAAAGCTAATCTGACTTGAAAAGTATGAAATATCAAACATATAATTTGAAATGCGTGTGAATGCGTTCAAAAAAATGCACCTTGGTAAAAACTGAAGGTCCGTCCTTGGACATTTTGTAGTGGACAATGATGACCATTATAAAGATTACAATTCGAAGTAACCAACTGAAAGAAAACGCTATCCAATAAAATATTTTCTCAAGCTGGTGGTGGCTATAAAGAAAAAAATATGCAATTAGCATTAATGTATGCACACACACACACACACACACACACAAACACACACACACACACACACACACACCGACATAATTAGTGACCTTAAAATACAAGTGGAGTTCATATGCAAGATCTTACCGACTTTAGTTTATTTCCAAAGTTTCAGCATTCAAATAAACTAAGTTAAGAACATATTGCAAGTTGAAGTTGGAGAGTTTGTCCAATTTCGACGCCAAATTTGTTTCTCAAATATATGACATCACTGAGTGTTTCTATCTCGTATTATGACTAAGAAGCTCCTCTACTTTCCTGCATGAGAAACTAAATAGTTTATTTCGACTAACTCTCCTCCAAAGAGCAATCACAACAGCTATCACTATGTGATCGCCATGAAAACAACTCCACTGCCGATAAAGAAGCACTCAATGATGTCATTTCAAAACGAACAATATTCAAAATCCTCAAATTTTCAACTTCAATTAGCCTTATCTAAAGGTGTTGGGACGTATTTCGATTTGCAGACCTTATATCCGTTGATAAGGATTTTACATACAGTAAAAACCCGCACAAAAGAACCACTATTTTTGACGTCAGGCTGAAGTGGTTCTTTATAATGGGAACTTATAGTGAGAAATAACTTAACTTAAATAAATTAACTTAAATAAATTAACTTAAATAAATTAATTAAATAAATTTAATAAATTAACTTAGTGAGAAATCAGGCCGAGTTGGTTCTTAACTGGTTCTTATTTCTAGTCAAAAACAATTGTTCCTGGTGTAGTGTTTTTAATGATTTGTTTCCTTAATTAATGTGAGCTGTTGATCCTGGAAGGTCTTGTATTCACATAAATTGAACATTAACATCCCAATTGTATTTCATATTGCCAAACAATAATTTACCTGCCCTTAGAACATGCTTTCTACTACAGCTAAGGTTTTTTAAGAACCAGTCTCACTTGTCAGCCTGAAGTGGTTCTTGATTGCCTAAATTTCAGGCTGATGGTTCTTAATCCACTGGTTCTTTTATGCGGGTTTTTACTGTATTTAAGAATTAAACCCGATAAAACACTGCTCCTCGTTTATTAAACTATATATATTAAAGACACAAAATAATAAAAAAACAAGACGCCTGCTCAGGCGTTCACTCGAGCTACTGATGTCTGCAATTGGCGTAGCCTTCGCACATCTAGAAAACCTGCGGAACAACGTGTGCATATTAAGTGTTTGTTAAAAAGTACAAAACTCTCATAAGCAATCATCATAAAGCAATGTAGTCGAGTAAAACCCTGAAAGGGTACACAAATCGACTGACGTTTCATATAAGCATCCCGAATTTAAAACATAGTCCTAACCCTACACCTAATACTAACTCTAACTCTTACGACAATGCTTTATTTTAGAAATAACAGCTGATTTTAATTTCGAATTTTACTATCGATAGTCTATGTGACCTCGTTTTAGGATTTAGGGATGGAGCATTGTAAAAGTGATGGGGGGGGGGGGGGGATGGTGGTGCAAAAGCAAAAAATATATATTCCTAGAAAAAAATTAAGAAAACAAAATCTACCCAAGCATTATCGCAAAAACAAATGCTGCCCAAGGAAGATGGGTGCAGGTAAAAATATTATAGATCAACTATGAAGTGAATAACATAAAGTTCAGACTGGAAATAAAAAGTGATTTATTCTCAACGGTCTTGATTGATTGATAGACACAACACTTAAAAATGAAGAGTTCAACATTATATTATTGTCCAATTAATAAAGTCACAATTTGCTTAGCAGGCAAGGGCATACCCAGAGGAGAGTTCCAGGGGTACCGAGACCCCTCCTTTACCTTAACATAACATAAAATAAACTGTTTAGTTTTGTAATATTCTATGTACAGTAGCAGGCCAAATATAAAAATGGCAAGCTAAAATTTGTCTCTCCTAGCAAAGGTGTACCTACTTGGTACCATCAGAAACTAACAGAGTATCATTTGCCTTTTACATAGCTTGCAGTTCATTATAGATTATGAGTTGCTATAAGTCATCAATTCGTCTATTAAATATTGAATCCTTCGAACCCAGACAAATACAATTGTTGTAATGCGTTTTCGTTTTATTCTATTCGTTGCATCAAACGAATCTCATTTTATACTTTGTTTATTGGACGAATTTAATTGACCTATTAAATTCGTCTAATTAAATGGAACGTGTGAACTAGGCCTGAGACAGTAAAAAAGTTTCACCGATAAAAAAATATATATTTCCAGCCATCGAGTGAAAAAATATATATGTTTCCTTATATAGGTGTACAAAAAAAAATATTGCGTCTCCGAAAATCCCCCATCACTTTTCTCACAAATCGAACGACCCTTGAATCGATTACCATGTAAACAACAAGGCTCAAGCCCGTAATAGCCGAACAATTAAACGATCTTAAAGGTTAGGACACCCGAGGCTTCAACAGGACATGTCGCGGGACATATTGCAGGGACAAATCCCGTCGTGTGTACTAGGCAAAACTTTGTCGCGGCGACAAAATTTTGTCCCCGAAACATGTTTCATGTATTCAAAATTATTTGAATTCGTGCGACATGTCGCGGTGACAAAAGTATGTCCCCGTGACTTGTCCCATCGTATGAACAGCTCGTGCAACTAGTCCCCGGGACAAAACCAAAATAAACCAATCACATAACGTTATTTTATTTTCCTTTTCTGACATGTCCCCTCGTGTGTCCTCAACAAGCGAAATGCCCCCGCGATTTGTCGCTTCGTGTGTCCTCAACAGGGGAAATGTCCCCGCGACACGCCCCCGCGCGATTTGTCGCCTCGTGTGTCGTAACCTTAATGCTTTCAGTAGACAAAACCTATAGTGCCGAATTCGGCAGATTCAATCGATGGTTCCGATATAGAATTCATGTAAATCGAACCAACAGAAAATGTGATACGACACCTACATGATATAGACGACTCAGATGTAAACGACTAGTACGATTAGAGGCCACTAGACGTATCTGTTGCATTATTTGGTGCTTCTTACTTGCGTATCGTATAGTTGTTGGACTAAACAGCAACGTATATATGTTCTTTGATATACTCGATAATTACAATTTGTCGACACGAAAAATACAGGAAAGCCACCGAAACCTAGACTCGAAAATGGGCCACGCACGACAACCAATACAATTTCAGAAACTCTCGAAAAATTCCACTGTTTAAATCCCGCACCAAGGGTTTTAGTGATAGCTGTTATTGTGTACGAAGTGGGACTCCTTATTGTAACTTGAGTTTTTCAGTTTTAATGTTAACGTTTGTAAAATTACCATTCAATTATTTTGATAAAATACTTACATTAATATTAAAATAGTAATATTAAATTTGTGTTAAACAAACCTTGATCCGTGTAAACTTAATCCGGCAATGAAAAAGCCAACCGCAATTACGAAACATGACAGCAACAAAACATCAACTGGACAGAGATGCTAAGGAGAAAAAAACACTTGAAGCTCCTATGTCGTGATCACTGACCATCATCACCACAATATATTGCGAAGACGACATGGACGGCGCGTGACGATAACTTATTACATAACTTGCAATTAAACATTAATATATATATATATATATGTATGTGTGTATATGTGTACAGTATATGTGTATATGTGTATATGTGTATATATGTATATATGTATATCTATATATCTATATATATATGTTATTTACCGGCTGGAACGGGCCGAGGAACGTTTTGAGACAAAGGAAATATTTCTCAATACGGACCGACCAAAACGGTAAATTATTTATTTTTTCCTTAATATCCTGTCTTGTTTTTTTGGTCGTCATCAGTATTTCTAGTCAGTGAACAAAAAAGGAAAGTCTGTGCTTTTACCTTCGTCAAAGGAAATTGAGAGTTAAGTCTCTTTTCGGATAAAAAATCTCACTTATATGTCTTTCAATATGTTCAATCTCGTTTGAGTTCATTTTCCAATGTTTTTAGAATATTTTACGCGTTTTAAAACGCATTTAAAACGGAAATTATGTCGAGCGGTCCTATATGGGCTCATATATATTAGCCAATCAGAAAGCAGAGTTTGGTAGGATACGGACAGGAAAAATAAAGTATTTTAAGCTAAGATACATTCTGCTATATTTCGTCCATAACAGAAAACAAATATTGGTTATCTAATATAATAATTACGCAGCAAAATAATTATCTTTTTAATTACCTTACTCTCGGCGTTTTGTTGAGATAAAATTGGAGATTTCTCGGTCTCGCAAACTCTCAATTTGTGAAATGCTACCAAAAAATCCATGAAAGTATATCAGACAGGCTTCACAGCGTTTGTAGAATTATGTAGAAATGCAAAATAAACATTACTGACGACGTTGTACTAGTGTTTATAAAGTACATGAAACCCTCCACAGTTTTTAACTTTCTGTATAGAGGACGCCAAAATAGTTAAGGTGGCTCGACAGTCTAAATCATGAGAAATTGCATTTTTCCGCATAAAAATGTTTGTAATGCAGATCTGAGCTTCATCGTGGTTCATTGCATAGCTCTGGTGGTGGTCTTGTTTACTGAAAAGTTTTATACACTCAAAGTTTATCTGAGTGGAGAAATCGTGTTTGCAATAAATCCAGAGAAATAATTTGCATAAAATCTGCCGCTTATCATAGACTCATAAACACAATTTCTCTAGATATACAAATGCTACAAGTGTGAAACGTTTCAATAATCAAGACCACCGCTATAGCTATGCAATGAACAAAAATAAAGCTCAGAGCTGCGTTACAAAACGTTTTATGGCGGGAAATGGGGGGGGGGGGAATGCAATTTCGCATGATTTAGACTATCGAACGAACGTTTATTTGGCCTTATATCCTATGACTTACTGTAACATGTCCTATCACCCCCAATGTATTTATTATTTATAGACATTCTATATAATGCAAATAGTTGAAGAGTGAAATATTTCTTTGATTTGATCTTTCCTTTGATACTTTATACAAGTTTATTATACCCTCACACAGAATCCACCAATCAATTGTCTCTATTAGCATCACGTGGCAGCATATTTTACGATGTAGGACAGCTACATATTGGGTAGTAACCTTTGGACTGTCTACGCGGGCTGTTCACGTGCAAAGCAACGTCACTCGCGTGCCTTTTATCTAAATCGAAATTTCATTGGTTGAAGTACTTCTCGCGGAACGTGATGTATTTTTCCGAGTTTTTTTTATTATTCTTTTTGACGACCAGCAACCTTTTGAGTCTTGACTGTTTATTTATTGTTTATTTGTTTATTAACTTTACAACCAAGCAAAAATGCAAAATAATTAATACAACGGTTAAAAACAAAAACGGAGCAGTTTTGAACATAAGTGAAGTCTGTGAAGAACATAAGAACAGTCTTGACTGTCTGTTTACGTGCGAAGAATTAAACATCTTTGTGTTAAGATATTTTGTTCGATATAATAAAACACCTATTGGATTCATCTTCGCCCAATATTACAAAATATTTAAGTCTCGACTTGCAATATTAGGCTCGACCTTCGGTCTCGCCCAATATTGAATTCTCGACTTAAATATTTTGTAATATTGGGCTCAGAGGAATCCAATAAGTAACATTATATGTTTTTAAAATGCTAATGAATGTGATGTCAACCCAGTCATCATTTCGGAACAATATTCTTCTGCTAGCGAAATTTGACCTAATACAAACGTTGATGCTATACTTGATGGGAGATGCTAGCGGGGCCTGATCTCGGTCGAGTTTATTTATTTATATAATTAACAATTAGACAACGAGAACGAGTTGTCTATTTAACAATTAGACAACGAGTCCGAGTTGTCTATGAGCGAATAGTCAACGAAGGCGAAGCCTGAGTTGACTATTCGTTCATAGACAACGAGGACGAGTTGTCTAATTGTTTTAGTAGAAACAAATTAGTGGACTATTACAAATCATGCATTCTCAAAAAAATTATCCAAAAACTCATGTGAAACCTCCCCAAAACGAGAGTTTTCTGCCATTGTTTTGAACGCGTTTCCCAAACGTTGTCTATCACGAATAGACAACGGTTGAGTAGCCAATCAGAATGCAGCATTTGTAATAGACCATGGTCAGTTTCTACTAAGAGCAGATAGTCAACGAGGGCGAAGCCCGAGTTGACTATCTGCTCATAGACAACGAGGGCGAGTTGTCTAATTGTTTTAGTATCAACCATAAACAACCTTTCTAACATAGTTCCAAATTTTCAGATAGTTTTACCTTTTTGTTTGTAGAAGTCTCCCCATTCAAAATGTAGAGTTGCTCGATGACACATGATAAACAATCGCTCACAAAAAACGAGATTGTAATTACTTTGCTTCACATTTGGTATAGATATACTCCATAGGCATAAGCGAATTCATTTTCTTATTCGAAAATGTCAAACTGAACAATTTTCTATTACTTTCGGGCCAATGTTTTCATGATTTCATCACTCGTATGTAAATTTTAGCGGACGCCATGTTTGGACTAGATTCCAGGTTTGGCCGTGCAGCTTGAATATGTCGTGACTTCTGATTGGTCAGGATAGGAATATTCCAGCATAAGAAGGTTTGTGATTGGGTAACGCTACTCACTGTCTATCACCAATAGACAGTGAGTAGCTCAGCCAATCAGAATGCCGAATTTGTAATAGACCACTAGTTGGTTGATACTAAATACATATATATGCATCAACGGCCGTCCGCGCGAATCGGAAAATTTGGTCCTGGTAACTAGATACTCAGCATTTGAATTAATATTTAAATTGACCGTCACATGATTGCTAATGCAAAAATTGAAACGGATTCAAAGGTTTTTTTTCTCCAAAAGAGACATAGTTTTTTGAGGAAATAGAAATCCGAGTCCGAGTATGTATTTTGACTCGCTAATTCCAAATCTGTTTTCAGAATTAAAAACGGTTAAATATTGATCGAGATAACGTTCAAAATAATATAAGACGAAGTGACCAGCTTATAGCCGACTAATTTCTAAGTACATAAACCGTTTTTACGAAGGGTATTCACGTTCTCGTAATATTGTAAACACGTATGTTATGTATGTTGACTCGCTAATTCCAAATCTGTTTTCAGAGTTTAAATCGGTTAAATATTGGCCGAGATAACGTTCAAACATTTCTTCGACGAAACGTGAATTTTTGCAAAACCCAAATACACGGCCACGGCGTGCGAGGTCTGGGCACCATGGATGGGAAATTCCCGTGGGGGGGGGGGGGGGGGGGAGGGGTAGAAAAGGCGGGCGAGGGGATTATTGCGGATTCGTATTTCTAGTACTAGAGATTTTATCAACTTTTTCACTCAAATCCTCAACCAGTTTAGAACACGGAAAGAAGGCACACTCATTAGTATTTTAAAAACATAAATCTGTGTAAAGTATCGAAATCAAAGAAATATTTCTATGTTCAACTATTTGCATTATATAGAATGTTGTAAATAAATATATTGGGGTGATATATAAAATGGAAGATGTCAAAGAAGGAATATTGATCTAAAGAATACAAATTTTGAGTTTTCAAAGTTTTTAAAATCCAATTAGTTTCTCAAATATTTTGTGGAGGTCCACACGTAGCCGGATAAATTTCAAAATTTTTGTTGCGGATACGGGTAAATGGCCCGCCCTAACCCGCAGAGAGCCTGCTCGCAGGCTAGTAAATGGCGTTTTCGCCCACCGAAAACGCAAAAATGTGAAAACGGTCTCCAGAGTGGAAAAATTTGAAAACGCCGGCAATCTGAACTTCTGCCAAAGTTGGAACATTTTGAAAACGATGACGTAACAGTTTCGAATCCAGTCCACCCATGTGCACCGGACCGGCCATGGTAAACCAATTTAAAATGGCGAACAAACAAGCTGTTATTCTATCGCTATTAATGGGGCTTATTTCAAGCCTTGTAGCTTATGTTCAGCTAAATATTGCGATTCTAAATTTTCAAGCTGATTATTCGAGGAAGCGAAGAAACATAATCAGGCTTCTTTCATTGCCGGCCGCGGAAAATGTAACCGTAAAACGCCTAAATTGGATTTCTGGATTTTCCTTTGGAATTTGACATCTTTCTTCTTCGTTTATAAAAAGCTGCTCAGAACCGCTGGCTCATGTTGTATTCAAAAGAGCATGCTCAGTAAGCGATTTCAGCGTTTTCGCGTTTACGTGTGGACGCCAAAAACGATTTAGAAACGATTACGTGTGGACGCGGATTTTTTTGAAAACGGAAATTTTTTTTGCGTTTTCAAATTTATCCGGCTACGCGTGTGGACGGGGCCTTAATTTGCAAACGTCGCGCTGTGATTTTTTGTAGTCAAAACGGACATATTGACAATTTGAATGCTACACCTATCAACTTCTTCCGTTGCAGATTTGCGTTGTTAGTTTTTGATCCCATATCAAAAACTCTCGATGCTTTGCGTGGCTAGATCGCAATGCAATTGCAACATAATTAGCTTCGTTAAACGTTTCTGCTGAGCAAGTAAGAAGCTGCATTCTCCACCACTTAACAACAGCTTGTTAATCAACAGAATGTTGAATTTCTGATACAAATATTCCCAAAGGTTTTTACAAGTTGCAGTCAAGCACCAACTTGTCAATCAACATATTTGCGTGAAAGAGAATATCCGATTTGACTGTAACATTAAAATAAAAATCATCACCTTCCTCTCTGTATTTCCATTGATACTTGATAGCCAATGCCAAAGACAGAACCTAACGTTAATAGAAATGTTATTTTTAATCTATAACATATCAGTTAAATATTTAATTTGAGTGTTTTATATGACGTTTTATATAACCTTCAGAATTCTGTAAAATCTTCCCGCAAAACGCAAGAAATGGAGACTCTAGATTTAATTGAAAATTTCGTGCCTTCGGCTGTCACTTCTTCCGTTTTATCTCTCGGCCACCCTAACCTGAAACATCTTCCTAAGGCTCTGATTTATTTTTTATTTTGAGTCGTATATGGGGTCACCATAGTTTTTTTCAGTGCTTAGGGCCTCTTAAAGGTCTTAATTTATGCGGGGATTTGTTTTCTAGTTCTACCATACAAGTTTTTCACTTATTCGTAGAGTAAACTTTTAAATAATTCAACGTTTATATTGGCAGTTGTTTTGTATATCTTTTGTTTTGTGTATCCTAGCAACAACATTATTTAAATTTTCTCTGTGAATATTGCCTCTTTCATTGTTAATCATTGATAATTGGAATTGCCAGGTCTCCCTCTATCCAGTAATATTCATTTTGCCGCAAGTTTTCTGATTCCTCAATAATTTTATATCGATCGCTCGACTTTTAATACACATCTTAGCTAACTTTCGCTGTGTTGGGCCATTTATTTTTGATTTTATATGAATATTTAAACTTGAAGCTTGTCCGGGCTTTCCCTGACTATTGCATTTAATGGCTTCATTATTATATTAAAAGTGCTGTTTAAAAAGTTAGGATGTTCATTAAGTCATATGGTTGACAATTTATACATCAAAATGGGTATAGTTAAAAGGTTAGGAAGGGCCCTATAGCCGTGGTGAAGGCAACCTTTCTAGGAGAAGGAAAACTCTGAATATAAACCTCCATTATGATTGTGGGAAAGGGTAGAAAGAGCTCTTAGTCTTGGTTGATAATCTTTCTAGTGATGGTATCACGATAAAACACCTGGGTTCCTGCTCCCAAAAACAGGTTTGTGTTAGGAATGGCATCCAGCTGTAAAACTTTGCTACAAACTCATGATGATACAACTTAACAATACTAAATACCGCCTTGCTCGTCGCGCGGGTAAACAAGGAGCACGTCCCTCAGTGAGTTACCAGGCTGGGGTCGAAAAATATGCTACTGGTAAACCAGCCACTTTGAAAGCTGGGATTATCCCAGTAAGAGTCACTTCACGCCCTACGTTCAAGCAGGTAACAAAACTGACAAAAAACTCAAGCAACCTGATAAATATCAAATTTGATAAACAGAAAACGAAATGTCTTCCACGTCCACGTTTTGCTGTATGGAACGCACATTCAATCAACAAGAAATCTGCCTCCATTTGTGACTTTATAATTTCAAAGCGTATTGATGTTCTTGCGGTTACTGAAACCTGGCTTTCTAACAAGAATGCAGTAGATACTACAATAGCTGAAATTATCAATACCTTACAAGATTACAAGTTTCTTCATTTGCCAAGATCCCATTCGAAAGGAGGTGGAGTTGGTGTATTCCTTCGCAAGGGTTTCACCGTAAATAAAAATGAAGTCTCAACGTTTGCGTCAATGGAATATATGGATCTTTCCATATCATCGTCTCAAAAGCATATTCGCCTGACCTCATCACAGTTTATAGACCTCCTCCATCTCGTGAGAACAAGCTTACGACATCCATGTTCTTCAATGATTTTTCAACGATTTTAGAAGAGTTAGTTGTTGTTCCGGGTTATTTGTTAATTGCTGGGGATTTCAATTTCCATATGGATGTTGTTAATGATGACGATGCTACTAGGTTTACGGAACTCCTGGATTCAGCAGGTTTACAACAAAGAGTTACTGGTACGACTCATCGTTGTGGTCACACACTGGACCTTATTATTGATCGTCAGGAGGATAGTTTGCTGTCTACTGCCATGGAGATCGTCTCTGATTTACCTTCAGATCACAGTGCTGTTGTTTGCACCATGGATTTTCCGAGACCCCAATCCTCTAAAAAAGTTATTAATCATCGTGATTTACGTCGTATAGACTTACAGGCATGGCGAAAAGATATCCTTGAGTCGCAATTAATTTGTTCATCCGTATCTGATGTAAACACTGCTACTGAACAGTTCAATTGTGTATTGTCTGAGCTTTTGGACAAACACGCACCCAAGCGTACACGCACAATTACCCTACGCCCAAATGCTCCATGGTTTAATGATAGCTTAAGAGTTATGAAGAAACAAAAACGACAGTTTGAGCGTAAATTTCTCTCTACACGCCTTCAGGTTCATCATCAATTGTACAAGGAACAATGTCGTAAATACGCAAAGGCAATTGATTTTGCAAAAACAGATTATTATAAGGCTAAGATATCTAACTCTAATCAGAATCAGCTATTTCACATGATTGAGGGGATGTTCCGAGTAAAATCTATTCCTTTATTGCCATCACATGATTCTTCGTATGACCTGGCTGATGCTTTTAGTTGTTATTTTTCAACTAAGATTCAGTTACTTCGAGATAAACTTACTAGTACACATGGGTCAGTTAAGAAGTTATCTATAGCAGTTGACTCTCCTTGTTGTAAAAGCTCTCTCAGTGAATTTACTACTCTATCTGAAAGCTTTGTCTGTAACACAATCAAACAGTACTCGTCTAAATCCTGTGCCTTAGATCCTGTACCTACACATCTGCTAAAGGAATCTCTTGACGTGTTAGCTGCCCCAATTACTGACATTATCAATTCATCTTTGTCCACAGGAGTATTTCCTCTGTCACTTAAGAAAGGTCTCATCTGCCCATCTATTAAAAAACCTACTAGTGATAAAGAGCAATTCCCTAACTATAGACCTATTACTAACGTGGCTTTCTTGTCAAAAGTATTAGAGCGGAATGCTGCCAGACAGACAACAGACTATCTTATTGAGAATAACCTCCTTGCAAAAATGCAATCTGCTTATAGACTCTTTCATAGCACAGAGACAGCAGTTCTGCGTGTTTTCAATGACATCCTTAATGCACTTGATGAAAATCAGGAAGTAGTGTTGGTACTGTTGGACTTATCATCTGCGTTCGACACCATTGACCACACTGTTCTATTGGAGAGACTTAAACATCGTTAAGGGTTTAGTGGAACTGTACTAGCCTGGTATCGCTCATACCTTTCTGATCGGGTACAGTCAGTTACGGTGAAGAATACGCATTCCTCAAATAAACCATTGCAATATGGTGTACCTCAGGGTTCTGTACTGGGTCCACTTCTGTTTTCACTCTTCTTTGCGCCATTGGAAGATGTGATCAAAGCCCACGGCCTTGATTGCATAATGTACGCTGATGACACACAGCTGTATATGCCTATAAAATCTCCATGTGATCGACCTGCTGCTCTAGCTAAACTTGAGTTATGTATTAAGGACATCACCATCTGGTGTACTATGAATGGTCTTATATGCAATCCAAGTAAAACCGAGATTGTCCATCTATCATCACGTTTTATGCATTGTGAACCAATGCCAGAAATATGTGTCAATGATGTGATAATCCAACCGCCTCCGGTTGCACGTGATCTCGGTGTTGCTGTTGATAGACATTTAAAATTAAATACTCATGTAAATAACATTTGTAAATCGGCCACTTTGGCTATCAGAAATATTGGCAAGATCAGGAAATATTTGAGTAAAAAGGACTGTGAGAAGTTGGTGCATGCATTCATAACATCAAAACTTGACAGCTGTAATAGCATCCTATATGGCTTACCAGATACTGAATTGAGCAAGTTACAGCGAATTCAAAATACAGCTGCTAGACTTGTTGCAGGGGTTAAAAAATCGGAGCATATCTCCCCTGCGCTACGTAACCTTCACTGGTTGCCGGTGAGATCAAGGATTGTATTTAAGATACTAATAATTACTTTCAAGGCTTTGCATGGCCAGGCGCCTGTTTATATTACTGATTTGCTAACTAAATATAAACCTACTCGTACTTTGAGATCATCTGACCAAAATCTGCTACTCGAGCCAAAATCCAAAACGGTGACTCATGGAGACAGAGCATTCTCGGTTGCAGCACCAAAACTGTGGAATTCATTACCACAGGAAATTAGAAGCTTTGAAATGTTAAGTAATTTTAAGTCTGCAGTTAAGACTTTTCTTTTTTAAAATTAATAGTTATTGTTCATAGTGTTAATATATGTAGTGGGCTTTATCTTATAATGAAACTGTAATTAGTTTTAAAAGCAACTTTAAGAATATATATATTGTTGTAAGAGCATTGAGACTATTGTATAATGCTCCTAATACGTCTTTATTATTATTATTAATCCGCCCCTGGCTCTGTTTGACAACTTTCATTCAAACGCCCTATAGGACAAAACATTAATATATTTGTATGATGTCTGAATAGAAAACTTCAAACATCTTTGCCTTCATCTTCATAGTTTCATTCACAAAGTTTTCACTAATCCTATGTTCTGTCGCGGACAAAACCTTTCTATACTTGCATGATGTCTGAATATAGACTTCAAATATCTTTATCTTTTAATTCATAGCTCTAGCGGTGGTCTTGATTATTGAAACGTTTTGTAGAATTTGTATATCTAGAGAAATTGTGTTTATGATAAGAGGCAGATTTTTATATGCAAATTAGTTTTCTAGATTTATTGGAAACACGATCTCTCCACTCAGGTAAACTTTGAGGGTATAAAACTACCCCTAGAGATATATGCAATGAACCTATGCGATGAAGCTCGGATCTGCATTACAAACGTTTTATGAGAAAAATGCAATTTGTCATGATTTAAACTATCGAGCCGCCTCAAGTTAATCGCTTTTGGACAACCGGGCCATGGATTGTAAATACAATTAATTTTCATTCAGGAAAAAAACAGAGAAAACTTTCAGTAGTAAAAACCCTGATTCATTCAACGAGTAGCAGCAAAACGAGACGAGTAACTACAACCATTTAAAACTTACAGCCAGCAAGTGTGATATCCAACCTGCAAAGCACCAAAAAGAGTATATAAACACCAAACGGCAAAGGTTTATGAAGAATTTACTAGTTAATATAGTTTACGTTAACAACGAGAGACATATAGTTTGACGATACTCTGGTTTACAAAAGGTTTTTGAACGTAACTTTAAAAGTTACTGCCAAGTATAACGTTTGTTCTGTGGAGCATAGAGATCATAAATAGAACTAGCGGTCAACATTTCAGTTGGAAACCAATTGAACGCCACCATCTTGGATAAATTGGAGGGCAATTTTAGACAAATAGTGAAAAAACGCAAAAATTGTAGAATTTACGATTCCTTGTTTTGGACCGCGAGGTTCTCGAATTGAAAATGGCCTGGAACCAAGAAGTTTGTCCTCCAATTTTGCCAAAATAGCCCGGCGGTTAAGCCCGAAATTTTGCCTCAATTGACCTCAATTGTGCGTTTTGTGATACAAGCATGGAATTTGGCAAGTAGATAGCGTTACTAGTGCTGATGATTTTCTGATATAGAGGCAATGCAGATTTCGTCATGGTTGGCACAAAATCGAGTATTTCTTCCAATTTACCTATTAAAGTAGCTACTATATTATAAAAAAGTAAAAATTCAAAGTTCACTTTTAGCGAATATCACCTATATCATTAGAAAGTTCGCAAAAAAACTATATGAAGGACATTCAAGCGGGTAGGACGATTTTCTAAGCCTATTTTGAGTTATTAACGCTCAAAAATGTGGAAAATGCCCCAAAACGCTACAAAATGCTTTTTTAGTGGGTTTAGCCTTCTGTAACTCAAAACGAGCTTGGAAAATCTTACAACCCGCTTGAATGTCCTTCATATAGATTTTTACGAACTTTCTAATGATATGGGTAATATTCGCTAAAAGAGAACTTTGAATTTTCACTTTTTTATAAGATAGTAGGTAAATTGGAAGAAAAACTCGATTTTGTGGCAACTAGAAATAAATCTGCGTTACCTCTATATCAGAAAGTCATCAGCACTAGTAACTCTATCTACTTGCCAAGTTTCATGCTTGTATCACAAAACGCACAATTCATCCCTTAACAGCTGGACTAAAATGGCGGATTTCAAATGGTTACTAAATTCTGGCCCCAGTGCCCCCTCTAGTTTCATTTGTGATCTATATGATCTGGAGGCTTGGAATATCAATAGCGCTCACGCCCCATTGTGGTCTACACCATGCTTATTTGCATCTTGTTTAACGTCATCATCGGTTCTATGAGGGTATAAATATAGGGATCCTAACTTTACAACGATCACCCCTGATGAAGACACTAGATTGGAGTGTCGAAACGTTGGGTCATGGACAGTAACTTTTAATATATACACTACTGTATAGTGAATGTGGGAGAGCTTGGAGTAGACAGACGATACATGGACGATCGTCAAGCTCATATCCTCAGAAAAATGTTTCTGAATCGAACTTGTAACCTGATTGCCAGTGAGACGCTCTAATCATTGAGCTAACGAGACTCAGATGGAGAGCGAAGGTTACAATGATGTACTGGTTCGATTGATATATACTGCCTATGCGGCAAAAATATTTTAAGCTAGAGTAACGTCAAACTATGTCTCAGGGATTTATCACCTGGCTAATAATTATTAGTGAATAAGAGTTTCGTTGCAGTGCGCTCGTTAAAAATTTGATTCAAATTAAGAAAATGGTTCATGGTTTGGCGGGCTCCATCTAGTTATGGATGCACAATGCACATGGGAAGTTGGGAGACCACACGAAGAAAGCACAAGAGTAGTGCCCGAGTGTGATAGCAAAGCTTTTTATAACAGAATAAGACACAACATAATGAAAAACAAGCTTTATTTCGCTGATTAAAAATAACTTTGTGACTCAAAAATGACCTTCACATTTTCTAGAACTACTACTAATCCTAATCTCAATCCTAACCCTAATCTCAATCCTAACCCTGACCTTGATCCTAAACTAAAACTTAACCCTACTCGTAGCTAACCCTAACCTAACGAAAAATAAAGAACAGACAAAAACAGAAAGGTCGTTTTGAGTCCTCCCTTTTAGCCATCCCTTCTCCTTACGGAAGCCAAACATTTGCAACGTTTCTGATTGGTCGCTTGAAATGCAAGCACGAACGGCAGCCAATCAGAAGCGCGTTATATTAAATCTGTTAGGGCAGCCAATCAGAAGCGACGTTATATTAAATCTGTTACAATAGCCAATTAGAAGCGGCGTTATATTAAATCTATGTTACGACAGCCAATAAGAATGGCGTTATATTAAATCTGTTGCAATAGCCAATCAGAAGCTGCGTTATATTAAATCTATGTTACGACAGCCAATTAAAAGCGGCGTTGTATTAAATCTATGTTAATACGACAGCCAATTAAAAGCGGCGTTATATTAAATCTATGTTACGACAGCCAATCAGAAGCGGCGTTATACTAGGAGTGGTTTTTTAGACCGCACGACGCATTTCACCATTTCAGACATTGTATCCGTCTGATCGCGACAAACTAGACAAACTTAGACAGTTAGGGCCTGTTCATATGAGCCGGGCCAGCCCGCGGCGAGCTGAGATAAATCACCTGGGTTAGATACATTTTAGCCAGAATTCCACAGCCAGCATTAATGTGAGAAAAAAACTACCGGGCTAGCCCGGTTAATTGACGTTAGAGATTCAAAATGCGACAAAGAACCGATAGCATTGTCAAATTCATCCCGCCAAATTAGGCTAGCCCCTGGATTAAACTGCATGTTCTAAGGATTTATGGTGAAGGAAAATTTCGAGTGTTGGAATATATACATTTTAAGACCAAACCGGGACCAGTTGCGAAAAATGCAACTTCAAGGCCTTCCGGCTGGAATTGAACCCGCGACCCTGCGATGCTAGTGACCACTGGCTACGGAGGCCCTTTGCCGAGAGCCTATAGTCACGAGTTCTGTGATATATAGTGGTGGTAATGCCGGGATAAGATTCTGGGTATATTACAAGTAATATTTGGCATTTCACTCGATTAAAATACATGTTGTAAGGATTTATGGTGAAGGAAAATTTCGAGTGTTGGGGATATATATATTTTAAGACTAAACCGGGACTAGTTGTGAAAAATGCAATAACCAGGCCATCCGGCTGGGATTGAACCCGCGATCCTGCGATGCTAGTGCAGTATTGAGCTACGGAGCTGGCCTTATAATGTGGTAAAGCCGGTATTCTTATTGGTTATATTACAAATAATATTTGGCATTTCACTCGATTAAACTGCATGTTCTAATGATTTATACTACGGTGAAGGAAAATTTCGAGTGTTCGTATATATACATTAATCATCCCAGCCAGCAGTCACCTAGCGAACGCTCTCGGAAAAAAGTGAGAATTGTGTAATGGTAATATGGTAATGGTTTATTAATCACATTTCAATAGCAAAATTACAGCTAAATTATTATGTGTTTACATGTTAATATAAATAATATAAATAAGATCTAAAAACACTAATTCTAAAAAAAGTTATACTAAAATTTTCCAAAACTACGAATCAATACTTTCATTGTATCATATATTAATTGAATAAACTAAAGGACTACATTTAAAACGTTCTGTTCTACCAAAAAGTTATAAATTTTACTACTGTTCGCTCTGGTCTCTCTTGTTTTTAGGTTTGAATGTTTGTCAGGTAGTATAGGCCATGCAATTTGTGTGTGGGCTGTACCATATTCTTAATGAGGTCAATGTTCCTTCGCTCTTTTAGTGATTTCAGCTTACTTTCTTTCTTCGCTGTACTCCTGACCAGGGTAAATAATCCTAAGCACTCGTTTTTGGATCCTTTCGATATTGTTGCATTGTTCTTGGGTCAGGTTTCCATGCCACACTTGAGCTTCACACTCGAGGGTAGAATAAAAGGACTTTAAATCGTCTTTATAGACGCGCCATAGTTCTTAAGGATCTTCAACAAGTAAATTAGCCTTTTTTGGTGATGTATTCTGTATTCGTGGACCACTTCATATCATCGTCAAGCCAAATTCCTAACAATTTATATGACTTCACCCGAGCAATAGGTTGATCTCCAATTTTAATTGGCGGGATGATTGTTTTATTACTCGGGCGTTAGCCGAGTTTAGGTTCCCCGATTATTATTTTTTTGGTCGAGATATGGCCCCAACAGGCTTTGCGCATGTGACCACCGGTCACATGACCATTGTCTTCTTTCTTTTCGATGTTCGATGTTCGAAGCGAAGTGTTTTCACCAGCGATTGCTTGGGAGTTGGGAAGTATAGCGATTTCGAAACGGGTTGGTCTGCGATCTGATAAAAACTTATATGAATGCCAAACTTACAATGAATGCCAAACTTACAAAACTAAAAACGAATATAAACTTGAATACAACGTTATATGTGTCATTGAATTGCTCAAATGATGTCAATAGAAGCACAAAGAACTTACTTGACGAAGCCAAGTTGCAAGTGTCAGGTAAACATGCTGTGTTGATATATCATCCGAGGAGACTGGATATTATATGAACGAGGTAACTTTATTAATATTTATGATTTCTTTTATTTTTGCCTGTATAATTGTTTATTGTGTTACAAATGTCGTGCAAAATAAAGTCGATGTGATTCGACAGTTTATCGTTTCATTGAACAGTCGTTTATGGTTCCATGAACATGAACTGCATGATGTTTTTACTAATAATTCAGAAAGCACGTTGCCAGACATTGTACCTGTATATGAGAATGTAAAAAGTTCCCAGTTATCAATAGAAGTTTCCGCTGATATTCAATATTGACCCAGAGACTTTAAACACATGCAAAGGAATGTAGATCTCGTTATGCTAAATTTATTGTGATTGAGGTAAACAACCGCCATGTTGGTCGACGAGCTCGTGATCGAGAACCAGCAGGATCCTAGCTAAAAAACTCTCTCGCCTTTTGAATAAAAGTAGAAAATTGCGTAAACAGCTTCGAAAACACATTAAAAGAAATGTACCCAGGTCTTCTCATATCCATCGTCTAGTTTATGCATTTAGCCATGAACGGAAAAGGTTGCTGAGCAATCAAGTAAGGGGCCGTCGACAAATGGATTTCGTCCCTCAATCGCGGAATTGTTCCGTGATGTTGTTGACCCCCTCCCTGCCACCATCGCGGACCAGTTGATGTCTGGCCACTCAGCTGTGTTCTTCTTGCTTCCTTGAAGTCACTTGCTCAGTAATAAATTCCTTGCTTTGGTAAATAAATACTGTGGAATATCTACTACACAAACACTAAAGTCAGATTGCATCCGGTTATCATTTTAATCGTGGATTTATGGCTAACCCCTCCCCCATCACGGAACAAATCCGCGATTGAGGGACGAAATCTATTTGTCGACGCCCCCTAAGGTATTTTATTCCTCAAGTTAATAAAAAATCAAAGGGTTTACATGAAAAATCAAAACGACATAGAAAACAAACAGCTGGATCGAAAACTTCTGTATTTATTTCTAAAAATATAAATAAAGAGAGGAACAAGACTTACATGAACTTAAACCACAGAGTGAATTGCTGCAAGTTCAGTCTTAGTAGAGACATTGAAAAGAACCCAGGTCCTACTTTTATTGATCCAAATAAAACTATTCATGCACCTTATAGTCAAGGTGATGTTGATGTATTTGGTCCAAATGCAGGACAGCAATGTGTAGCTATGAGTTTGTGTGCTTTGATACATAACTTCAGAAACAAATCAATTACTTACACCATAAATCACCCAGAACACTGAGTTGAAATTATGAACCTTGGAAATGAATTGTATTCTGCATTGTCAAGATTATCAAGGCAATCTTATTTATTGCTAACTGAATTACCTACCATGGTTACAGTTCTAAACAGAAATTATCAACTTGAGTTTAGTGAAAGTTACTCTGGTAGACTCCATACAACTACTTTGAATACAAACATTCCATATGTCATGCCCTTAGAAATCATGCACACATAGCTTTTTAATTAACTCACATTTTCTCTCTTTTATATTTATAGACTAAACAAAAGATCTGGTAGAATTATGAAAACCTCGACAATATTCATGAGACATCATTGCCTGCATTGGGATTGTAGCTACGTGACATGCTGCTGAAGTTGTGCCATCAACCACCAACCACCAATTAATTACTTAGTACTCTGATATTAAATGACTTTGACATAACTGATATTATATAATGAAAGAGCAGACAAATTAACACTGGAGTGTGGAGTAAAGTGCTAATCAATGCAGTCCACATCAATCATCAATTGCAGTCCACAAAGTCAACAGAGTCAGAACTTCACTGGCATAATTCCCATCACTAGCATATTATGGGCATTGAAAATATTATGATTACAAACTCAGTGGAATTTTAAGTCGCCATTCATGCAGCCAAAGAAATTACAGTTATTCCAATGGCCACCAAAATAACTTTGCTTTAACCACATGCTTGAATCGATGGAATGCATTCTGATTGTAACATTGCCATTATCAAACCAAGCGACTGTCAACAAAGGTCAAAGCCATGAACTTCATTCACTGCATGTTTTGCCATTCGTACATCTCTCTTTTATAAAGAATTTTCATGTGGAGTTGTTAAAGAAGACTGGTCTGAATACAGTATATCGAACATAAACAGTGTGACTATCTTTAGATAAAGAATGAACATGTTCTGTTGCCATGGCAATTACAAATCATCTGATGTATGCCATAAATAAATCATTATCCTGGTCCCAAATATCCAATGAAAAATTGTGAACACCATCAAAACAGTATATAAAAAGCAACTGAAATTAACTAGAATATGTACACAAAATGTCACAATACTGTGTCATGTACTTCACTTGTTATATGTTGTCCCGATCTAGGTTCTCTATACATGTATAATATTAATAAATAAAATAATTAAAAATTATCCTTTGTATATAAGACAAGTGAGCGTGTTTTCTAATTCCAACTGTCTAACATGCCCATCGGGGCCATTGCATACCCATACCCCGGCAAGCTGCCCGCCCTAACCCGCAGAGAGCCAACGCGGCACCATATGTCCCTAATTTGTCCACTGTAATCGTAGCCCGAGTTAACGCCTAGCGGGCGTCTTGTTCTTCTTAAAATCGATAATCATTGCTTTGCATTTCTTCACATTTAATTCCATTTTTTCATGTCTTGCAAATAGAACTACGTTGTTAACATTTTCCTGGGTATTTCCAATTAAAGTCTCGGTTGTAGTCGATTAGGTCGAAGGCCTTTCGGAAGTCAAAGAATGTAATTCGAACAATTTTCCTAGTATTTTCCATTGCTAGGGTACCACTTGTGTAATTGGGAAATTAATGCAAGGACAGCAGACATTCCAGCAAGACCTCCAAATTGGGATTCGTTAATTATATCATTAATATCGTTTAGAATCCACTCCACTGCATATGATTCCTGAATTTTTTAATTAGTTCTTCCACTAAAGAACATGGATTTGATTTTGGTATGCCACATACATTAGAAATTTTCCATGTTTCAGGGAAAATGTTACATCTAAACGACTGATTGTAGATATCAGTAAGTGGTACGGCGAAGTATTCAGCGAATATATCTTTATCAATTTCATGTTCGGATCACAAGGACCAGGTGCTTTGTTCAGATCTATGTTGTATAACTTCCTTGCAACACTTTCGGCCGTAATTGATGGTAGAAGATCTTGATTTCCGAATGACAACCTGCATTCATCTTTAAATATAATGGCCCGGCTCATATGAACACTAGATCTTTACTCTCTAGTCATGAATTCATTTTAGTCGTCACGCAACAGTCGCATTTAATTGATTAATTAAATTTGTCTGAATTAAACTAGGCCCACTTACCTATTATGAACAAAACATGTATTTCATCTTGTTTCTTAATGCTCAGCAAGAAATTCAGACCAGTCATAAGCGAACTTCAGAGGGGAAATGATTCCGTACATAAAATAATTCCAGATATGAAATTAAAGTAAATATAATTAAACAAGTTCATTAAAAGCATGATGAAATGTATAGTCCAGGGGCGATGTGACTCTCAAAAAGGGCCCATTTAACTCTTTCCTGAAAAACATCCAAAATTGAACTACCTCTTTGTTCCATTGATATCTCTGGAAATATCCATAACTGTTGCGAAACCTATACCTTTTCTGAAAGCCCAATAAACCGGCTGTTACCAATGCTTTTGAATTTTCCGAACAAGACACATTATGTTAATATAAATTAGCATTAACTATCATAAATCAGGATGAAAAACTTCACGTTGAAAACTGGAAAAGACTATCTTGCACGGCCGCGTAGCATCATGAAAATTCAAAATGCCACCAATCGCAGAGTTGTTTATGAAATCAAATCAAACTTGGCGTGTGAGTGGATCTCATTTGCTTGTCGAATTTCAATTTTTAATCTTGCGTTACCGCGTGCCGTGTTTTTCGATTGACGACTTCGTGGGTCTTCCACGACCCCTTTTGACTGAGCCGGACAGAGGACATTGGCAACAAAAATTAAGTTTGTCTAATACGAAAGAACTCGTAAAATGATAGAGTAACACCTTTTCCGCATTTTACTTCGTTTTTGAAATATTTCAGTTTGTTTGATATGTAAATGTGGTCTCGGACGTCAGGTGCGAGGTAGAGAATTTTCACTCATTAAATTTTAATTGTCTTATATCTCAGTAATTGCTAAGCTTAACGTTCATTATCACGAGGAGTTATTATACGCACATTTTCAAGTAAATTTGTGGAACAAACTTGAAGATGGAACTAATATTTTAATGAGTGAAAGTTCTCTATACCCTGTACATGCAGACGTCAGAGACCATCTCATCATTTACATATCAAACAAACTGAAATATTTCAAAAACGAAGTAAAATACGGAAAAGTTGTAAAAGGTGTTCCACTATCATTTTACGAGTTCTTTCATATTAGACAAACTTAATTTTCGTTACCAACGTCCTCTCTGGAAGCTTTTCAAAGTTGTAGGTGTCTTGTGTCTCTCAGAATGCCATAAACAGGGCCACTCCCTTCAGAGAATATAATAGATAACTTTGTACACATAACATACAAGATAACATCACAACAACTTCAAGAACTTTTATTATTATACATTCAAACTTCATTCTCGTTTCTTATTGGTCAACATACTCCAGTGAATTCTCAATGTCCGGTAAGCGCGACGTCATTTCCGTCGAATACTGTGAATTATTGGACAGAGGTGTCCAAAAAATAATTATTGGACGTTGATGACGTCACTAGGAAAAGCGCGCGAAAATTACAAAATAAAAAATGCTTGTAGTAGATTACTACCAGACTGTCGCTTTGTTTGTATATTTTTAGTAAGTGACTATTTTGAACAATGTATAATAAAACAATTATTGGATTTGGCTTACGCATGATATCAAGAATCGCCTCAGCCTTCGGCAGATAACATTGACCTCGGTCTGGATAATTTTGGCTTGATATCATGGAACAATATGTGAAGAGTTACAGATAGTTTCCAAAATGTCGCTGTCGCTGTTCGTTGCATACAATGCGTCACTTTATGCCCAGAAGTGTAAGGAAATTCTAATCTGTTTTTGGAAAAAGGAACCTATCTTTCAACAACTGACCGTAAACGACTACCTTGTTGAACACGTAAAGTCTGCAAAACTATTGGGCCTAATGCAACAGTGAACACGTCGCATATATCGTAAAAAAATCTTCGAGACGTCTCTATATGTTACGTCTTTTAAAAAGAGCGAAGGCTGATACGAAAACGTTAATTTCAGTGTATACAACGTGTATAAGACCAATATTGGAATACTGTAACCAAATTTGGCATTTCAACATCCCAGAATATCTATCAAAAGATATTGAAAGGATCCAGCGCAGAGTCTTAAAAATTATCCATCCATCATTATCTTACTTCGACGCACTAGTGGTCTGTAACATCCCAGCTTTGCATTCAAGACGTGAACAACTGTGCTCGGCATTCTTCAAAAATAAAGTTGTCCCAGAGTCTAGTCCGCTAACAGGTCTGGTGGATTGCTGCAAACCCTAAATATGACCTACGTGCTCCAAAGAAACTTGCACCAATCAAATGCACTACAAATCGTTTTAAAAACTCATTTATTCCGTTGTCTGTTGAACGATTTAATACTCTCAGTACCTAGGTTTTTATATCTATATTTTATAGATTTGAGAATTTTTAATATTTCTACTATAATATATATAAATATGCAGGATGTATTTCAACCGCTTTAGGTTGCAAAATCCAATTTGATATTAAATCTTATAAATAATAATTATGTAAAATAGTTAGGTATAAAAAACAGAAAAGATGTACTCTTCGCGTTAACAACACCAATTATCATTTTGTTTAAAATTTGCTAAAACATTGTGTGTGTCCTTCTGCTGCTGGCTTCATGAATTTCTGAAAAATAGTAGCCTTAAATTCAAAATATTGGTCACTGGTTATGACCGTTAGTTATTTACACACTCCAAGATGTTTGTACAGTTTAACAAAGTAAAAATGATCAGTGCAGTGTGGGTCATGATTTGTGGCAGCCTGCAGTGAACAAAAATCACCGTGTTTAGCAATGTAGGAAATAGTTCACCAAATTGGCTTAAATTTTTAATGAGGTTAGTTATAACCAAGGTTAAACCAAAGGAGACGTGCTACGATGCATACGCCCCAGGATATCGATGACGCACAAGATTGACATTCGAATGCAACGCAACCGTAATCCGATAGCAGTCGAAGTTATTGTCACGCAATAAACGCAAACGACGCAGTGCACAGTAATCAACGCGGAAGAAATACGCAGTTATCGTGGGAAAACGAAAAGAAAGAAAGAAAATAATGTCGGAGACAAACATGGTACATGAAGAGGTAACCCCAAGCGAAGCCTCTGGCTCAGGAATGGCGAGGGAGACGAGATCTAGCGAACAGATGCCGTGGAACCACCCGGAATTTATCTCCGCCTTACACAAAGTTGTCGCGCAATCGCTCTCACAAGAAGGTCCGTTGGCCAGCGCCAAACAACAATCAAGTGCCGCTACATCTCGTGTACGGGCGCTCGAAAACGCAGGTACGTTCAATGTTGTGCCGTCGAGCGGGCCTCGCGAGCGTTCAACTCGAAACACGCCATCTGACGAAGGAATAATGGTCGAGCAGAGACAAGGTACGTCCCTACCACATTTATACGCCCCTGGGTTCGTTCATGTGACCGAAGGTAACGCTGGCATAACGCTACCAAGTGGCCCTACACTCGAACATTGCATAATGGGCGAAAGTGGCCAAAACCCAACCATGGGGGTTAATTCCGGGGTTAATAGCGCGAGGACGAATTATACTTCGCAAATGATCTACGAACATATAGCCATGATATAGCTGCTCACGAAGCAGGGCAAAATACCCTGCCCCCGGATTATTATTATATTGCCTGCCCTCGAGGGCACCATCGACCAGAAAGTCACCGGCCTAGATCATCACGTCGAAGAAGCCGCAGCACATCTAAGCGATAGAAAAGTAACTTTGTTCCTGTTACTCCACATGAATCTCCCATTAGTGTTGAACAATATGCAATGGAACTCGCACTACACCCTGATCGTAAGAAAGTCCTGTTTACTATGGATGGCCGACGAAGTTGTTTTTCCTTATTTTTTTTTAACCGTGAATGAAATTTAAAGTCAGCGAACGTCAACTGCATTATGCTTTGACTCACCCGAAAATTATAGATGATTATCTTTCTAAAGAAATACGCCTAGGTCGAGTAGAAGGCCTCTTCTAGACCCCACCAATTGAAGAGCTTCACATTAGCCGTTTTGACGTTATGCGATTGATCCAAGCGTGTCACACGCAGTACTGCAAGGTCGACGACGCGATAAAACTAATTATGGAGGCTCGAAAAGACGCACTCATAGCAAACTAGATATTAAGAGCGCCTATCGCATCAGTCCAGTACACCCACGCGATCGGTATCTACTTGGCATGAAATGGCGCGGGAAATTCTATGTAGACGTAGTCCTCTCGTTTGGCCATCGCTCTGCACCATTCATTGATGGTGTTGCGGACATGTTGCAATGGATAATCCTAATCATGCAAAGGATGACGGGTATGTAGATCCCAGCTACGCCATTGATAAGGGCGCAGATAATCCAGTTATGCAACCGAGGAGGTCAGAGGTGCAAAGAGCGCAATCATGCGTTCGATAATGAGTACAAAGAGCGCAATTACGTGATCGACAATGGGTGTAAAGATTACTAAACAACCCAAGCGCGCAATCAATGATGGGTGCAAAAAAACAAAAAAAAAACCCAATTAAGCAATCAATAATGGGTGCAAAGAACCCAATCACGCAATCAATAACGGGTGAAAAGAACGCAATTACGCAATCGATGATTGGTGAAAAGAACGCAATTACGCAATCAATGATGGGTGAAAAGAATCCAATACGCAATCAATAATGGGTGCAAAGAACCCAATTAAGCAATCAATGATGGGCGAAAAGAACCCAATCACGCAATCAATCATGGCTGAAAAGAACCCAATTACGCAATCAATCATGGGTTCAAAGAACCCAATTACGCAATCAATCATGGGTGCAAATAACACAATTACGCAATCAATCATGTGTGCAAAGAACCCAATTACGCAATCAATGATGGGGCAAAGAACCCAATTACGCAATCAATGATGGGTGCAAAGAACCCAATGTCGCAATCCTTGATGGGTGCAAAGAACCCAATTACGCAATCAAGTATGGCTGCAAAGAACCCAATTACGCAATCAATGATGGGTTCGAAGAACCCAATTACGCAATCAATGTGTGCAAAGAACCCAACCTACGTCGCAACGCTCGTGGTTGAACACGCAAAACGAGCCCACGTCAAAACCTCATGGTTGAACACACATTACGCGACTGTCGCGTGTACAGCGGCCCACGTCGCAAGGCTCATGGTTGAACACGCAAAACGAGCCCAGTAGCCCACGTCAAAAACCCTCATGGTCGAACACGCAAATTACGCGACCATCATGTGTAAAACGAGCCCACGTCGCAACGCTCATGGTTTAACGCGCAAATTACGCGAGCATAGTGTGTAAAACGAGCCCACGTCGCAACGTTTATGTTTAATTGAACACGCAAATTACGCGAGCATAGTGTGTAAAACGAGCCCACGTCGCAACGCTCATGGTTTAACGCGCAAATTACGCGAGCATAGTGTGTAAAACGAGCCCATGTCGCAACGCTCATCGTTGAACACGCAAATTACGCGAGCATTGTGCGTAAAACGAGCCTACATCGCAACGTTCTTGGCTGAACGCGCAAATTATGCGACCATCGCGTGTAAAACGAGCTCACGTCGCAACGCTCATGGTTTGGTTGAACACGCAAATTACGCGACTATCGTGTGTAAAACGAGCTCAGGCCCATTGTTTATTCACCGGGATGGCAAACCTCTAACTAGAGCGAATCTCTCAAAAAGGCTACAGAACCTTTTAATGCAGGCAGGACTTCAGGGAACTTACTCGGGACACAACCACCAGACCACATAATCAAGTTATTAGGACGTTGGGAAAGCAACGCATACCGACTATACATTCGCACACCAGCACGCATGTTGGACATTCCCACTCACGCAATCGATCAGAGGCCCGATGAATCAAATTACGCAATCCATAACGGGCCCGATGACCCAATTACGCAATCGATACCGGATCCAATGACCCAATTACGCAATCGATACGGGGTCCGATGACCCAATTACGCAATCGATAACGGGTCCGATGACCCAATTACGCAATGGATACCGGGTCCGATGAACCCAATTACGCAATCGATAAAGGGTCCGATGACCCAATTACGCAATCGATAACGGGTCCGATGAACCCAATTACGCAATCGACAATGGGTCCGAGGAACCCAATTACGCAATGGATACGGGGTCCGATGAACCCAATTACGCAATCGATAACGGGTCCGATGACCCAATTACGCAATCGATAACGGGTCCGATGAACCCAATTACGCAATCGACAATGGGTCCGATGAACCCAATTACGCAATGGATACGGGGTCCGATGACCCAATTACGCAATCGATAACGGGTCCGATGAACCCGATTACGCAATCGACAATGGGTCCGATGAACCCAATTACGCAATGGATACGGGGTCCGATGACCCAATTACGCAATCGATAACGGGTCCGATGAACCCAATTACGCAATCGATAACGGGTCCGATGAACCCAATTACGCAATCGACAATGGATCCGATATGAACACGCAAAGATCATCGTTGAACGAGCTCAGGTCGCAACGCTCATGATCGAACACGAAAGATCATCGTTGAACGAGCTCAGGTCGCAACGATCATGATTGAACACGCAAAGATCATCGTTGAACGAGCTCAGGTCGCAACGCTCATGATCGAACACGCAAAGATCATCGTTGAACGAGCTCAGGTCGCAACGAGCATGATGGAACACGCAAAGATCATCGTTTGAACGAGCTCAGGTCGCAACGCTCATGATCGAACACGAAAAGATCATCGTTGAACGAGCTCAGGTCGCAACGCTCATGATTGAACACGCAAAGATCATCGTTGAACGAGCTCAGGTCGCAACGCTCATGATTGAACACGCAAAGATCATCGTTGAACGAGCTCAGGTCGCAACGCTCATGATCGAACACGCAAGATCATCGTTGAACGAGCTCAGGTCGCAACGCTCATGATCGAACACGGAAAGATCATCGTTGTACGAGCTTAGGTCGCAACGCTCATGATTGAACACGCAAAGATCATCGTTGAACGAGCTCAGGTCGCAACGCTCATGGTTGAACACGAAAAGATCATCGTTGAACGAGCTCAGGTCGCAACGCTCATGATCGAACACGCAAGATCATCGTTGAACGAGCTCAGGTCGCAACGCTCATGATCGAACACGCAAGATCATCGTTGAACGAGCTCAGGTCGCAACGCTCATGATCGAACACGGAAAGATCATCGTTGAACGAGCTTAGGTCGCAACGCTCATGATTGAACACGCAAAGATCATCGTTGAACGAGCTCAGGTCGCAACGCTCATGATCGAACACGCAAAGATCATCGTTGAACGAGCTCAGGTCGCAACGCTCATGATTAAACACGCAAAGATCATCGTTGAACGAGCTCAGGTCGCAACGATCATGGTTGAATACGCAAATTACGTGACCATCGTTGAACGAGCTCAGGTCGCAACGCTCATGGTTGAACACGAAAAGACCATCGTTGAACGAGCTTAGGTCGCAACGCTCATGGTTGAACACGCAAATTATGCGACCATCGTTGAACGAGCTCAAGTCGTTGCGCTCATGGTTGAACACGCAAATTACGCGACCTTCGTGGAAACGAGCTCAGGTCGCAACGCTCATGGTTGAATACGCAAATTACGTGACCATCATGTAAATGAGCTCACGTCGCAATTCTCATGGTTGAACACGCATATACGCAAGTAGCGAATCCGGTTGGGTAACATCGCCAATAAGTCGTCCAGAGAATTACGGAATTATTTAGAGATACTTGGAAGCTGAGATCTCAAACCAGTGATCTCTCAGTTTGGTAAGCGGATCAGGATCAGTAGGACCAATCAATCTGATCCTATTCCAAGCATCACGGAACCAATCAAACAGGAGCCAATCGGACCACCTGTTACCCAACCAACCAAACAAGGTAAGTTAAAGGTATAAATATTGGTAAAACTCCGACAAACAGATTTAGTCGAGGTATGGTTTAAATGAGGTTAGTTATAACCAAGGTTAAACCAAAGGAGACGTGCTACGATGCATACGCCCCAGGATATCGATGACGCACAAGATTGACATTCGAATGCAACGCAACCGTAATCCGATAGCAGTCGAAGTTATTGTCACGCAATAAACGCAAACGACGCAGTGCACAGTAATCAACGCGGAAGAAATACGCACCCACCATCCCACCTCTTTAACAAGATTTAATTACTCCATCAGTTCCACAACTGATGTTTGAAGGGTACAGGTAAGGTCCGATTGGTAAGCGGATCAGGATCAGTAGGACCAATCAATCTGATCCTATTCCAAGCATCACGGAACCAATCAAACAGGAGCCAATCGGACCACCTGTTACCCAACCAACCAAACAAGGTAAGTTAAAGGTATAAATATTGGTAAAACTCCGACAAACAGATTTAGTCGAGGTATGGTTTAATGTGTGTTCTTTAGCCGACTTAGAGCGATGTGATGAAAAAATCAGGCGAAAATATGAAATTGATCATTCAATGCGAACAAATATCAGCTATTGTATATTAACTCTTTCCTGTACTGTCTGGCCAGTCAAAATGGTTCGTAGGAGACCCATGAAGTCGTCAATCGAAAAACACGGCACACGGTAACGCAAGATTAAAAATTGAAATTCGCCGACAAGCGCCAGGGACATGAGATCAACTCACACGCCAAATTCGATTTGATGTCATAAACAACTCTGCGATTGGTGCCATATTGAATTCTCAAGATGCTACGCATGGCCTTTTCTAGAAAAATAGGCACGCGTGGGCGTACAATGCGTAATGTATGGCAATAAGAGAGACAATTTAATTGTTTAAACATCTGCAACAACGTATGCCAATGGTGATACATATTTGCAGCAACTTATGACACTCCCATTTGCGGTAAGTTATGCCATACATATTTGCGGCAACTTGTGACACTAGCATTTGCAACAACTTACGTCAGTCACACATATTTGCAGCAAGCTAATAGCAAACATATTTGTTACAAGTTACAACTGATGCGGATAACAGACGCTATAGTTAATGAGTGGTATTTTGTCTTGCGCACTGAGGAAAATGTCGGAATATTTCCACATCATTTACGATTTTCGCCTGTTTATACATAATTCTATCGCTCTATAGTCCCGTGCAGCGTTGCTTATCCAGCAATCTGCGTGTTCAAACCTTCCATTAAGCTGATAAGCACGTGTTGGAATTTGCGACATGTACTTAACGTACACTATCTACATCATTTACGATTTTCGCCTGGTTATACAATATACATAATTCTATCGCTCTATAGTCCCATACAGCGTTGCTTATACAACCATCTGTGTGTTCAAACCTAGCGTGCTTTGTTCAGCTTTCTTGAAGCGGTTTCATCTCTCGCTTTGTTTCAAATCAAGATGGCGTCGTTTGAAACAACAATCGGCTATCGCTCGTACGTTTTCGCCTTCGGAAAGTAATCGTACGTTTTTCTGCATTTTCATTGCCTCCGAAGGTATTCTATTCCTTCCTTCCTTCCTTCCTTCCTTCCTTCCTTCCTTCCTTCCTTCCTTCCTTTCTTTCTCAAAAAAATCATAGCAATATCTTATCATAGCAATATCTACGCTTGCGCAGCGGATACAAAAATGAAAGTTTTTCAACCACATTTATGCTAATTTATATTAACATAATGTTTCTTGTTCAGGAAATTTAAAAGCACAAGTAAAAGCCTATTTATTGGGCTTTCAGAAAATGTATAGCTTTCGCAACAGTTATATGGTTATTTCAAGAGATATCAACAGAACAAAGAGGTGGTTCAATTTTGGATGTTTTCAGCCCGTCAGGAAAGAGTTATAGATCAGAGGGTCTTACTGGAAAAAATTGCAATTTTGAGGTCATTTGATATCAAGATATTTGTAATTTTGAGGCTTCCGCGAGTGGCGGTTAAAAATAATATTGCTAAAAATATAATGGAAAGTTTAACTTTTTCAGAACATTTCTATTAAAAGAATGATTTTAAATGCCCATAAGTTCTTGGGGCCTAACGGGAAATCTTGGCTGGTGAGCCATGCCATGGCTGGTGAGCCATGCCGTGCATGGTATAGTCTTTAAGAAAATTTAAAGAATCAATCGATATTAAATGTTTGCTTCAAGGCCCTCAAAATGTCAGATAACATTAAGAGAGGTGTCTGCTTAGGTATATACTGTACCTGAAGTGTTTCATTAAAGAAATGGTCTGGACCACAGATAAAGGTGTATATGCTTTACAAGGGGTATCTTCTTAACAGGGGTACTGTCCATTAAGAGGTTTTGATTGTAGTTGTTTAGAGAGTTTCTAAAGCATTTTCTCAGAAATCCTCAGTTTACTTTGCATATTTCTTCACTGTACCTTAGAGTAGTGAGAATGAAAAACCAAATCCATCTTGTGTTCGATGTTGCTTTTGTGCTAACAGAGTAGTTGAACACAGTAACACTTGAAGGGAATCAAAAACTTCAGGGTACCACTAGTTATAAATATGAAGTATTCTCGATCCACTTCACTCCTTTCAAGCCATTCCCCGCTTTCTTTGAGCTGCCATCTTTCAAACATCCTACCTCCTTTCTTTTCCCACCTACTTTCACACCACCCCTACATCCTCTCATGTCTCCACCTCGTTTTGCATCACGTACTCTTCATCATCACCACCTTTTACACCTCCACCTCTTTTCGTATCTTTACCTCCTTTCACATCAATGATTCCTGCCATTAATGCCTACCTCTCCTTTCACACGTCCACCTCTCCTTTCACATCAATAGCTCCTTCCACATTCCCACCAGTCCTTTCACACCCTTTTATCACACAATTTTTATTCATCTCTCCACACTTTCATATATAGTACAGTGCACCTGCTTTTACACCTCATCTCATAATTAACTTCACCCCCTTTCATAACATCATCCACCTTTCTACTGTGTACTGCCATCATTATATGGATTCTGGACACATTTATATTTATCACCACAATAGGTGAGCATTGGAAACAGCCTCCATGGTCATTTCAGGAACCCAATAAATCAATGGTTAACAAAACTTAGAAGTAACAAGAATAAAGGAAACAATTGCCAAACATAAACTGGCATGTATAATAAAACAAGAAATGTTTGGAGACCAATAAGGATAATGTGTACTTAATAGGGTTAAAATGTTAGTGTCCCATACCTTGAGTACTTAAAGTGTGAGATACATGCAAGGGTTAGGCAAAGTAATGCATCAGCAAAGAAGATACCAGATGTCACTTTGGCTGCATGTTCTTGATCATAACAGGAATCTTAAAGATTAAACATTAGAAAATGCTTTTATTTGGCCTTTTATTTCAAGATCTATCTTAATTCCTTAACCCTTTGCCTTATTTATTTAAATTATGTGGAGTACTTCTGCTGGAAACCAATTAAGCTATTAATTCTGTCTGGTTTTCAAGGCATTTCGCCAAGTTGTAACAATTATGTCTGCGATGACATCATCATTCCCCCACCCCCCCCACTTCTCCAGGTCTGGCAACACCACTGCAAAGGGGCTGGTTTTGCCAAGTCTGAGAGAAGATCAAAGTAATGAAGAGAGATGGTTAGATTAGATACAGTATGCCCTGAGTTAACCCTTTGCCTCCCAGAGAATCTCCCTTGACGAGTCAAATTGTCTAGCGCTATAGACAGAGTAAAATAACAAAGGGTCGTGGCTAGATGGTACACTCGCAGTTGAGGTGACCGTGAGGTACTAAGGTCTGAGTCTTCTTCTGGACGATATTTTTTAGTATCCGCGAGAGGTTGGACGAAATGAGAGTGTGTTACGATCGGACATGCCTGTATGATGAAATACATCATGGAACTGCTAACCCCAAAACAACTTAGATCCTAACCCTCCCCCCCTGCCTAATGGGTTTCTAACACACCTTAATAATAATAAAAGGATCGTCCAGAAGACGACTCAGACCTAGTACCTCACGGTCACCTCAACTGCGAGTGTACCATCTAGCCACGACCATAACAAAGGGGGTGGTTTTGGCCAGACTGGGGTCAAAGAGATTAACCTATTACAGACAAGAATGTATTTAAGCATGGTGCTTAGTTTGGCACCATCGGTATAATACTCTGGGGCGGATACAGGATTTTTTCAAGGGTGCATGGTGACTTTGTGACTATAAGATGCTCAAACATGGAAATCGTAGACCTTCACCACATTCTCTAGGTAGTTGCAGAATGATCGAGGCATTTTGACAAGCCTTGCATGCCTACAGTGGTATATGATAACTATAATTGGAATGGGAAGTTAAGGGAATTAAGTAACACTTGTTCAGGGGCGGATCTAGGAATTTTTATACGTTAGTCAAAATGGCGGGGTACACATATGTAGGGGGGTATGGGGGGATTCCCCCCCGGAAAATTTTTGAATTTGGGTCTCTGAAATGGCATTTCCCGCGATCTGACAGCACTTTTGAGCATTTGATTTAATGTTTTCAAACATGTTTTTATGAAACATTTTATTATTTTTTATAAGTTTTTTTGTCCAATTCGAACTTTGATAAAACATGAATTATTTATTCTCAACTTCCTGTCAAAGGCAATGAATAGCCAGGTCGTATTTCATACACCAGACAACGAGGTTCAACAACAATCGGTCAATATGAAGTTTAAACCTTTTTAAAGTCAATACGAAACGCTTAAATATAGGTTACACGGAACCGGTAAACTCGAATCGAATATAGCTAAATCTTAATCGTCGTTTTGTCGACGGTATATATGTAAATATATGTTATATGGTAATTGAGCAACGATTACGGCCAGCGGGCCAGAGACGCACAATTCGCAATAGCAATACTAGATTATCAATACACTAGTTTAAGACTAGTAAGACAGTAGTTTATCAATCAATATATACATTTACATGATCGCCGTGGCCTGTACAACCCTTGCCTTTCCGATCGCGGACATATTTTGGATTAGTTTCTCTGCGCCAAAATTCCTGCTAAGAAAGCTTGAAGTGCTGTTTACCGCACTGAGTAGTTCGTCGACAGAACTCTTGCGCGAAACGTTGATTTGCCTCACCAGATCATCGTACACTTCTTGCAGACAATGTTCATCGTTTCTTTCAAACCCTGATAGAACAGTTTCGTAAATACCGCGAGCCATTGCTGAATAATACAGTAAACTGATGGATACCACACGCTGTGAATTGGTCAAGATCGGTCAAATGGAGTAGCGAATAAGAACACGGTATTTGTCTGAATTAACCAATCAGGTGGCTCATGTATGAGACCCTGATCACCAAGACCGGTCAGAACGCCCCGCAGATCGGTCAAATTGGCCGATCACCATGGAGATCGGTGTATTGACCAATCAAATAGCTGGAAAATGACTCAGATCGGTCAAAGCTCATGCGGAAGACCGCTGAGAAGAAGACTGAAGACTGCTCACATTGTTATTTGTACCTCCGCCGCGGGAAAGACGCGGGCGAGAGAGCCTGTGCCGTCAGTGCCGATGAATTACGAATAAAATCACGAATGATTATGAAACAACTGGACCTTGTTGTAATTGCGCAATTTTTACAGCGACTGCTGAAGGTCGATTCGGAATTTTTTATGCTAGCAAAAAATTACATCAGTCGCATGACCGGTTTGACCTACGCTAAATCCGCCCCTGCACTTGTTACTTGTAGTGTACATTCGTAGGGGGGACCGCAATGATCGATCTAGATCCAGAACATTAAATGATATTTACAAGACCTAGAATCACATTTTCAGCGATGTTTGCATGACATACATGTAGCCCTTTAATAAGCCAACTACTAAGTTAAATCATACACTATTAATAAGGTTCAAGGTAAGATATATAGATTTAAAACAAGAAAATAATCATAAAATGGAAGAATGTAGAAATAACTTAACCTTTGCTCATGATATTGAAATTCAACTACAGTAGTTTCCAAATCGAAGCCTATCAATTATGTCTCGGTGGTTGGGACAGGGAAGGGGGGTGACTAGTCACCCCCGCTGTATCCGCCCCTGGTATACTATAATCATAATGTCATGGTTGCACCTGGGAGAATTGCCACCTTTGGAATCTGAATTGAACCTGAATTGAATTATGTGTGCCAGACTGGGCCCGCCCTGGGTCAACCTTTGGGTCAGTGCCGTTATGACCTTACTCCTGAGAATACCTATAATATGCTCAGTTTATAAAGTGTTTTACATTTCATTTTTTTATACTTAATAGTTTTTACCTTGTCTATAATATTAAATTTATATAGCAATAATAGATTTCTTAGACTGAAATGTTGCTGGCCCTATTTGGCTCATGCCCAGCTACACCCCCTTCTTCAACCGTACTGGTGCCAGACAATTGAGTTTCAACTTTTGCAGTTGCGTGTCTCAAAAATTAGCAAAATACGTAAAATATGTGTTCTTTGCGATTTTTGTGCACTGCAAATTTGCACCAACAAACTCAGACGTGGCTAGATATGTCTGGAGCAAAGCCCTTTCTTTTTCATTCTGAACTGCTGCCTTTGACACAGACTACTTGGACGGTAACAATTAGGGTAGCTGAAGTGGGTAGGAAACTAAAAACTTCCGCTCTCCGATCGACACATATTCACCACGATTAAATGGCCATAAAATCATTCCAAATGCTTCCACCGGCGCCAAACGTAAGATAGTTCCTTCAACTAACCAACGAACAAAATTTCCGCCTTTCCACTCAACTTTTGAATAAAGCGATGAAATTTCAAACCACTTTCGTGTCTACATATGCTTGTGCTCTCTGCCTATTAATTTTTGGCCACCATTGGTTTTGAGATGAATGTTCTAATTTATAGTCAGTGCTTATAAAAATGCCATTAATTGTCATACAGTACCCCCTGTTGCCAAGCAAAAGTGGTCGTAAAGACGCTATTATGTTTACGACTATATTCTGTGTGTTCGCTAGTCGACTAAAAGATGGGTTTATAATTTAAAACCAATACACATTGGCGATTATATAAAACGTTGCGTTATAAACAAAGTTGGCGGATACGAAAATATAATTTACGAACCTCACCCGCGAAGTTTTCGAACATTTTCAAGCGTTGTACTAAACGTAAAAGCTCATACGATATACTAAATCAAAGATCGTTTAATGATCTACAACATACGGCATATGTCATACTTCACTCCATATGGCATATGTCAGCAGAACATATTTTGTACCTGTTCGTTTGCATATTTTAACCTCTTCATTTTACCAACGTATTTGAAAAGCAGTAATAAGTAGAAACATACTTACCATAGAGAGTAGAAATGCGTGTGACATTCCTTATATCGCAACCTGAGGACATAATTATTGATATATGAGAATATCGCCAGTGGTCACTGATATTTAATACTGCATTCAGAAACGAATAATTTCACGCACTATCAAACAGGCCCGAGCCAAAGGCAAAGTCACGAATGTTTAATCTCCTTGGACATCGCACTATGCAAACACTGTGATCTTGTTCATCTAATTAAGTATCATGTAATTCACATGACTTCTGAGAAATTTAAAGCCTTGGAAGGTTCAGTGCAGGAAGTATTCCCGGGGGACCAAATTCACCAAACCCGTTCGCAACACTGATCAAGCAAATGTCGATTTACGACACTGCTTTTGCAAAAATTTAGGAATTTGAATATTTAAAGTGTAGCAGAAAAGGGGGATTCACATAATGAAATATAATGTTACAAATTAAAAGTCCGAAAGGTTCCGAAAGGTGGAAAATTCCAAAGGTGAGCCCGGGGGTTATAGTTCCTATTTCGGGTCGGAATTTCCCGTTTATATCGAGGTTTTATAATTTGTTGACTTTAAGTTGAAAAACGCGTTTAAAAATGACGATCGTCTGGTGGGAAAAGTCGCACAACATCTTTAAAACTTGAATATGAGTGGAGGTCGTCCTTTGCAGCTTACTTTGGCTATTTTAAAGCCGGATTTGATGCTTCATCCTGGTAGAATTCAGGTATTTGGCTGACGTTTCGTATAAGTATCGCGAATTCAAAACATAGTCCTAAACCTTACCCTAATCCTAACTCTTACGATAATGCTTTATTTTTGAAATCCTAGTCTATGTGACGTCATTTCGGTCGGTATAGGCTGTCCTTTTCGTATTTTTTTCGAAGTGTCTAGGTACACGGCAGTATTTTGTATAGATTAGTAGCAAGTGCTTATTTACCCGGCAGTCGGGGATTTTCTAAATCTCCGTGTTTAGGGTTAGGGTTAGGATTAGGGTTAGGATTAGGGTTAGGGTTAGGATTAGGGTTAAGATTAGGGTTAGTGTTAGGTTTAGCGTATTTTTTTCGTTTCACAATTTGCAGTGGTCTCAATTATATTTTTCTGAGTTCCTTGGTGCTAGGATACTTGGAGAAACCCTTTGGACTAAAAATCAGCTAACAAATTATCCTTATAGTTATTGATCTCCAAGCATTGGCAGCTGCCGGCAGCACAAGATGATGTTGTTTTTTTGGGGAGAGGGCTAACTGCAACCTCTAGGGAGGTCGGGGCATGCTCCCCCGGGAATATTTTGAAAACTAGAGTCTCTGAAATGGTATTTCCAGCATCCTGAGACTGTTCCTCACAGACTTGTCAGGTTCATTGGTTGTGCCCAAAATGAGGCCAAATAAAAAAAATTGCGTGGTTCCGGTTACCCGACCGACCCTAGTTCAGCTAGGCCGACCCTGTAAATTTTGTGACATATTTTTGCACCAAGGTACTATTAGCCATAAAAAAGGTAGGTTTTATAGTTTTTACATAGACTTTAATGATAAAATAAGTTTTACCCTGGTAAAATCGTAAAATAAGACCACTACGTGAATGCCACAGTCGCTGGCTTTGTAACAATCGCCATTTTGCTAAATTAGTTTGCAGGCTGTCATTCTTGCACAACAATATAATGGAACAAGATGACGGCCTGTGTGGCAATTGACCAAAAACGTTTCTCAAAAAAACAAAATTCCGACCTACCTAACCCTCATTTTTTTCCAAGGATAAGACCCAACCTCGTACCCAGGGTCTTACCTCCGCTCCCCAGACCGCCCCCGACCACCCGGCGGTCGGGGAAAAGAAATAGCAAGATATCTTCGTCGTCTGACAAATCATCTTGTTCACTATCCGCCATGATGTTTTGGGGAATAACACGCATGCGCACTTCTTTGCTGCGAAGAGTTGCGAGTTAGGTTTTTGCCGCACACTAGGAATTTTTGTCACGAATGACAGAAAATATCAAACATGTTTGATATTTGTTGTTCACGACACGAGTGACAAAAATCCTGTATATTTTCCCCGCACACTAGGATTTTCGTCGCACGCAATTGGTCACGAATGACATCTGTGCGTGCAACTTGCACTAGTGTGCGCCGGGCTGTAGCCATCATGCAACGCATTACCCATGCACGGGAGAGATATCCACGTGTTCTAAATTAAAAAAACGAGAAAAGCGCCCTCAAATTGCAGGAAATACACTTTCAGAGAATGTCGAAAAACGTGCATGTATATTATAATACTTGGGCATAAATTATGGCAATTTGTGTTCTTCAGGGATTAATAGATTAATGATGTCATCATTTATTCGGGCGAGTTATGCTCAGCCCCCCCTACAAAATTTTGCGCAATATTATATTACTTTATATAGTGTGTTAAAAAGAAAATTATTGATGACAATTTTTTGATTATTAAATGGAAAATCTTACACTGGTGCAGTGAAGAGGCTGGACAGTTTTATAAAGAACATAAAGGTTGGTCAAACTTTATGCTGGTTTTATGATTTTTGGCTATATTTTGTCTTCCTCTTACAGTCCAAATGGACATTCATTTTCCTAGTGCCACATTGCAACATTACCCCCCCCCCCCCGCCCCATTTTATTCAATTATGTTTTTCCTTCAAGTATGAATGGTCAAATAGGCAAATTATAAAAAATCTGTAATCATGTCATTTTTTTTCAGAAACAAAAAAATATTGTTTTCTTTGATACAAATGTTTTGGCATATATGGTTACATTAAGAATTCTCTATTTTTGGTGTGGACAGATTTTAACAGTTAATACATCCTGCAACATTTCAGCATAGTTCACCAGACGAAATACTGAAACATGCTGAATTTTATTGAGAAATAGTAGGTTTTGGTGGTGTCAACATTTAATTACATGCATGACAACAATATGGTGCGAGATCAGCTGGTGTCAGCAATTGACACATTTGTTAGGTCATTTTCATGGTCTTGATTGGCTAGACTTCTCACGCACAAATGGTCATGCAAGTTTGTTGATATCATATTATATTCCAAGGTGATTCCTGCATGCATGGTTTGATGAAATCTCTATATTGAACTACCTTAAAGAACAACTTGCTTTAATAAAGTGAATGTGGAATTTCAGATTTAAACATTGCCATGGTTATTGTAATTTGCGAGTTGTTCAAGGCAACTTGTCCGTCAACATTTGCAACGATGTATGCGAATATTGCATTATATTTGTAGCAGGCAAGAGCACATCTGAATTTTTACTGTAATATTCTAACTTTCCTTCCCAATTTTATCTTTTTCATAGGAAGGTTCTTCTATAAAAGATTAACATCTTTTATGAGTAGGTACACTGATCCATTAGTATCCATTGTATTCATCTTCACTTTCTCTAATATTTATTCAAACTAGGCAACTCGCTTGTAAGCAGGGGTTATACACCCCTGCATATACTGTATTTGACAATTTTTTAAATTTTCTACTGGACAAAAATTATAAAATAAATTACCATGAGACACATTCATGCCAAATTCTCTGCCCGTCCGTGCGGAAATTTGAGAAGGCGCGCGAGGAACGACGGGAATGGGAGAAAGCGAGAAGCGACTGGGAAATCCTGCATCCAAAATGGAGTTCTCTGTAATGGCACATGCCATTAGGGAGTGACCTGCTCCGGCTTCTCATTGGTCGATAAATATAGCAACACTGCGATGACGTACTCAGATTTCGAGTCGCTCTCAGATTTCGAGTCGCTTGGTTTAATACCGCTATCACAATCTGTTGTTGTTTGGTAAGTAAGATGCCAGTAAATAGTTATAGAACACGCAAATCACACGAAATGCATAACCGCTACATAGGTTTTAAAATAGAATAGGAGCCAAGCCCACTCGCTGATATACGCTGATTGTTATACATAAGTTTCAAGAATGCGTTTTGTGTGATTTGCGTATTGAATGCGTATTTTCTGTTAAACGCATTAACTAGGCCTTACTAATCATCACCATGCAAACATTCAAGGAATTAGTTTTTAACTAATCAGCCACTCAGTCAGTACGGAGATTTTTCCTGTGAAAATACACGCATTCAAAAACTTACTTTTATTTACTACATGTAGTTTCATTGAAGGACAGCGCTAAACTCAACGATTTTCAAACAGTTTTTTTTTAATTCTCTGACTATTTCAGTTTAGTAACAGACTTATACCATGCATTGAATAATGTGTTTATAGTGCATAGTGTGAAGTGCATAGTGTGAAGTGTATTCCGTAGTTGGCATCTGTGCGATACTAGATACAAAAAGGTCGTTATATGGATAGTTTTAAACTGATTACTGAGATTTTCTCATGGTAGTTCTTTTCAAATAAATCCTTGTAACGTTATAAATTAATCCTTATTAAATTATTGCGAATTCATATAAAGTGCGATCAATGATCTGGTGACAGATTGTGATAGCGGTATTAAACCAAGCGACTCGAAATCTGAGTACGTCATCGCAGTATTTTTCACGTACAAAGAGCTATTTATATAGACCAATATGGCATCGGCGTATTTCCCGTCTCTAGCTGCAAGTTTGTCAAGCGACTTCGCGTCTTCGCCATTTCCAAAGCCAATTTGCAATGTTTCGATCAAATTTGCAAAGTTTCGACACACGATTTCTCAGGCTCTAAAATTTTCATTTATCGCCTTCCCATCAACCATTGCTTTTTATCACCTTCCCATCGACCATTGCTGGCACTCTATTGCTAGCCAAATTCTGTAGCTCTTTTTCTATCGGTTATTTAAAAAAAAATTTAAATCGGTTATTTTTACAGATCAGTATTTGCATGATTTTGTTCCAATTGGAAAACTGAAAAATTGATTTAGAATTTATTGGTTTAATTTACATTTGACCTAAACTTGACAAAATTGCAACACAATCTACAGATTAAGGCTGCACAATATTCTGGAGATCATGAGTCTTCGTTCAATCCTGTTTGTGTGTGTCATGGTTTGACAGTGGAATATACCATTATACTATAAGTAACAGGGGCGGACACAGCGGGGGTGAGTGGGGTTACTAGTCACCCCCTTTCCCTGTCTCAATCCCAACCGATACATTATAATTGCTACGCAGAGCTTCGATTCGGAAACTAGTTGAATTTCAATATCATGAGCAGAGGTTGTTATTTCTATATTAATTTTCTGATTTCTTGTTTTGAATCTATATCTTGCCTTGGGCCTTGTTAACAGTTAATTTAACTTAGTGGTTGGCTTATTAAAGGGCTGTCGCTGAAAATGTGATTCTATACGAACGTGTAAGTGTTGCTTGCCTTACAATTATGGTTTCGTATGCCTGTAATCATGCAAGGCTCGTCAAAATGCCTAGAGAATGTGGTGAAGTCACCCCTCTTGAAAAAATCCTGTATCCGCCCCTGTGTAATGTATACTTTTGAAAACACTTATTTTTTCAACACAAATATACATCTGAAATGAATGATCAGATCAAATATTCGCCTTGCTGGATCAGATATTCAGATCAAACTAATTCACAATCTGAAAGGAATTATGGTGAAGGAAAACCCCGAGTGCCGGAACACATACATGATACATCTCAAGACCAAACCGGGACCAGTTGCGAAAAATGCAACCTCAAGGCCTTCCGGCCGGAACCGAACCCGCGACGCTGCGATGCCAGCGCAGCGCCCCGACCGAGCCACGGAAGCCGTCGCCGAGAGCCCAGCCACGAATTCTGATTGGCTAAAAACAAGGACCTCTGCAATTCAGCGGGTAATTCGAGTTCGAATACCCCGCTCGTACCCAGTACTCGCGCGTAAACCAAGACGAGCCTGTAAACAATGGAGGAACAACAAGACGTTTCTAGACGTTTCCAGACAGCATTCAAGATTGTTTCGGTATAATATATTATTTATAGACCCTCCGCTCGAGGAATTCGTCGAAATATTACCCCTCGGGATGATATATACCTCGGGCTTCGACCTCGGGATATATCATCCCCCGGGGTAATATTTCGTCGAATTCCCCTCGCTCCCGGTCTATAATATATATATTCCTCATGTCAGATTTGTTCTTTGTGTAACTGACGCATTTTCTTAAGTTTTCGGTTTGTTTTTATGTTTTTACATTAGACAAACCGAAAACTTAAGAAAACACGTCACCTTACACAAAGAACAAATCCGACATGTAGAATACCGACGCTTATATATATATATATATATATATATATATATATATATATATATATATATATATATATATATATATATATATAATATATATATATATATATATATATATATATATATATATATATATATATATATATATATATATATATATATATATATATATATATATATATCAATCAGAAAACACATGTATGCAATGCATACCTATATATCTTGATATATTATACTAAATTGCACTTTTATATTATAGTGGTCCAATCATGCCTTTAATTCTTGCACGAGCAGATGCCATTAATCACTGGAGAGCACTGATGGGCCCAACAAAAACTACAAAGTACATTACCTTCTGCAACTCCACATTTGCTAAAGCATGATGTTTCTTGTGCATTGTTTGTACTGTACAGTAATAATATGACTCTCTTTTTTACGCATAGGGCTAAGCTAACCCACCCTGACAGTATCCGTGGCTTATTTGGTCTTACAGATACAAGAAATGCCACCCATGGGTCAGGTACTACTGTACCAGTAGAGAATATGACATAACTCTTTCACTGCTAAAGTCAGAGTGAAACTAAGTACCAGTAGAGCATAGGACATAACTTTTTCACTGCTAAAGTCAGGGTACTGGATGTACCAGTACAGCAATTAGGACATAACTCTTTCACTGCTAAAGTTAGGGTAATGTACATACCAGTAGAGCTCATTGACATAACTCTTTCACTGCTAAAGTCAGAGTGAAACTAAGTACCAGCAGCAATTAGGACATAACTCTTTCACTGCTAAAGTTAGGGTAATGTACATACCAGTAGAGCTCATTGACATAACTCTTTCACTGTCAGTCAGAGTGAAACTAAGTACCAGCAGAGAATAGGACATAACTTATGTCCTAATGATTAACTTTTTCACTGCTAAAGTCAGGTACTGGATGTACCAGTGCAGCAGCAATTAGGACATAACTCTTTCGCTGCTAAAGTCAGGGTAATGTACATACCAGTAGAGCATTGGACATAACTCTTTCACTGCTAAAGGCAGCGCTTAATTGAATGAGCTACACAAGGCCATTGTTGTGACGTTAGTAGGAGTATAATATTGGAAGTGTGTAGTTGATCGTCCAGGTTGTTTAGTCTTGAGAAAGACTATTGTTATATATAATATTCATATTTATGTACAAACACTTTATTACACTTTCTAGATTCTGTAAAAACAGCTGAAAAAGAAATCAAGCACTTCTTTCCAGATTTCAACCCACAACATTGGCTTAGTCATAATGCTGAAAGATTCCAAGCTGAACATGTGATCTTTGATGATAATCAACAAATCCACAAACTTAAAGTTGCTCCTTGAAAGGACATTGGCAACAAAAATTAAGTTTCTCTAATATGAAATAACTCGTAAAATGATAGAGTATAACACCTTTTACAACTTTTCCGTATTTTACTTTTACTTTTTGTAATATTTCAATTTGTTTGATATGTAAATGAGATGGTCTCTGACGTCAGGTGCAAGGTATAGAGAATTTTCACTCATATCTCAGTGATTGCTAAGTTTACAACGTTCATTATCATGAGACGTTATTATACGCACATTTTCAAGTAAATTTGTGGAACAAACTTGAAGATGTATATAACTAATATTTTAAAGAGTGAAAATTCTCTACCCTGCACCTGACGTCAGAAACCATCTCATTTACATATCAAACAAACTGAAATATTTCAAAAACGAAGTAAAATATGGAAAAGTTGTAAAAGGTGTTACTCTATCATTTTACGAGTTCTTTCATATTAGACAAACTTAATTTTTGTTGCCAACGTCCTCCGCGTAATACGAATCTCATTTGTTCGTTATATATTTCAGTGTCCGATTCCACGAAATTAGTCAACTGGTTCTTGAGGCAATGGCCAAGCCCGAGTTAACTATCACTTTACGAAAATTGACAGCGAATAATCTAATTGTTTTAGCAGAAATGTACATTATTTAGTCATTTTTAAAAATTGATGATGAAAACGAGACATGAGGTTTTTTGGCGAAAAATTTGGCCACTCAAAATAGCACATGAGTTGTTACAACCGGTATGTTGGGTGAACAATACTGTAGCAATGCGGCTATGCATGAACAATATTGTTGAACCAACAATGTTGTTCAGTATTGCTCAACAATGTTGTTCAGCATTGTTTCAACAAACAACGGTTGTTGGAAAAGGATTAGGAATAAACAATATTGGTAGAACAACCATGTTCACTATTGTTATTATTGTTGCTCTACGTTGTTAGCACTGAGTTGTTACTTACAGTATATTGACGGCTGAACAATGCTATTTCTGCTTAATTACCTACCATGTTGTATACTGCGTTAAAAAATGGATTTACTCAAATTTACAACTGAGAAAATATTGAGCAAATTTATTCAAATGTTACATTTACTATATAGGAGTAAACATGATAAATGCCGCATTTGCTTCATATTTGCTCAAAAGTAAGCAAATGCGGCATTTACCAAGTTTACTCCTATGGTAAATGTAATATTTCAATAAATTTGCTCCATATTTGCGCATATTGAAAATTTGAGTAAATCCATTTTTTCGTGCAGTTCTGCCTACTCTGAACAATGTTGTACTGCCAACTGTGAACGATGTCGTACTGCTAACTGTGAACAATGTTGTACTGCCAACTGTGAACGATGTACTAGCAACTGTGAACAATGTTGTGCTGCACCCCGTAAACAATGCTATCAACAAGGTGTGACATTGTTATGATAAGGTCTGGGGCCCCATGAAGGCTTGACTATAACTTCTATATTATCACGAATACCTAAACCTATATATTCCTTCCTCCTCGAGTTAACGTTGGCAAATCGGTAAATCAGCTCTTATCAACTGAAGGTCAAATCTCCCACCCAGCCAGGACATTAATGCAGATTCTTCACCATAAATCGCAGATTCCCAGTTGGCCGGGAGTGGTCCGGGAGAATCGATTATTGGGGGCCCATAAATAAGATTTAATTAACATGACGATGAAACATGTCTGTAATGTCGCTGTTAAACCACTGATAATTTCTCATTATAATCCTCCACTCTGTTTTTGGCAGGGGCCCCACTGGGTCATGTGCCCTTAGGTCTCGACCTAACCCTACCTACTGAGCCTATACGCCACTGACTGCCGTATGCATGGGGAATTTGATTAAAATTTCCACAGTAATCTACGATTTTAAACCCACGCCTGACGTATGCAATTATATTCGTGTTTATGATTCGATGGTAAATGTTGCAAAACGCCATTTAAACGCAGCTTATTAGTGAATCACATACATCATCATAAATCGTATTGTGTAGAATGGACCTCAAACGCTATAACATACGTGAGTTCAGTTGCGTGTAAGGGACCGGTCATTATTTATGCGGGCCGGGGTGGGGGCCCAAGAGAAAATGGTTGGGTATTAACTGATTCTAAGACCTAAATGGTTGGGTAAAAAAATAACGACTTCTCTGGGGAGTTGGGTAGCAAAATGTTCATGACTCTTTACATTTGTTTTCCTTGGATTCCTGCTCTGTATAGGGAGATAATAATCTGACAGTTACAGTGTTAAAACTTGTATCGACGGTACGCTGGGAATTGGACTTTACTGGGAATTGGGTAATAATAATAATAACAATAATAATGAAATCATTTATATAGCGCTATATCATGCAATATTCTATAGCGCTTTACATCATTTGACTAAAAATTAAATTACTAACAAACTTATAAAAAATGAAATAAAAAATTCCTAACACATTAATAATAAATTAATTTAACCATAAGCAGTTTTAAAAAGATAAGTTTTAAGATGTTTCTTGAAACAGTTCAAATCTGAAATGAGACGTAGCTCAGATGGTAGGTTGTTCCAAAGAGTAGGGGCAACTTTCTGGATTCTCTTGGTATGATCAACAGAAATATATTATCAGCTCTTGTTCCTTTATTTGGTCGCCTTTGGAGTAGATCAGAAAGATAGAGCGGAGCTAAGCCATGTAAAGCGTTGTAGGTTATCAACAAGATTTTAAATTCAATACGTTTTCCAACTGGTAGCCAATGAAGTTGTTTCATAACAGGTGTAATGTGGTTATATTTGCCAGTTCTTGTAATGAGTCGCGCTGCTGTTTTTTCCGAACACTCCATAAACTGCTAAGTACGGAATCTGGTAAACCGTATAGGATTGCATTACAATAATCTAGTTTAGATGTTATCAAAGTGTTGACCATAACCTTCGCAGCATCATCATCAAGACAGCGTCTAGTCATAGTTAATATAACCTAACTATGGTCTAATCTTAAACATATTTCTAAGTTTGAAGAAAGAGTTCTTGGCGATACTACGAACATGGCTTTCCAAGCTCATTGTATTATCCAATTTGACACCCAATATACGTATCGAGCTCCGAAAGTGATACAACTTCATTTCCAATCATGAGTGGCGATAACTGAATTGAACTACGACGAGGGCCATTAAATGCAATGATTTCTGTTTTATCATTCAATTTCAGCATATTAGTCACCATCCATTCTTGGACCAAATCTATTTCTCTTGGCCCCCACCCTGACCATAAATAATGACATGTCCCTAAGCTCTTTTGCTACGCTGAGGAAAAACTGAAAACACTATATTCTATGATCTATATAACAAGTTTAAATCTAGAATACGTGTGGTTCAGTTTTACACAACCTTATCTATTAATACAGTACACTTTCTGATACTCTTGGAAGAATCATTGGAAGGTAACGAATTTACCTCAAAACTTGAAAATTTATGAGGAAAAGGGAGAGGAAATCACTACCGCGTCGGTGGTTTTAAATGTGATAAAAAAATCATCCTGATTTACATAAACTTTATCTTTGATTTTCTCGGCTTAACTTATCAAATGCCCGGGCTACGCCTTCGTGTTTTAAATTAGCCGCATACACGGCCCACAAAGAACGTTTTAAATATGATAAAACACTGCTTGACTTGCAACCAATCCCTTGAGACTCCGAAGACAAATTGGTGGACATGTTGGTGCCACAAACAAAAGAAGTTAATGATAATCTTTTGTTTAAGTTCCACCAACATAGCTGCCGTGACTTAACGTGCAAAACATCCTATAGCCCCACTTTCATAGATTCCAACCGTCCCGGTTTGACCGGGACTGTCCCGCGGTTGTGGTCCCGCTGTCGTTTGTAGACTAACTGTCCCGGTTTTTTATGACGAGACTGAGCTAAGCTCTACTAATATTTTCATAATAATAAGTTTTGGCGAAAATTTTCGGGTTGTTTTCATGATACATTTCGGTCAAGGGTTACTTGAAGTACCTTTAGGAAATGCGGACTCTCTGGAAACGAGGTTCTTCCCACAAAAATTTGACTTGTGGAAACATTTATCTGTATAACGGGAATTTTAACCGCCAATTTGCGTGGATAAACATTTCCCCCGCACGGGAAAACAATAGGATGGAAGGAGATTTTGAAGATGGAAAGAAGGCACCCTATAGTATGCACAAAGTCTGAAACTCTTGATGTGCCGCTTCTTAGAAATTCAAACTTCGCATGCGTGGCAATTTAATATTCTAATTTTAACGTCTCCACTTTCTTGACAGCGGGAATTAAATGTCCCGGTTTTGAAGGTTCAGATTTTAGAGGTTGGAATGTATGCACTTTATTCGCCGATTATTTTGGAACATTTACTGAAAATGACTTCTCGTCGAGTGACTAAATTAAGTGCTTCATAATGTACTTACAAGCCCTCACAATGATGAATGAGTATAACTGTATTTTGAACTGTATTCCATATTGTTAATAATAGTTAAGTTTTGTTGCCATTGTTCCGGTTTCCCTTCCATTTTCAAGCTTATTTTTGTACATAAATCTTTGAAGTTCATTTATACATTTTCAAATTCATATATAACAAAATAAAAACTTCTGCATAGAAACTGTGTGATTTAACACCATTAAATTGATCCAAGAATTGAAAGCTGTTTGAAACTATTTTATCAAAACGGAGGCATTTCAGAGGCCCTAAATTCCAAAATTTTCCGGGGGATCATGCCCCTGCACCCCCCCCCCCTAGGTCGGCCAATCATAGCGTAGAGTCTGGATGCTATTAATAGCTCAAAATGCGGACAAACAAACCAAATTTGACTCACAAATTATTGCAAATGAGCTATTTTCTTTTGTTATGCCGCAAGAATTATGGGTAAAAGCGGACAAACATCGATACTGACGTCATCTCGACAGAGCGCTATTTAGGCTCGAGACGGAAGACTACCGGGATTTCAAAGTCCGAGTGCCTATTGAAAAGGCGAGCATTTTTAATGCACGAGGGCTTTGAAATACCGGTAAAGTCTGACGTCGAGTGTTTGCACTGACTTCTCAAACATAGTAATTTACATATTTTCAAAGTCCTATATGACTTTGAAATCTTTCAAAACGTCATCACGTGATCAGCTAGATGAATCTTCCTCCGGTTTCAAAACACTAATTAAATATTAATTTATTTTGTTTTTGGTTCATGAATTATTAATGATTTGAGAAGTATTGTTTAATAAAAATTAAACAGTAGAGCATTGAGACTAGTCATAGTTAATAGAGGGAAATGGTTAGGAAAGCCGGCGAACTTCAAAGCGTCTATAATGAGCTGTGATTTTAGGTTGAAATGGTCCTGACCGTGCACAAACCTTTTGTTTTTTGCTTATTAATATTTAAAGGCCATTGGCAACAAAAATTAAGTTTGTTTTATTTGAAAGAACTCTTAAAATAATGAAGAATATTAATTTATAGTTCTTTCATATTTTACTTAGTTCTTGAGATATTTAGACTTATGCGATATTCAAATGAGATGATCTATGACGTCATGAGTAGTATAGAAAGTGGGGCTACCAGCGCATTTTTCCATTTTTCATGTCTCAACTTTTTTCTCTGACGAACGCGGCACTTTTTCCGTTTTTGGATTCCACATATAACTTTCGAGTAAATATGTGGAATCCAAAAACGGAAAAAGTGCCGCGTTCTCCAGAGAAGTTGAGACATTCAAATGGAAAAAGTTCGCCGTTAGCCCCACTTTCGAGACTACTAATAGACGATGTGTCACATGGTTTGGGGAGTCAGAGACGTATCTCAGCTAGTAGGCTACAGAGTGAGGTGTCTGGACGTGGCGCTGCTGTGGGTGAGGATGTCGCTCGTAACAAGACTGTGTCAAGCAATATTACACATGATCCTGATACGGGCTTTATTTCAAGTCATGAGTTGAGTGGGGCTCATGATTCAAAAGGGTCTAAGGACTTAGCTATATTAAATAATAAAACGACTCTTATGAAAAGGTCTGGACGTAAACGTAACTCTGTTGTGGGTGGTAATGTCGTTCGTAGTGGTATACTATCGAGTGGTGGTGCACATGATCCTGCTATGGGTTCTGGTAATTTAGTTATACCGAATGTTAAGATGAGTTTTCTAGAGAGGATGTCTGGCTATCTAGTTGATGCTAAAGCATTGGGGTATAAGTGGATGGACCTTATTAGAAGGGGATCTAGAGAGAACGTCATTAGTAGAGTCACCAGAGTTAGGGAGGTCAGAGAGATTCGAGAGGCTAGACGCGATCTTAGACGATATGTTAAGAGGTCACGATTAAGTCAGGAGGTATCAGACAAAGAGTATGAGAGAATCACTAACCTTATTGCTAAGACACGTCCTACTGTAGTACAAAGGAGAGTTGCTCTCAAAGGGTACACTAAGTCGTATAGTGTTGAGGTGATCGACAATAATGATCCACTAAAACAACTAGTCAAGACTAGAGGAGTAGTGGACTCAACTTTACAGAAAGAGTTAGAAAGACTGAAAGGTTTAAAGTTTTCTGAGACGTTGAAAGTAACTCTAGAGAAAGAGATTGGTGACGGAGAGTCTGTGTTTAAGACAGCCTTCTTCAATAGTGTAGTCAAAACAGTGACTAGTAGTGTTGATATTAGTGGGACTACGAAGCAAGCTAGTGAGGAGATAGTGAATCGTATAGTTGTATGGTTGTCAGAAGGGTCTGGGTGGGTTGTAGATAGTGTTAGTGACCACTATATTAATGTGGTAGTGTATAAGCCTCTTAAAGGATCGAGTTATATTGAGCTACCGGAAGAGTTGAGGAACGCGTCGAAAGGTTTGATTAATATAAAGAATGAAGATGACAAGTGTTTCATGTGGTGTCACGTGTTGCACAAGTGTCCTGTAGGAAAGGATCCGCAGAGAGTGTCGAAGCATAAGAAGAACGTAGGTTCTGTCAATTATGACGGAGTGAGATTTCCAGTGGATACGAAACAGTACAACAAGATAGAGAGGCAGAATGATATTAGCATAAGCGTGTTTGGGTATGAGAACAAGCAGACATTTCCTATCTACGTTTCTGAGGAGAAGTGTGAGGATCATATGGACCTACTGCTAATAACGAATGGTGTTAAACGACACTACGTGTACATCAAATACTTTTGTAGGTTTATGTGCGGTCAGTCTAAACACAAGTGTCGCAATAGTTTCTGTAGGTACTGTCTTCAATGTTTTACTACCAGTGAGGTTCTAGAGAAACATAAGGAGGTTTGTATAGTGGTAAATGGTAAGCAAGCGATCAAGATGCCAGCTGAAGAAGATAGCATTCTTGAGTACAAAAATTACCACAAACAATTAGAGGTACCATTTGTGATATACGCAGACTTTGAGGCTATCACAGAGAAGGTCGACAACGTGAAACCACTCACAGGATCGTACACTAGCGAGTACCAAAGACACACGGACTGTGGGTATGGGTATAAAGTAGTGTGCTGTTATGATGATAAATATAGCAAACCAGTAGAGATGTTTCGAGGTAAGAACGCGGTTAGGAAGTTCATGAAAAAGATGCTAGAGGAGGTTAAATACTGCAAGAAAGTCAGGAAGGAGCATTTTAATGAGGACATGGTGTTGACCAGAGCTGATAAGGTTAACTTCAAGGAAGCGACTAAATGTCATATTTGCGATAGGAAATATAAACGTAGAGACGTGAGAGTTAGAGATCATTGTCATATCACTGGTAAGTATAGAGGTTCAGCACATCAGTTATGTAATAGGAACTATAGACTGACTGATAAGATACCTGTCATATTTCACAATCTAAGAGGGTATGATAGCCACTTCATAATGCAGGAGATAGGTAAGGTTGGTCTGAAAATCAACGTCATACCAAATAATATGGAGAAGTATATGGCATTCATGTTAGGTAAACATCTAGTGTTTCTAGATAGTTTCCAATTCATGAGCTCTAGTCTAGCCAACCTAGTGAACAACCTACCAAAGGACTGTCTCAAGTATACGTCTGAACTGTTTCGAGGTGAGGAGCTAGAGTTGGTGTCGCGAAAAGGTGTGTACCCATATGACTATATGGATAGTTTCGATAAGTTTAACGAACTTGAGTTGCCATCAAAGGAGAGTTTCTACAGCATCCTAAACGACGAGCATGTGTCAGACACAGACTACGAGCACGCTCAAGAAGTGTGGAATACAATGGGTGTGGAGAACATGGGTGAGTACCACGATCTATACCTAAAGTCTGACGTATTACTACTAGCTGACGTGTTCGAGAACTTTAGAAGAACGTGTAAACAGTACTACCAATTAGATCCTTGTCATTACTTCACATCACCTGGACTATCGTGGGACGCTGCTCTAAAGATGACAGGAATGGAGCTAGAGTTGATGACTAACATTGATATGTTTCAGTTTATCGAGAAAGGAATGCGAGGTGGTGTATCCTGTATAACACATAGACACGGAGAAGCTAATAACAAGTACATGAAGGGGTATGATAGTAGTAAACCGTCGAAACATATCGTATACCTAGACGCGAATAACCTTTATGGTTGGGCTATGTGTCAGTATCTACCGACTGGTGGGTTTGAGTGGGTCGAAGGTTTTGACATCAACAATCTAGATAAATATAACAACGACTCAGACAAGGGGTTGATACTCGAGGTTGATTTAGAGTATCCAGAGGAGTTGCACGATCTTCACAACGACTATCCTTTAGCCCCTGAGAGGATGAAAGTAAGTAGTGATATGTTGTCAAACTATTGTAAGACAATCCAAAACAAGTTTAAGATATCTGTTGGAGAGGTTGCAAAACTTGTACCTAACCTAAACGGTAAGAGTAAGTACGTCGTTCATTATAGAAACCTACAATTATACAAGAGTTTGGGAATGAAGGTTAAGAAGATACATAGAGTACTTCAGTTCGATCAGTCACCATGGCTCAAGCAATATATCGACTTTAATACAGACAAGAGAACCCAAGCGAAGAACGACTTTGAGAAAGACTTTTTCAAGCTCATGAATAATAGTGTATTCGGAAAGACTATGGAGAATCTACGAAAACGTGTTAATGTGGAGTTAGTAACAGACAAGGAAAAACTGAAGAAACTAACGTCAAAACCAACCTTTGTAAGCAGTAAGATATTTGACAATAACTTGGTAGCAGTTCACAAGATCAAAGAGATACTAACTCTAAATAGACCAGCATACGTAGGTATGTGTATTCTAGACTTATCAAAGACATTGATGTATGACTTCCACTACAGTAACATCAAAATGAAATATGACAACAAAGCCAAATTACTATTCACAGATACGGATAGTCTAATGTATGAGATTGAGACGGTGGATGTGTACAAAGACATGTACGCTAACAAAGAAGTGTTCGACTTTAGTGGATATGACAAGTCATCTCCTTACTTCGACCTAACTAACAAGAAGGTTATTGGTAAAATGAAGGATGAGACATTAGGAGTCCCCATCGTTGAGTTCGTTGGTTTAAGGTCGAAAATGTATAGCTACATAAAAGAGGACGGAAAAGGTGGGAAGACTGCTAAGGGTATCAAGAAGAGTACCATTAGAAATAATATAAGACATGACAACTATAAAAGTGTCCTGACAAATGGTGAGCAGATGTCTCACATAATTAAAACTATTCGCAGCAAGAGCCACCAACTAGGAAGCTACGAAATAAATAAGATATCCTTAAGTTGCTTTGACGACAAGCGACATATACTACCAGACGGTGTATCTAGCTATGCGTATGGACATTACAAAATAGTCCGGAACTAGCTGTCTAAATTTCTAAAATGTTTTTTAGTCTTGATGTGTTTGTATTTAGAGGTCACATGGTATGACTGATCGCATGTCTCACACACCCACTTATGAGTTCTCATCCATTCTTTGGTTTGCGCTCTGGATGCTACTAAAGCTTCTTCTTTGGTTTGGTAAATTTTTGGTCTTGCCATTATATATTACTATATATTTTATTTACCCACTCGTTGTAGTATGGATCTCCTCTCCCATCCCAACCTAGATCCTTGTATTCTACACTATACAGGTTATACTCGAATCGTACCTTAACCTTACCAGGTTTGAGGTCGTTAGAACTACCTCTAAACTCTATACCTCTTCTAGAGCATATTCTTATGATATAGAAAATATATTTCGATATATTCTTGACAATCAAATTGTTTCTTTTAAGAGACCATACTATTTTTATAAAATCACTGACAACTTCATTATACTAAAATTCTTTTGTATACTAACCGTGCACAAATTTGCATAAACGTGAACAATAACCTAGAACAAAGACTTTGGCCGATCAGTTTCCTAACCATTTCCCTCTATTAACTACGGACTAGTGTACAATGCTCGTAAAACATCTTTATTATTATTATTTTAGAGTATTTCATTTTCATTTCATCACTCGATGTGTGTTACTTAGTATTATTTACAATATGAGCGGCCGAAGTCCGCGAATGTTGTAAGTAGCTTGTGAAATTCATGTTGAAATGTTTAGTTGAACTAGGCGGTTTGATGTTTACTGGAAAGAACATGAAATTTTTAGTTGGAAGAATGGTGTATCGGTGGAACTATTTTGCAATGTTGTTTGGTAATTAATATATGCAAATAATGGTATTAATATACAAATAGTTGTGTTTTGAGTAGGTATACTCGGTATTGACTATGGGTATTCTCATGGGATAAGGTTCAATGCGTGGTTATGGAAATTTATTCAAAAATTGGTTGTTGGATCGCCTTCTTCAGTCAAAGAAGGAGGTTTCAAAATGGCAGAATCTACGGCTACTGTTTTAGAAAGCCGAAAAGTATAGAGGAAGAGATTACGTGGGTTCAGAGCATATTCCTCAAACTATAAGAAACAATACAAAATGGGCTATGAATATATTGGAAGGCTGGCAGAGGGTGCCTATACGAATAAAATAGCAATGAATGAATCATTTGGCTTCGAATGCACTTATATATGCACACTTAAATATATTTGTACTGGAAAGATATATTTGTACTGGAAAGATATATTTGTCCTGAAAATATTATTTTTGTTCTGAAAATAAATGTTTGTACTGGAATAAATAAAGTTTTGTTCAACAATAAGTAATTTTGTATTGCACTTGTGGGCCACCGTATGTTTGATATGCAAATGTACGGAATTTACGTCAAACATGCATAATGACTTATTGTAGAAATGTGTGTATTTCTTTCATTCTCGAATGAAATCCTTTAAATCGAGAAGTTTGGTGTTGTGGGAGAAACACGCACACACGTGTTATTCACACTTTAGTGTTTTTATTTTATGAACGCAAATATATATAACATTCTCTGATAACTCATTATGCATGTGTGACGTATATTCCGTACATTTGCAATCAAACAAACTGATATTTAGTTATGTTAGGTAGTTGCAGCTTGATGTTTGTAAAGTTGTAAAGGTTTTGCTGTGCAAGCTGTGTTAAGTTGTCAATACTCAGAAAAACTCTGAGCACCAGACAGGACTCGAACCCGTAACCTTCTGAATGCTATAGACAGACGCTCTAACCATTGAGAAACCTTGCTCTGAACGCTTTAACCTTGCTCTGCCATCTGAGTTCCAGTGGCTCAATGGTTAGATCGTCTGTTTAGCATTAGAAGGTTACGGGTTCGAGTCCCGTCTGGTGCTCAGAGTTGTTCTGAGTATTAACAACTTAACACAGCTTGCACAGCAAAACCTTTACAACTTTACAAACTGATATTTCTCAAAAAGAAAGCGAAGAAACGAAAATCTTCAAAAGAAGTTACTTTATCATTTTAAAAGTTCTTCCAAATAAGACAATAAAAAAATTTGAGGTTAGGGGCACTTGATATAGAATACTAACAGAGACAGTGATTTTGTATGGGATATATTGTAGTTATATAATGTGACTTGAACTGATTGTTTTGATTGGTTATTAATGCACAATTAATGAATTTTACAAGTTTGCTTTATACAGCTATATACTAGGTTAATGGCAAGGTGCGTTTTTTCCCAAGCACATGAAATATTTATCATTTATAGACCCGGAGCGAGGGTAATTCGACGAAATATTACCCCGAGGGATGATATATCCCGAGGGCGAAATTATATATTATACCGAAACAATCTTGAATGCTGTCTTGAAACGTCTAGAAACGTCTTGAAACGTCTTGTTGTTCCTCCATTATTTACAGGCTCGTCTTGGTTTACGCGGGGTATTCGAACTCGAATTCCCCGCTGAATACGTCATCAGCGGGTAATTCGAACTCGAATTCCCCACTCGAATTCCCCGCTGACGACGTCATCAGCGGGTAATTCGAACTCGAATTCCCCGCTGATGACGTCTTCAGCGGGGAATTCGAGGTTAAAGCGGGGAATTCGAGTTTAAATTGACTGGTCACGTGGTACAAATCTAGCTCTTTTATTGGACAATTTATAGTTGAGGTATAATATTACATATTATATAATCTTTCTCAATTTGTCCAAAAACGTCAACAATGTCATGAGTTCCGGTAGTTTTATTGCTACATTGCTTTCCGGGATATATTAATGAAGTTTACTAGTTTGCTTACAGCTATATACTAGATTATATTTCATCTCTATTTTTTTATGGAGCGAATAATCTAATTGTTCTAAATAATCTAAATGTGACAAACGCCGCCATATCACGTAACTCACCGCTACTCGATATCTATCATCAATTAGGTAGCGAGTAGCGTAGCCAATCAGATCAGGGACTGCGGGACGTTTTTCCGATTGGGGAAAGCTAAATCGAAGGCTCGATCTTGTTGGGGGTTTACCTCTTCTGCCTAACGTAAGAATACTAATTTATTATCAATTGCAAGCCAAATGGAACTAAACCAAAACAAACGAATTGTCAAATGGCGAAGGCAAAAAAGCGCAAGTCAGATTCTATTGAAGTGCTATTTTGTGCGACAGAGATCTGCCGTGGTAAATGTTCCAATGTTGCGTTTACGGTTCTCGTTTACTACATCAATGAGTTTTTCACCATATCTGATGGCATTCATGGCAATGAAGGTTGGTAGAACACTTACAAAACATTCCTGAGGGCAATTTCTCATTGCATTATCGCAAGTAAGAACAAAACTTAAAGGAACAAAAATCAAGTTTGCCTAATATGAAAGAACTCGTAAAATGATAGAGTAACACCTTTTACAACTTTTCCGTATTTTACTTCGTTTTTGAAATATTTCAGTTTGTTTGATATGTAAATGAGATGGTGTCTGACGTCAGGTGCATGGTAGAGAATTTTCACTCATTAAAAAATTAGTTACATCTTCAAGTTTGTTCCACAAATTTACTTGAAAATGTGCGTATAATAACTGCTCATGATAATGAACGTTGTAAGCTTAGCAATCACTGAGATATAAGACATTTTTAATGTGTGAAAATTATCTAACCTGCACCGACGTCAGAGACCATCTCATTTACATATCAAACAAACTGAAATAATTCAAAAACGAAGTAAAATACCGAAAAGTTGTAAAAGGTGTTACTCTATCATTTCACGAGTTCTTTCATATTAAACAAACTTAATTTTTTGCCAATGTCCTTTAATGACATGCAAGGGAGTATATATTGGATTATGCAGTATATCTCCTTAGCGTAGTAACCGTGAGCGCAAGTTTAGTTTCATGTTCTTATTTACCGCTGGTATGTACGCGAGCTTCGCTATAGCGTCTCGTTCACCTGGAAATAATTGGGGGGGGGGGGGGGGGGAGGGCTCAGCCTCCGCCTCCGCCGTCCCTCAGATGGCAGCGTTTGCGTTAGACTGCTAGTATACATTTCTACGAAATCTCTCTCTCTATATATAGCTATATATACTATATAGGTTTATATATTATTCGCATTAGACTATAAAAAAGCTTTAAAATGTTTCAAGACTCGTCCTGGATTTTACTGCAACATGATGCCATCTTTCTTTGCCCAAGACTGTCGATTGCTTGACATGTGTCTTCGGGGCTGTTTTTCTTTCTCCTTTTCTCTCGAAGAATAACTTCCTTGACCTGCCTAGATTAAACAGAGAAAGGTGTACGTGATTCGTGCTGCCATGTCAAGCAATATGACTCACCCCTATTCTAATAGGACACACGGCCGTGGCAAAACCGCCGTCGGTAAATGTAGCTCAAACCAGCATTTGTCGGAAAATTACTATTCAAAATCAAGGGATCCAGAGCAGAGGAACTGAGAAGTGTGATAGTTCAATTTCCTTTTTGTACCAGAAAGAATATTCTTGCCTTTTTGCATTATCCAGGATGTCTTTTTCTTCCTAGTTCCAACAGTTGTTGATATACTGTAGTTCTATTTGTTTCTTTAGATTTTTAATACACGCCAGACTACGTTGTAATACTTAGGCCTGTTTCAAACGTCTAATTTGTCATGTGTCGAATCAAATACATCGCATTAGGCACATGATAAGTTCGACGTATGAAACAATTAAGTTCGACTTATTTAATTGCGGTCGACCGCAATATTAAGTTCGACCGCTTCGGTCGGATATAACGACAAAAGTGCGACGTGGTTTCAAACGTCGAATTTATCATGCGTCGTCCAAACAAATTAGGAAGAGATTTAAGTTCAGTACTTTTAAAATGTAATCCGGACGAGTTATTTTTACGGGAGGCCGATTACGTTCGACACATCATATATTCGACGTTTGAAACCGACGTCGAATTTTATCGAACTTTGTCGAACCTAAATGTGTATTAGATTCGACTTCGACACATGATAAATTCGAACATTGTTGGTTTATGGTTATTTTTGAATGACCACACCCAGTGACCACGCGCAATGCTCACACTTGCTCAAACGCGTTCGCGACGGCGACGATGGGACAACCAGATCTGGAACATGTTAATCAAAAACCTTGACAACTAAATATTTAACTATAAAAGACCTTACATAAAACCATTATATATCGTCGAATTCCCCTCGCTCCGGGCCTATAAATGATAAGAGTTAATCTATGACGTCACATGGTTTACACAATATTTCAACATATTGGAAAATCGTATATATTTTTAAGATTATTGAACGAAATTACTTGAAACTTTTAATGTGCATACAGACCATTAAACTGGAGAACATCGTTCTAGTTTTATGGTCGCCATGGTAAATGATTAGATTCCAGTCCTCTTGATTTTCAAAACAAAATTATTTGTTTTCTCTTCGCTGGGAAACTTCGAATTGGTATACTGGTTGAGTACATTTGCGCTAACTTAATTAATTTGAAACTGACGTTTGACGTTAGTGCAAAGCCTACTATGTCAGAAAACGAAGATTTTCTTCGAAGAGACGTAGAGGTCTGGGAACTATACTACCATCACTATTGTAACTATCATTATTGTAACTATCATTATTATTACTATCACTATTATTACTATCACTATTGTAACATTAAAACGATATTATTTCGTTTAGTGGTCTGTATCGACATGCAAAGTTTCAAGTGATTTCATTCAATAATATTAAAGATATACACGATTTTCTAAAATGTTGTGCAAACCATGTGGGCAGTGACATATTTTCCATATCCTCACTGGTGAAGATATCGAACACGTGATTAAACATTTTCCCATCTTTTGCATTGAATCTATATAATAAAAAGAAAATTACAAGGTGGCTTGAAGATATGAATTTAATTATCTTCTCGTGGTAAAAACAATATTTTACTCATTCGCTACGCTCGTTCGTAAAATATTGTTTTCACCACTCAAAGATAAAATTCATATCTTCGCACCACCGTGTAATATCCTCTATATATCTCAAGAACTAAGTTAAATATGGAAAAGCTATAAAATGATATTCGTCATTATTTTAAGAGTTCTTTCAAATAAGACAAACTTAATTTTCGTTTCATATGCACTTTACGCATATGATCATCTGTAAGGATGTGTAGTGTTTCGATCTTCACTTATTTCATTGAGAAAAGTTGTTGTGTGTGACTCAAACACGAATCTGTTTCTACTAGCTACCTCTTCAATTGGCACCATGTCATCTTCAATCTTACTCTGTCCTCGCCAGTGTCCTTGTGGACGTTCTTCTGTGAAGTCGGTCGTGTGATTTCCATGATTTTCATCAACTGTCATCGGACTAACTCGGCTTCGCTTTATTCGCCTTTTCGAAGTTCCAAGTTGACGAAGTAAACAACAGGAAGACACCATTAGCAGAATCTTGGGGAGAGAAAAAATGCTTTCTTTTTAGGTACAATGTATGGTGAGAAAACGGTCTTGTGCAGTGACAAAACCGGTGAGCTTACAAAACTCATGCGAAGACAAAAGCGCCTGTGAATGTGGTATTATTATATATATTTTGTGTCATACTATCATATATATGTAGTATTTAAAACACGAGAAGGAGCGTTTTATCATATTTAAAATGCGAGCGCGCAGCATGAAATATATTTCAAAAACTCATTAATATTCATTAACCAAATTCTCCAATCACATTTCCGTATTTAGTCACGCGCAAGGCTTTTATACCTGATAAAAGCCATGAATACTAATCAGCATGAAAATTATATAAAGTCTCTACGAACTTTATATAAAATTCCTGCTAATTTGCATTTCATACATCAACCCAATTTACCTCTAATAGAAAATAAAAACCAGTACACTCCCTAGTGATTACAATCAATTGTTTTTGAAGCTATTTAAAACACTCGAACTCGCGTTTTATCATATCTAAAATGCTCGCGCTGCGCGCTCGCATTTTAAATATGATAAAACGCTCCTTCTCGTGTTTTAACGCGCGAGCATTTTAGATATGATAAAACGCTCCTTCTCGTGTTTTAAATACTACATAGACACAGTACTATGTCGTCACCTAGTTATTCATAATGGACTTCAGTACTATAAAGTATACTAAAAGACTACAATAGTTCCGTAGTAGACGTATTTCGTATCAACTACTAAAGACTTATCACCGAGTGTGATGTCTGAGGAAGGCAAAACTTTCCAGGTTAATAAAGTATTTATTATATGGCTTTTGGTTAATTTTCTTCTCTGTTTTAACGCTTTTTCGTCTTCAACTTCTTCAGATGCTGCCGCAGTTACCTTATTTCTTCACTAGTATGTTTCCGCTTCATTTTACATCAGGCATTAATTTTCCGTGCTTTTGGATGATTGAAAACTTTAAAGAAAAGCAAATGATGTTCTACCACATTTTATTGCTCGGTATTTTCAATCATAGTCAATCGAGATATGGTCTGGAAACTCAGCTAAAGTCTTTGTTCTATCTTTTTGTTCGTCTTTATGCAATTTTGTGCACGGTGCACGGTCACTGAACCTATTGTATTTTAGTATAATGAAGCAATCATCCAATAGAATCGTTTGGGTTGAATCGCTCAACCGTGTTGTTTAAATATTATTAAAAAACTCATTAATAATGCATGAAGAAAACACAAAGGAAAATCACCACCGTGTCGTATCTTTATATGTGATAAAGATTCATCCTAATTTACATAAACTTTAGCTTTGATTTTCTCGGCTTAGACAACGTTATTTTTCAAAATTACTACGCCAACGAACTTACCAATTATTAATGAGTTTTTTAAGCCGTTTAAAACACTCGCAGCAGTGTTTTATCAGATATAAAACACTCGGCTGCGCCTCGTGTTATATATCTGATAAAACACTGCTGCTCGTGTTTTAAACATTACTCAAAAAACTCATTAATAATGCATGAAGAAAACACAAAGGAAAATCACCACCGTGTCGTATCTTTATATGTGATAAAGATTCATCCTAATTTACATAAACTTTAGCTTTGATTTTCTCGGCTTAGACAACGTTATTTTTCAAAATTACTACGCCAACGAACTTACCAAATACTGGTCGTTTTTTAAGCCGTTTAAAACACTCGCTGCAGCAGTGTTTTATCAGATATAAAACACTCGGCTTCGCCTCGTGCTTTATATCTGATAAAACACTGCTGCTCGTGTTTTAAACATTACATAAACCTAAAACAAAAGATGTGCACGGTGTAAGGTACGGTTCAACATCAAAACGTAGCTCATTATAGTCGCTTTGAAGTTTGTCGAGTTTCCAGACCATATCTCGATTGACTATGTTTCAATGAAGATGCCTTGCTGCTAGCTCTGTTTTATTTTCATTCAAATCAACTCAGATATTTTCCAAAACTTACCGATCCGGAAAAAGAGTATGGGCTGCGAGGTGAATATCGTAGATTCCGGACCTCTCACTAACCAATCAGCGTGCGTTATTTGGCGTACAGACCTGAAAACGCGAGCTCAGCCATATAATAAAATTAAGTGTTATTAAAGTGCTTGTGAAATGAAAATTAAGTTTGTCTTATTTTAAATGAACTCCGAAAATGATTAGGAATGGTAATTTAGAGCTCTTTCATATCTCACGTCGTTCTTGAGATATATAGACTTGTTTATTATACACTCACACAGAATTCGCCAATCAATTGTCTCTATATTAGCATCACGTGGCAGCCCAATATTTTACGATGTAGGACAGCTACATATTGGGCAGTAACCTTTGGACTGTTTACGCGGGCTGTTCACGTGCAAAGCAACGTCACTCGCGTGCCTTTTATCTAAATCGAAATTTCATTGGTTGAAATACTTCTCGCGGAACGTGTGAACATGTTTTTCCGAGTTTTTTTTATTATTCTTTTCGACGACCAGCAACCTTTTGAGTCTTTTGACTGTTTATTTATTGTTTATTTGTTTATTAACTTTACAACCAAGCAAAAATGCAAAATAATTAATACAACGGTTAAAAATAAAAAAACAAAAACGGAGCAGTTTTGTTGAACATAAGTGAAGAACATAAGAACAGTCTTGACTGTCTGTTTACGTGCGAAGAAACATCTTTGTGTTAAGATATTTTGTTCGATATAATAAAACACCAATTGGATTCATCTTCGCCCAATATTACAAAATATTTAAGTCTCGACTTGCAATATTAGGATATTGAATTCTCGACTTAAATATTTTGTAATATTGGGCTCAGAGGAATCCAATAAGTAATAGTGATATGCAAAGGTAACCTATATGACGTCAAGATTAGAAAATCAAGAAATTAGACATAGCAAATTAATTTGGGATCGCTATTTCGATGTTTAAATGTTAAGTTTCACGAAGTGTTGTACTGCATGCAAAGTTTCAAGTGATTTCTTCGAATAATCTCAAAGATATACTTGATTTTCTAAAAATATAGAAATATCTTGATGTCATAGGTTATTCATTTGCATATCACAAAAGTCTAAATATCTCAAGAACGACGTGAGATATGAAAGAGCTCTAAATTACCATTCCTAATCATTTTTGGAGTTTGTTTAAATAAGACAAACTGAATTTTCGTTCCATAGGCACTTCAATAAACACGGGAAAAGATCATACCATGAGTAGCATTATTGATGAGGCAAACAATGCAATAGCCAATTGATGTTCTTGAAACCAATCCACGAGTTTTGCGAAGCAATTCTATGAGACGAATTAAATTAAAGTTTGGTTAGCCTCAGGCTAGGTTTGGTGTACATCCATAAAGTGTTGAAGAGCAACAGTTTTAAAAAGTTCGAGAGCATATTATAACGTAGAATAAGACACAACAGGGGTCATCCTAAGGAAAATTTTGAACTGCTCTTTTCAACACAACCTCGTACCCAGGGTCTTACCTCCGCTACACACACCCCCTATCCTCGCGGAGGTAAGACCCTGGGTATCAAAATCTGATCAAAATGAGCATCATTGTGGCCACGCGACATAATGTGTCACTAGTGAGACTGGGCACTAATAACACCAGAACGTTTCTTCACTTTCTTGGCGACGTAAAAAAGTATGCAAATCCCTATTTATGATTTTGTGGGGCATGCTATGGGGGAAAGTGATGTGTTCATCAGTTGCCCAGAGTACTTATTAGTGGACAGAATATTTTGAATGCCTTGGGCCGTTATTAAATTATAAGATGTTTTCATAGATATCAGATTACTTGGGGTTTTTCAACTCAAGATCGATGTCCTCCAAAAATTCAATTTTAGATCTGCCCATTTCATATTTAGAACTGCCATTTTTCAAAATGGGACTCCCTAGATTTCAATAAGTGAGTTGAAGCTGATTTTGTGTGGTGAAGTTAAACGGTAGAGAGATATGATCAGGTGGTTTCCAATTGGATGGAGGGTACTGTATAGCCAGACATATGTACATCATTACCATCTGTTTGGCCATAGTTTGTGGAGACAAAGGTTTTGCAACTTTACTCTGACAAAAGTCATTCTTTGGGACAAAATCTAAGTGCTTGCTCGTACTGTAGTAGTTGAGAATAACTTAGTATATTACAGACGACCCCTGAGACACAGAATAATAAAAAACACGCTTTATTTCGTTGATTAAAACTTTCTCCTTACGGAAGCCAAACATTTGGAACGTTTCTGATTGGTCGCTTGAAATTCCCGCGCTATCAGAAGAGGCTTTATATGAAATCTATGTTATAAATGCTTTTGGTAAACGTCTGGGTATTTCTACGGTCAGGGAGTAACGAAGGAAGGAAAGAACTGCTCAAAATCTAAAGTCCTACATCGAGTTCTCTTACCTGTTTTGCTTCCAATGCTGTCTTATTAACGAAACAAGATTCGTCGTTGTTGGAAAGATGACTGTGGGTGACATTATCACTGATTCCACAGCAGTCGAACTAGAAAATATCGGATCAGTTTTAGTATACCTCGTATACGGAATAAGTTTAGTATCTGGCCAATTGCGGGACTAGTTGCAATTGCTACCGTAATAAAAGATCCACCCGATTCTACCGAGTGGGCACTAGTTACTACTACCACGTGGGTACTAGTTTACATCTATATGACATTGAAGTGACATCATTTTATCAAAAAAATGCCGAATACTTAACAATTATTGGACGAGGTTGAGCAAAATACCGTGATTTGTCAGTGGCGTGCAGATCAATTATTTGCCGATGCCGAAGATGTAATCATGCAAATAATCACTATCCTAACCTTTTGGCAAACGTTTTCTTGAGAAATAAACCCCCAAAGCTGTAGAATATATCAAAGGAAAGTTAAATTATCTATTTACAACATACGTACAGCTTTATCCCGGTAGCTAACTTAGTTCTCTTTAAAAGCGCGGATAATCGAACATGCCCAAAAATCTAATTTTCGTAATACGGATACCATCTTGTAAACAAAAACACGAACTTTCGGCTGTCTTCGACGAACGTTTTCTTGAGAAATAATCAACTCCCAAAGCTACAATATATATTAAAACAAAGATAAATTATCTGTTTACAATATGCGTACAATCCCACATCCAGTGGGCTGGTACGAGTGCCATGTATTTGCTCGTCAATGCCTTGTATTTGTTCGTCAATGCCTTGTATTTGTTCATCAATGCCTTGTATTTGCTTGTCGGCCACTTCCTTATATGGAATACGTACTAGAAGTACATATGCCTAAGTGCCTGCCTTAAGTAAAAAACATCGTCCCAAAGACGCGAAGTGTACGATCTAACGCCGACCACAGAGCAACGTTGTTCAGTAACGCGCATGTGCAGCTTGTTATTCGTACGCAGTTATTTGCAGCTCCATGACGTAGCCAATCATTAACAAGAGAAAAATAAATTGAATGATAATACCAGTTATCCCACTGATCTCTAAATAAAGATTGGATCGAGGGTTTACGTCATATTTATATTATCTTGATTTAAACGTGAGAATTGTCCATGTCAGAGTATTTACATGTACCTTTGTCTGAATGAAGATTCTCGTTTCGTCTGATGTTTTATTCCAGCTCTTCTGTACAACTTCATGAACCTTAAGAAAAAGGTTGAATAGTGAATATTTTAAATGAATTCCCGGTTATATTTCATAATAATATTTTAATAATACTTCAACAGGGAACGCATATCACCGAAGTGGTTTTTCAAAGGATACAACATAAATAAATGAAATGAATATATATATATATTGATTGGCTCTACCTACTAATAGCCCAGTCAATCTACCTGAAATATAGGTACAACTTCAAACAAATTGCAAAATAAATGGTTTTAGCTTTCTCAGTACCTTGATACATTCAGAAATCACATACCAAAAGTCCCGAGAAATCAACTTAGTGGAAAGTTCAGAAAATCCGGGTTTTCTTACAATTTAACAACAAAAGCACTATCCTTTAAAAAAAGTGAAATTTCAAGTTCACTTTTACCAAATATCACCTATGTCGTTAGAGAGTTCTCAAAAAACCATATGAAGGACATTTATGCGGGTAGTACAATTTTCCATTCCGATTTTGAGTTACGTAAGGTTAAACCTGCTAAAAAACAGAATTTTGTTGCATTTTCCACTTTTCTTGAGCGAATAACTCAAAATGGGCTTAGAAAATTGTACTATCCGCTTAAATGTCATTCATACAGCTTTTTGAGAACTTTCTAAAGACATAGGTAATATTTGCTAAACGTGAACTTGAAATTTCACCTTTTTTAAAGAATAGTGCTTTTGTAGGTAAATTGTAAGAAAAACTTTATTTTTTAAACTTTCCACTAGGTTGATTTCTAGGGACTTTTGGTATGTTATTTCTGAATGTATCAAGGTAATGAAAAAGCTAAAATCATTTCTTTTGCAATTTGTTTGATGTTAAACCGTAGATTGACTGGACTATAAGGCTATCACCTCATCAGTGGCGAAGCTGGCCATAGCAACTGGTCATGCTATGCTAATTTATAAACATCTGCATATTTTGAAAACAATATATTTTTAAAGATCTGAATATGTAAATCGTTTTGAAATTTGCATAGCATGACCAGTTGCTTAGCAGTAGAGAAAAAATAAGATGGCGGCATGTATGTATTTTTAGGTCGAAAAAAGCTGAAACTTATACAAATCTCGATCTAAGTTATTAAAATCGTCCGCAGCATGATAGATTAATTTATGCTTTCCCAACGTGTTAAACATTTAAAATTCAGACATTTGAAAATACAGGTACAGCGATGCGCATGACATCGTTCACCTTAGGGTCTCCAAGGTTTGAGTGGCAGAAAAGCGCATGGGGTTAACTATAGGTGTAACTGTAGGTGCAACTTACTATGTTTTTCTGGATCACGCCGTAGACAACAACTCCAAGCAGAGCACAGAATACAAGACAGACAAGCGTGAAATACTGAAGAAAATAAGATGTACGAAAAAGTCAGACTTTTAAAGTGGAGTGGTGATAGCCTGGACGGGACGATAGCCGGGATGGGACGATAGCTTAGCCTCCTCCGTAGACGTTGTAATGGCTCGCTTAAGGGGGAGCTACAAGTCAGAAAATGAGAAAACATTTACAAGATCGATTTTTTTTAAGAACACTGCAACTTTTTCTAAGAACACTGCAACTTCATCTAAGAATAAAAAGAAATAAAGAACTACCCACCAGATGTCAGAAATTGATGAAGTAAAACGTAAACCGAAATACTTGAACTTTAAACACTTTTTCTCGAAATATGGTAATTTCCGAGTATTTTTGCACCCCCCACTTTAACTTTGTGGCATTATGATGGATTTTCATGAGATTTTCTACATAACATATGGAAATCATGGCTTTTGAACATATGTTCGATTGCTGAGGAGCTACAATGTTTTTTATTGTTGGAATTCTAAGTTAGTTGCCATGGCAACCAGTGCCCAAATCGAAAATTCCCATCATAGGAGCATTCGGTTTTGAACCCTTAACTTGCACTGAAAATATAAAGACATGAATTGAAATGAGTGTTGAGAAATGTCGGGGGGCATGTTGGAACCCCACAAAGGGAACTCCAACATCATGTAATTTATTCCGGCTTTCGACCATGTCATATACATTCAAACATAGAAAAATATTGTGAATTATTGAATGTAGTTTCTAAAAATATATGGTTTTATAGGTTTTGTTTCAATATATCTTCCATAATATGCAGTTACATTTGCCCATGAGTTTAGTGAATATCTGCTTGTAGCTCCCCCTTAATACAAATGTACTCGCCATGCACTAACGTCTGTTTACCTGAGAGCTACATTCCATTCCCTTTGTGTACATGGACCAATGAAATTACACCATTGTCGTGCTAAATAAAGCCGTTCTGGATGCATGGTGTTGCTAAATAAAGCTTATATTTTGAAAAGTTTAGCCTAGAACTTCACGAAATTTACGAAGAATATATTGTTTTTACTATGTTCTTGCTGTGGCCTAGGCAAACAAATAAGCGTGAATGTCAGAGAGCGTTAAGAGAAATTTAAGATTGTAAACAAAAGGTGTTTAGTGTCTTAATCGACTGCATGTTTACTTGAAAGCTAATTGCTGGTTGTGTAAATAAATCTGTGTGAAAAGCTTCAAAAAGCTACAAGCGTCGGCAACATTATCTAGCGGATAATAAATCTTTAATACGGGGATGTCTGGCCATGTCTGGCTAGCAACCTCGATATTATTCAGTTTCATATTCCAGGTAGTGGCGCTTTTAACTTTATTTCATGTACATGTATTCATATTGTAATTCACAGATAATACAACATCTTCTTTATATTAATTCTATTTACGCAAAGTTTTTACTGAACTACCAGTTTTCAAACGGTCAGCTCAAGGTCGAAGGTCAGGTTTCCAGATATTGGAAGTCTGACTCTGATTGGTCAACAATTGGAAAGGAATTTGCTGCTCGGGTAAGCAGCCGGTAGTTGAGGGGAGTGAGAACGAACTCAAACTGACGGCTGCGAAGGAGACTAACAATAGCTGGGATAGGACGATAGCTGGGACGGGACGATAGCTGGGACGGGACGATAGCTGGGACGGGACGATAGCTGGGACGGGACGATAGCTGGGACGGAACGATAGCTGGGACGGGACGATAGCTGGGACGGAACGATAGCTGGGACGGGACGATAGCTGGGACGGGACATATAGCTGGGACGCGACATATAGCTGGGACGGGACGATAGCTGGGACGCGACATATAGCTGGGACGCGACATATAGCTGGGACGGGACATATAGTTGGGATGGGACGATAGCTGGGACGGGGCGATAGCTGAGACGGGACGATAGATGGGATGGGACGATAGCTGCGACGGGACGATAACCGGGACGGCACGATAACCGGGACGGCACGATAACCGGGACGGCACGATAACCGGGACGGGACGATAGCTGGGATGGGACGATAGCTGGGATGGGACGATAGCTGCGACGGGACGATAGCTGGGATGGGACGATAGCTGGGATGGGACGATAGCTGCGACGGGACGATAGCTGGGATGGGACGATAACTGCGACGGGACGATAGCTGGGATGGGACGATAGCTGCGACGGGACGATAACCGGGACGGCACGATAGCAGGGACGGGACGATAGCTGGGACGGGGCATACTGTATAGCTGGGACGGGACGATAGCAGGGACGGGATGGTAGCTGCGACGGGACGATAGCTGGGACGGGACGATAGCTGCGACAGGACGATAGCTGGGACGGCACGATAGCTGGGCGGGACGATAGCAGGGACGGGACGATAGCTGGGACGGGACGATAGCTGGGATGGGACGATAGCTGGGATGGGACGATAGCTGGGATGGGACGATAGCTGGGATGGGACGATAGCTGGGATGGGACGATAGCTGCGACGGGACGATAGCTGCGACGGGACGATAGCTGCGACGGGACGATAGCTGGGACGGCACGATAGCTGGGACGGCACGATAGCTGGGCGGGACGATAGCAGGTACGGGACGATAGCTGGGACGGGACATACTGTATAGCTGGGACGGGGACGACGATAGCTGGGACGGGACGACGATAGCTGGGACGGGACGACGATAGCTGGGACGGGACGATAGCTGCGACGGGACGATAGCTGGGGCAGGACGATAGCTGGGGCAGGACGATAGCTGGGCGGGATAGCTGGGACGGGACATACTGTATAGCTGGGACGGGGACGACGATAGCTGGGACGGGACGATAGCTGGGACGGGACATACTGTATAGCTGGGACGGGACGATAGCTGGGACGGGACGATAGCTGGGATGGGACGATAGCTGGGACGATACGATAGCCGGGATGTTTTTTGCCAGGTTTTTTGCCAGGAGCGGTTTTAGACCTGATAAAACACGTGCTGCGAGGTTTATTGAACAGCTTCAAAAACGAACCTCAAGTGACTACTACAATAATATATTTTAGTAGGAGTTGGATTCTTGATAGCGATTTCTCTAATTAGTATTCTCTAATTGAAGAAAATTCAAAATAAATTAATATTTAATCAGCATTTTTAACACAGGTTAAAACATTGATTAATATCAAAGTTAACTTTCTCAAATTGAGCTTTTTCGGAGTTAAAATTATTTGTTTGTACCGTTTCAACAACTTCCAAACAAAGTATGCATCATATATTCATATAAGAAAAACTTAAGGAATATATTGAAAATGGGAAAAATGTTACAGAAGCAACTTATAAATACTTATAAATATCTCAAGTTATCTTGTTTGCAATATCGCTGCAATCATCGTACCCAGACCGATCCATACGAAATGGCAGATGTTTCCGCGGCTGGGAAACTGAGACTAGCATTCGCCCACGAACCGAGTTCGAACATGCAAAATGAGGAGCCATCTTTAAACCAGCTGTTGTGGTTTAGTGGTTACCACACATGTCTACGAGCTGGGAGACACAGATTCAAATCCTGTGTCGGACCACCACTCAGGGTCTTAAAAATAATTGAGGAGAAAGTGCTGCCTTTGCAATAATACCAGCAAATGGTAAGACTTTTGGGTCTAATTCTCGGATAGCGACCTTAAATCGTAGCCTGTTGGGGTATTCCGTTCACCGAAAAAGAGTGATAAATCTAATAAACAAAACGAAACATAAACTTATTACGATAGTACGACTGCAAACCAAATCAATAAACGTTGAAATAGCAATCGAAATCATCGAAATATGTCGAAAAGTCTAAAAAGAGTGAAGATTGAATGCCTGTCCTGCAACAGACTATTCGACAGCGACTACAGGCTCAAAAAGGTTAAAAACATTTTGTGCATCAAAACCTTTTTAGTTTCTTTATTTTCCATTAATAAACTTATCCAATAAACCTATCGGAAATTTAAGACTGAGGCTTTGCCCCACCACCGAAAAAGGGGAATTTCCGCCACTGAGTTCGTTAAAATATTCGCAGCCGATGTTTATGGGCAGTTACAACGGCTCGCCATTGTAACTGCCCATAAACATCGGCCGCTCATGTTTCAACTACTACATAAAGAATACTAATGAGAATAAAAGTTGGACCATGAGGATCTATTATTACCTTGCTTGAATAATCGTATTTTACCTCGTGGACTAAAGAGGTATGCACGCGACTGATTTACTATCTTTAAAAGTCTTACCATCTTTAAGAGTAATTTATTTCCCGCCAAAGCACCGCATGCTCCAAAAATTCCTAGAAAAATTCGAACAAACTTAGAACTTTTTACATGAGAAGCTCTTTGGTTATATACGTAAAACGCACAACATGTTGCAAGTTGTCAGCAGAAATGAACAATGTTGTGCTGCCAAATGTAAACAATGTTGTGCTGCACCCCGTGAACAATGTTGTGCTGCTAAATGTAAATAATGTTGTGCTGTACCCCGTGAACAATGTTGTGATGCCTACTGTGAACAATGTTGTGATGCCTACTGTGAACAATGTTGTGCTGCACCCCGTGAACAATGTTGTGCTGCTAAATGTAAATAATGTTGTGCTGTACCCCGTGAACAATGTTGTGCTGCCTACTGTGAACAATGTTGTGATGCCTACTGTGAACAATGTTGTGCTGCACCCCGTGAACAATGTTGTGCTGCTAAATGTAAATAATGTTGTGCTGTACCCCGTGAACAATGTTGTGCTGCCTACTGTGAACAATGTTGTGATGCCTACTGTGAACAATGTTGTGCTGCAGCCTGTAAACAATGTTGTGATGCCTACTGTGAACAATGTTGTGCTGCAGCCTGTAAACAATGTTGTGATGCCTACTGTGAACAATGTTGTGCTGCACCCCGTGAACAATGTTGTGATGCCTACGGTAAACAACGTTGTGCTGCCAACTGTGAACAATGTTGTGCTGCCAACTGTGAACAACGTTGTGCTGCCAACTGTGAACAATGTTGTGCTGCCAACTGTGAACAACGTTGTGCTGCCAACTGTGAACAATGTTGTGCTGCCAACTGTGAACAACGTTGTGCTGCCAACTGTGAACAATGTTGTGCTGCCAACTGTGAACAACGTTGTGCTGCCAACTGTGAACAATGTTGTGCTGCCAACTGTGAACAATGTTGTGCTGCACCCCGTGAACAATGTTGTGCTGCCAACTGTGAACAACGTTGTGCTGCCAACTGTGAACAATGTTGTGCTGCCAACTGTGAACAATGTTGTGCTGCAGCCTGTAAACAATGTTGTGCTGCACCCCGTGAACAATGTTGTGCTGCAGCCTGTGAACAATGTTATGCTACCTACTGTAAACAATGTTGTGATGCCTACTGTAAACAATGTTGTGCTGCACCCCGTGAACAATGTTGTGCTTAAACAATGTTGTGCTGCACCCCGTGAACAATGTTGTGCTGCCAACTGTAAACAATGTTGTGCTTCACCCCGTAAACAATGTTGTGCTGCCAACTGTGAACAATGTTGAAGCAATCCTGAACAACATTGTTCGTTAAACACTACTTACCTGCCGTGAAGAGAACTGTGGCGAGGGAGATGTAGACAATGAAGATGTTCTAAGAAAGTAAGATGTCCACAAATTTAGCAACTGAACGCTTGCCCTGAAACACTTGGTGCCTGCAGCCACCCCCTTTCCTATTAATTTCCTAATGGTCACAGTTGAGGTGACCGTGAGGCATTAGGTCCGAGTCGTCTTCTGGACGATCCGCGACCGGTAGGTTTCAAGATGGTCGCCAAATGTTAGGACACGTATAACGTATTCCAAAAAGAACAGCAATTACATTGCCCTGACGAGCAAATACATTGCCCTAACTCTAAACCCCAAATGACCCTACCTTGTTTTCAGCGAAATGTTTGTAGTCGTTATTCGTCGTAACGACCCATACTCCCAAGCCAATCAAGGCACCACCACAAATCTGGCAACAAAAGCACAGAAAGATCAGGTTTCGTGACAATTAGTCTTGTTATATAAAGGTTTGGGCTGTGAATATTTCTTAGAGCGAAATTTGAAACCATTACTAGGTGTAGCGGCTCAATTCTGTTTTGATGGCAACATTTTGCACGAACAATCAAGAGCCGAATATCGATTTTTAGGTCGTATTCAATGCACCAATTTCCTCGTGAACCATACAAAATGAGACAAATTGACAATAGTGTACGGTAAATATTATTAATAGAGAGATAAAGATCATAAAAATTACAGATCACAAGAATATTGTATGGCCGTAGCTTTGAAAAAATGAAACAGAAATACAGTTCATACTCCCTACTTCTAAACAGAAACATAAAATCAGCAACACGAAGATAAAATTGATCATATGATATGAACGACTGCTTTATAGCAACCAGCTTTCAGGAAAAGAACGAGTCTCTGGCTTTTGCGCTCACCAAATACGTCAAATGTTCGCTCAACATTGGCAATTTTGAGGGGGGCGGGTCATAAGTATTCAACAATAATTTTTAGGGTGGCTTTCGAAAATCACCCAAAAATAACACAGAGTACAAGGGGGTCATCAAAAAAGTTTCAGACATTCTGTCGACTACAATCATTAAGTCACCTGATGTAAAAATATGGTTAATGTAGCTGTCCATGCATTTTTGACCCCATTTATTTTAGAATAGTCATATACTTCACTCAAGGTGAACATGAAAACACATTATTAGAGTTGAAATTTTACATTGTTGTTTAGTTCATTTCTGGCCACCTTGAAAAATGAGAGATGAATATATATTCATATAAACATATATTATATATTATATATTATATATATATTATATAATATATATTATATATTATATATTCATATATATTCATATATACATTATCTTGCAATGCCTTTAAACATGAAAAGACATTGCAAGATATGCACATAAAATTACCTTTAATAATTAACAACAATAAAATTCAGTACAGTCATTTTTGTATAAAGTATGGAAAGATTATTTGTATTGGAAACCATGCAATTTTCATTAATGGTACTTTTTAATTTGTTGTGGAGGGTTTCTGTTTGTCAGAAAATGAAAGTTTAGTTATAAATGATGGAAATACTGACGTGTAAAATACTCAGATGCAAAATGACTTTAAGGAAGTCAGATCAACTCTAGAGTAGGGGGGTCACAAACATTTACCTTTGCATGGATGATTGGATGGTATCACATTAGGGGGACAGAGTAAATTCCCTGGGAATATTAGGGGGGCTTTTTTAAATCACCTTCAAAAACTCATTAATATTCATTAACTAAATTGTCCAATCACATTTCCGTATTTAGTCACGCGCAAGGCTTTTATACCTGATAAAACCCATGAATACTAATCAGCATGAACATTATATAAAGTCTCTACGAACTTTATATAAAATTCCTGCTAATTTGCATTTCATACATCAACACAAAGACCATATTTGCATACCCAACTATGCGAATCGAAAACAAATCGATTTACATTGTTCTAAATCAACCCAATTTACCTCTAATAGAAACCAGTACACTCCCTAGTGATTACAATCAATTGTTTTTGAAGCTATTTAAAACACTCGAACTCGCGTTTTATCATATCTAAAATGCTCGCGCTGCGCGCTCGCATTTTAAATATGATAAAACGCTCCTTCTCGTGTTTTAAATACTACATAGCCCTCCCTCTAAGTAAATTATGAACGCTATTATGCTAAAATTGCCCGCCAAAAGTACCCGAATTTTATTCAAAAATTTATTTGGGAGGCTGCCCCTGACACCCCCCCCCCCCGATTCCTACGCCTATGATTAAAACTTACATCTGATCTTTGAGAACACACAACAGGCACGGCGGAATATACATAGCTTCTCCATTTGATGAATATATCATATATGCGAACAATTCGGAGAGGTATTATAGTTGTTGTCAAAAACTGGTCTTCATGCAGACCAACCATGGCATGCGCGTGCGTCCGGGAGTAAGCGCATGCGTGTAACATTCAATTGCTAGTCCAACATGCTTAGTCTCTCTCATGAGTAGTGGATGGGCAGGCGGAGAAAACACCTGGGAGGTTAGGGTTAGAAAACTCGTTAGGCGGGGGTTAGTGCTAGTCCTAGGATATTTGTTGTTTTGGGGATTGGGAACAATTTCTTCCGTGGTTGGTCTGCATGGTTGAAGACCAGTTTTTGACAACTATTATACCTCATTTGGAAGAATGAAAAACGGGATATACTTCATAGTAACAATATATAGTCTCCCACCATATTTTAGGATTAGGGTTAGGATTACATGTCTAGTGTTACCATGAAGTATATACCCGAAAAACTCTCGGTTTGGAATTTTACTGATCTAAATGATGCAACACAATTTTTGGCAGCATTATTATTGGGGGTGCTAAAGCCCCCCCCCCCAGCCCCCTCTTCCGCCGGCCCTGCACAAGCAAGTACTAGGTGGAGCGCAGGCAAAATTATTTTTTGGGATCACTTTTTTTGGGACCTTGACTGCGCATGTGCAGCCCACAAGCATTCTCTCACGTTGGCCTATCAACTGAGGGTGCCTTCAGGGGTGTACATGTACATGTGGCAGGGGGTTAGGGTTAAGATTAGGGTTATTTGGGATTAGGATAAAAGTTATTTCGGGTTAACCAATCAGATGGCTTCCCATGGGAAGTGATCCTAAAAAAAATTTCTGCGGAGCGCGGGGATTTGTTTATTTGTTCATTAGTTTATTTGGGTTTTTTTATTTGTTTATTAGTTTATTTGTTTATTTGTTTATTGCATTTGTTTATTACAGTTCTGTTTCGTACAGGCGAACCTGCACTCATCAGTGCTAGACTAAATGTATGTATATAAACTAATGTCAAAAGTGTAACCGTGTCCAGTTATTCTATATATTTGCTCTACCGATGGTATCGAGCACTCTCGAAACACAAACATTATTTGATATATATATATCAAATAAATAAACACAATCTCTATTTGATATATATATATATATATATATATATATATATATATATATATATATATATATATATATATATATATTTTCGCTTACCTCAAAACTGGTCTGCTACAACTTGTTTCATCTGTAAAAGAATCTTCAGGCAGTGACAATATCGAAAGGGATGACCGCTTATTTATAGGCTTTCTGCCAGAAAGTGGGGGCGTATGTGGGGGACAAAGCATGAGGTCATGGCTTTGTTTGCGTTGATTACGCGAAATTTATTACGATGACGACACTGTGAAATTATTTCCGCTCTTTTGTTGAGTAAACTATTCTTATTTTTTTCTTTTAAAATACAAAATTTTTCTTCTAAACATAAATTGCATCGTTTTGATCCTCCTGTGTACGAAATAGAATGTTTTAGAATTTGCCAATTAATACTGAAATCTTTATTGTTTTCTTTCAATGTCCAAATATATTTCGAAAGTTCGGTGTCATTTTCATGCTTTTTATGTTGAAAAGATTTAGTGTGGTTGGCCAATCGCTCTTTGAATGTGGTTGCAGTCATACCAATGTAGTGTTTTATTTCGTTTGTGATGTTTACTGTCACTGTTGCTTTGTATACTATGTCTCTAGTCATGCATTGTTCTTGAAGCGGGCAAATGGTGTTCTCTCTACAACTGCAATTAGTAGCGTCCCTATCCTGCGGTTTGATGTTCCTAGCTATGCGTGCATTGTGCTTAGTGATTATTGACTTAACATTGTTCATGCAGCTGTAACTTACTTTAACTGTATTTCTGTTAAAAATCTTATGGAGCTTGTGGTGCGGAGGGAAATGTTTGTCAATTAGGCTAAGGAAATTACGTCCTATGTTAGTGCTGACACTCTTGCTAAATGGTGGGTTGAACCAAATGATATTGCGTTGCCTATTCCTACGTGGTCGTTGCGGTGTATCATCAGTGTAGCTAAGTTCATGATTAAAGTTGCTGTGCCTAAGCGCGTTCTGATATAAGGGTGCAGAATCCTGAAAAGTTTGCTCATCTGACGAAAGGAGTTTAATGCGTTTGTTAATTGATGCAGGTAGTTGCCTTGTTATGCTTGGTGGATGGTTAGAGTGCATATTTATGTATAGCGGATCGTCATTGGGCTTCCTATAGGGCCTATAGTTTCCATTGTTAAGGTCGAAAGTTACATCTAAAAAGTTTACTATACGTAAATTTGATTCGGCGGTAATTTTTAGGTCAAATTGCTCGAAAATTTTGTGGAGATCTTTTCTTGTTTTGTCTGCTAAACGTGCTGATTTACTTTTTATGATAGCCAAACCGTCATCTCTATATAGGCCGATGCTTTCTTTGCCAAATTTCTTACTTAGGTGGTTTAAAATGAAAAGGCCTACGAACTCACAAATTTCCGCGCCGTCGAAACTGCCCATGGTAACGTCGAACAAATTCTTGCTATCTTTTTTTATCCATGGAATTCCGCTATTGAAAAGGAGAGATTTTCTAGCGTGTTTTATTATTGAAATGTTGTTTTGAGGTATAGTAGCCAAATTTGAAGCCCAGGACAGAGCTTGGTCCAATAGTTTTTCAGAAATAGATGGATAGAAATCGACAATGTCAAATGAAATTGTGAGCTCGTAGGCCTTTTCATTTTAAACCACCTAAGTAAGAAATTTGGCAAAGAAAGCATCGGCCTATATAGAGATGACGGTTTGGCTATCATAAAAAGTAAATCAGCACGTTTAGCAGACAAAACAAGAAAAGATCTCCACAAAATTTTCGAGCAATTTGACCTAAAAATTACCGCCGAATCAAATTTACGTATAGTAAACTTTTTAGATGTAACTTTCGACCTTAACAATGGAAACTATAGGCCCTATATAGGAAGCCCAATGACGATCCGCTATACATAAATATGCACTCTAACCATCCACCAAGCATAACAAGGCAACTACCTGCATCAATTAACAAACGCATTAAACTCCTTTCGTCAGATGAGCAAACTTTTCAGGAATCTGCACCCTTATATCAGAACGCGCTTAGGCACAGCAACTTTAATCATGAACTTAGCTACACTGATGATACACCGCAACGACCACGTAGGAATAGGCAACGCAATATCATTTGGTTCAACCCACCATTTAGCAAGAGTGTCAGCACTAACATAGGACGTAATTTCCTTAGCCTAATTAGTAGTATAGCAAGTGGGGCTGCGAGCTCAATCGACCTCAACTGTGAATATAAACACCAAAACGTCACCAAATTTGGCCAAGTCACGACTCGACAAATTTGGCGATGTTTTGGTGTTTATATTCACGGTTGAGGTCGAATAAGCTCGCAGCCCCACTTGCTATACTACTACAGCAATCGTTAGTCAATCTAAACACCCCTCCCACGTTTTCTACTAAATTGATGCCAAACACACGCGAGACTCACGAGACAACACCAAATCGCTATTTTAACGAAATACGACACATTTCGTCAAATTTAGAGAAAGTTTTATGTCATCATTTTCACATTTGTGTTTGACAAACTACAACAGACGCGTTCTGCCGTTGTCTCAATTCACGCGCGAAAAAAAGCCACTAGATTATGATTCTAGTGACGATGTTTAATAAATTTCAGCGAGAAAGCCACTAGAGTCTAGTGTTAAATAGATTTCGTGTGCGAGAGTGCTCTACCTGCTATACGAATCAAGGTCACCTGTTGATGTTGCTAGCAACAACATTCCATTGCGAATAGCAACCACGACTTTTCAAAAAAATGTTTTCACTTTTAAAAAATGTTTTCACTTTTAAAAAATATTTTCACTTTGAAAAAATATTTTCATTTTAAAATATTTTTTTCAAAAAGTTGTGGTTGCTATTCGCAATGGAATGTTGTTGTTAGCGACACACCACGTACAACCACCTGCTGTCGTGCTGACCACGAGAGAAGAATCGCGATGTTTGAAGAAGGGGTGAGGACCACCATGCTAAGACTGTCTAACTTTGAGCGCACTCATTAAATCGTACACTATAAATATCGTGAATAAAAAACTGTTGTGTGAATGGACTCGTGCGGTTGTTATGAAGCCACCTGCTAGCATGCAAATTAGTCCACCCGCTCGCTATTTTCAGTGTTTGTCGAACTTCTGAAATGATGGTCGTACACATATTTAGACGTTGTGATTCCTCCCGACAACAAGCCCAAGAAAGGCACGTACGGCGTCACAATCGCGACAATGCTCTCGACGTCTTTTTTTAATAACGGGTCTTTTTGCAACTCGTCATTTAGCTCGTCAGGATTCTCTATGGCGTTCAACCCATCCAGTAAGCTAGCGAATTTGCTGATTAACAAGTCGGTGAGAAAAGCGTTTGCAATTTCCATTCTCTTCAACTCATATTGGCGCCATATCTTGTCGATAACCTTTGCGGACGCTTTTTTAATGTACGCTTCAGATTGACTTACCACACCATCACCAGACAGTCTAATAAGTTCGGATCTCCTAACGTCAATGTTGTCTTCCACAGTCGAAGTGTCATCAGCGTCCTCGACTAATTCCTCAATCGTGGGATTTTCCTCACTTTTGCGTTTTACCATCACGCTATTACTTATACCCATATTTTATTGCGGAATAACAACTTCGTGACTGTATGGATAGCGCAGTGAGATTTCTAGTCTAGCGTACTTATTATTTTTTAATGCGGTCACAATCGCCGACGATTTCTCTCTGCTGATGTTTCCAAGGTAATCGTCGATAACGACCTTCATATCACTCCTACTTGGGCAGTAGAAGCAAACGAGCTTACTAATATTTTCTCTGTACGGTTTTGCGATCGACGTCAGTTGTTGTGTGATGACAATAACGCTCAACATAAAATGTCGCGCACTAAAAGCCAAGTTGACCAATTGACTAGTCCTATTCTTGACATCTTGAGAGCTCGCACAGTCGTCCAACACAATCAGAGTGTTAGTGCCTTTAAAAACATTTGTTACACACTTGAGAACAGCGTCGACACTGTCTTGCGCGCAGTCTATCGCTAACACGTCGGGGTCGCGCACATATTTCCAATCTTGGTACGCTTTGTTCCACTCGAAAGTAGGACAAATCAACACAATGTAGTCAAATTTACTAAAGTACTCAGATTCCAATGTTTCCAGCAAATAATGCGTCTTACCACAAGCTGTCATACCAACAATTAACATATTAAACGGGGTCTCCATTAACTCACGTTTGATTTAATACTGGATTGATTGCAGCCCATTGTTCATGAAGTTGACCAACCCATCACTTATCACAAACACCCTGCACATAACATTCGCAGTCGTCGCTTTCTTAGTGATTTCAAGAAGCACGCCAGATTGTGTGTTCACAATTTTTTTACCAGTGGCGACGTTGTAATTATCTTGAACGCTCCTCAAGTCGATGACCAACGCGAAGCCATCTTTATAGAACTTCTGTATGGTCATGAACTGAGCGTGTTCTTCACCCAAACCAAACAATCGTTTCGCTTCTGCATAGAACTTCGACTTTGGGATGCCTTGTGAGTACACACTATTTGGCACACCTTCAATTGTGACTCTAACACTATCAATATTTGGGTAAAGAAACTCCTCGCTGTCTGTTCGCACCTTATTCGTGAATAGCAACACAATCGCCTTCATGCTTTTTCTTGGAAGATTAATGTTTTCATTCACAATGGTTGTGCCTTTGTCCCATTCGGTGGTTTTCATCAACGAGATGTGCTCATATGACAAACTACGACCACTTGCATAGCCCGACGCTATTTCGTCAGCGAGCTCCTGGTTATCGATCGTCTCATACTCAAGCTCGAGGTTCTCCAGAGTGTATCCACCCACAGCGCTACCAGATTGCGCCACCATGATGTCTGTGGCCTTCGGAAGTGTGATGACATACTGCAAGTTGTTGTTCATGCTAAAAGGAGCGTACAACCCGTGGTCATTCATGATTTTACCAAGCTTAATCCGCTGTTTCGTCCCAATCACACCAAACATTAACGCATCACTAACTTTAGCAACGTTCCCACTCGTCGCACCACTGTCATCCTTAGAAATTAGCTTTCTCAAGTTCTCACCACCAATACCATAATCAATCATTTGGTCTCGCGCAGTAACACTTTCCCAAAGGTCGCGATAAACACCAGTGTAATTTTCCCCATTGTTGTCATACACAGTTTCCCCAGCTAGTTTCACAACAAGCTTCTCAACCAACAACTTGCTCACATTGTTCAAGAACCAGCTTTTAGCGTTTGCATTCTTAAAGTCGAACACTAGACCCAACGACCCAGGCACCAAACAGCTACTTACCTTGAGCTTCGGTATGTCAATGTAAAGTTCCTCGCCAGGACTGACCTTATTAGGGTTCAACGTGATTACGTGTTGCGTTCTCGCCCCTTTTATGACACCCATGGTCGCTCGTCTAAAACCAGGGTTCAACTCTGCCGACGTGACGTTCATATACCTTTACATATGTTTTATCGCTACCGTTTTAGCTTGTAATAGTCATAAGCAAACCACGCAAGTACCACCGCGAGTACCCACAGATTTTGAGCCAACCATGCGAGACCCTTCGCACCCAACGTCAACGCATTATAAACTAAATTAGCCAACCCGACAGCCCATGGACCCATCTTCATTATCGCGTTCTTAACAGCCTGTGCGAATGACCTCGTGGCCATAGCGCCTTTCATAACAGCAGATCTCCCAGCGATAATAATTGTTGTTATAATTCCAGCCATTGAAATTGCTACAGCACTCAACCCAACCATATTTTCCTTAGCCCATTTCTTGAACTTCTGCAACCTGTCAATGTCGACTTCCTGCTGCTCTCTAACTTCTTCAAGCTCACGCTGTGCCAAGGTTTTGTCTCTGGCTCGCTTGAGTCCTCCCACTCTTTCATACACAGCGGAGTAGTCTCCCTCTTCATCACTCGTGAGATCACTTTGGTTATCTTTTATGTCAAGCTCCGCCAATCCCTCATTCACCCCATCTATCGTTTCTTGAAAGTGGTCTGCCTGCGCTTGAAGTGCGCCATCGTCACCTATTCTCGATTCACGCAACACGCTATCGCTTGGGTTAAGCACACCATTCAGCTCGCGGCTCTCGTCTGGTGTTAATCCAGGTATGTCGTCGTGTTCCGTGTGCGTGGCGTCCAACAACGGCATACTCCTCGCAGTTTTCCTACGGTCTTTCAAGTTGGCTAGGATTTTACGTATAAGGGTTTTAAATTGGTTAACTGAGCGTTGCGCGATATTAGCGTCGTTGTACTGCAGAGCACCACCTTCTCCACGTTTGAGAACTATTTGCTTTTTACCAAAATCGTTACTATTGAGCCTAGGTCTGAATAACACATTGTTACTCTTGTTTGTTGACGTTCTGTGTAGCAGCGTTAACACGTCGGGGTCATGATTGTCAAGTTTGAATTGCATCCCAGTTTCATTACTAATGAATTTTTCTAAGCTTATCAAAATTTGGTTCTCAGGATTCGATGGCAAATCGTCGACACCAAACGTTGGGACTTCTGTGTTGGTGCCCCCCCTTATTGTCACCGTTCTACCATCGTTAGTGTCGATAAATGACGTCTCTTTTTTCCCACCTTGCCTCCTAGCTAGCTCACTTCTTATTTTTTTTACGTCGTCGCGATAGTTGTCATAATTAACACGAACGTCTCTCGGCATCTCACTCGTGTTGTGCTCGAGGGTTGTCTTGCTGAGCCACTCATTAGTCTTGGTGAGCTCTCCTTCTAGTTGCTCATCACTCATGTCTTTGTACTTATCGAGGTCCCCCATCTTGATCTCGTCGTAATCTCCCCCACCTTCAGCCATATTACATTAGCTCACATTTTGAACGTCACTTTCCGGCGTCCATAAGTCACGTTTGCTTTTAATTTAGATAATTGTACGCAAGCCACGCGAATGTCACCGCAAACACCCACAGATTTTGAGCTAACCAGGCAAGACCCTTCGCACCTACCACCAGCGCGTCATAAACTAAGTTCGCCAATCCAACAGCCCATGGACCCATCTTCGTTATCGCATTTTTAACAGCCTGTGCAAACGACCTCGTGACCATAGCGCCTCTCATAACATTAGACCTCCCAGCGATAATAATAGTTGTTATAATTGCAGCTATTGCAATCGCTAAAGCGCTAGACCCAACCATATTTTCTCTAACCCATTTCTTGAACTTCTGCAACCTGTCAATGTCGACTTCCTGCTGCTCTCTAACTTCCTCCATTTCTCGCTGTTCAATAACCATGTCTCTAGCCCGTCTAAGTCCAATCATTCTTTCAGCTAGATCGATGAACTCTTCATTCTCTGCGATCGTGAGGTCCTCTCTATCAAGCTCTACTATTTTTTTGCTCGCTTCGTTTATCGAGTCTTGAAAATGGTCTGCTCGTATTTGCAATGTGCCAGTGTCGCCTACTCTCGACTCAGACGCCGCACTCTCGCTTGGATTGAGCATGCTACTCAGCTCACGGTTCTCGATTGGTGTTAGTCCAGGTATGTCGACGTACTCCGCGTGTGTGGTGTCTAACAACGGTACACTCCTCGCGACGTCTTCACGATCTTTTGCGTTGTCAATAGTCTGCGTTGCGAGATCGTTAAAAACCTTCTCCACATGTTGAGGCACTCCTCCACCACTCCTCGCAATGTTTTTAATCCGCGCTACGAGATCGCCAGTGGTCCTCCCCATGTGTTGGCGAAATCTTACATCACGTTCACGCCTCAGTCCACTCTCCACTCTAATTAGTCTAATTTTCTCACCGACTGTGACGTTTGGATCACCCTGAGATAGTTTGCGATCTAGAGTGGCTTTTTCGAGACTATACTTTAGTTCGTCGTCAGTGACATCTTTGTATTCGTCAGATCTATCCATCTCAAAGTCGTCGAAGTCACCTTCGGCCATATTACACTAGCTCACATTTTGAATATCGCTCTCTGGTATCCACGAATTATGTTTGCTCTCATAACCCAACCATTTGACCAGCGCCATCTTCTTCCCTCTGACTTTCTTTCTTTTCAACACCTTTTCAACTCTGTACACATCGTCGCCATGTTTCTTATTGACTAGCGATAATTCCTGTTCATAAAATTTACCAATAATCTGTTCACCACTTATGTCCTCAATTTCGTACACATTTGGATCACCACGAATAACTTTCACCACTTTAAACAGCTCTTCAGTGAAGTTGGCTTCATAGCCCTTTGTGAACACGCTCTTGTATTTACTAATTCTCACTGACTCGCCAACTCTAAACTTCGGCAATGGGGTGTCTGCAAAATGATGACCAAACAAAGTGGTCCACACTTCACCCTCATTTGACTTATTGACATCCTTCGGTTTCATCATAATGCTTCGATTCACATTGCTATTATAATTGCTCACAAACTGGTCGAGAACGTCGATCCATTTATACGTTCCACGGGTGTAAAAGTACTTCCACATAATGCTCTTGAGACTTCTATTAAAACGCTCGACAACAGCGGCCTTTTTGTCGCTCTTAGTGCTGAAATATTCAATGCCATGTTCTTTCAGCAAACTTTTAACACCAACGTTATAGAACTCAAGTCCATCGTCAAATTGCGCTAACTTAGGCGTGGTTCCAAACCGATCTTTAAAGTCGCTCAACAATTTTCCAACAGCCTTAGTCATGTTCTTAGTGTCTTTTCTGTAAACTGCAATGCCAAAAGCGTATCTACTCAATATTTCAATGCCTGTTAGTATCCAATAATAACCACCATTCTGTTTTGAGTACTTACTCATGTCCACTAAGTCCATTTGGAGCTCTTCACCAAGAAATCCGACGAGGGTAGCACGGAATTTATGTCTTCTCACAATAGGTTTGTACCTAGTGTAAGTGTCCTGCGCTGTCAACCATTCTTTCACTGTTTTTCTAGTTACTTTCAATCCGTCTCCCAACGCACTTTGATACAGCCTCTCTGCACCACTGTACCCTGTCTTAGGATTGTAATAAATGTCTCTCAACCCTTGCTCTGTTTCCACACCGAGCTCCATATAATTCACACAATATACAGTTCCAATAGCACCGCGCCAATTTTGAGATCGTCGTTATTTGGTTTGACGCGAAACGTCATACTTGAGTAAACACCTTTTTTAATGCCCACCTTTGACTCAATGTCTACATGGCGTTGCACTGACCCTTTCAATGACTGTTCGGTAGGTATTGGCAACGTTGTGATCACATCGCTACGCTTCCCATCAATACCCACGTCGCTCTCCGTCTCAACAACGTCACACGAGACTTCTATGTACTTCAGACCTCTATACATGTCGACCTCGTTTGGGCTAGTGTGCCACTGTGAGTCATTCTGAATCACCTCACCCTTCGCGAAACCAAGTAGAGGCCCAAGGGTGTCTAACACAGCTGAGCTACTAACCTTAACCCTACATTTACCTGTAGGCACTAGTTTCTCTATCTCAAGATCCACCTTAAGCTCGCTAGACTCATGCTTCAAGACTTTGACCAATGCGTCGAAGCTAAAGTACCCTTCACCCACTTTAATCTTTTTAAAAGAGCCTGCCCTAGAGCTATCCAGCGTGAAGACCTGAATGCTGTCGTCGTTTGTTGTGTTATGATAGTCCCAAAACACAGTGGCTGTCTTGACCACAATGTACGGGTTATCGTGTATGACCATCATCGCGTTGTCAAAGGACACAACTTTTTCCGCACCTTCAATGAGTACCGTCAACTTTCGCGTCATGTATAACATACAGTATATTATATGCAGAAAGCCCTTCATGACTACTATGGAAAGCACTACAAGCGTGCGATGACTAACACGTCGAAGGCTACACACAACGCAAAGGCAGACCTCATCAAAAAGTACCCTCACGCTACTTTAAGCAAATTCGAGTTCTATCCAAATATTTCACAAGATGGTAAAATCATGAGTGTCGACGTGTATTTCAGAAACAATGACATCCTTAGCACAGACATAACCAGCGCAACCTTCAAAAATAACAAAAACATGTGGAAGTGGCTACACAATAGCAAGTTCCCAATAATATGGCAAGGTGGTGGAACTATCCAACCACTACCAAAAGGTCATAAGAACCACTGGGGGCTTTGGGACGGCTACCCAACGGAAAATGTGTTAAATTATCCAGTGAATAACTTCAAAGTTTTTGTTAACCAAAGTAGCTACTTCATGTCAAAGCTACCAACCTTGCGAGTCACCACGTCAAAGACAAAATCAGAGTGGGATGACAGTGAGTCTTACTATCGCGTTGTGTTTGCGACGTATTGTGCGAGTTTCTGTTGTGGGGTGTCACTGCAACATTTATCAGTGTCACAAGAAGTTCACCCCGTGGTCACAAGTGTGATGAGATTTCATTTGTACTTCACCATTAGAAGACTTCTCAGAAGAATGGAAGGTGGTGAGACCATGAAATCAATAAGTAGAGAATTTAACGCCTCCGAATTGTATGGTAAGATTTCCAAGATTCCCAAAAAGCATTACTACCAGAGTAAAGTCCTGAGCGATGGCACTTTAGGCGAATCTAGAGTCTTCACACTCAACGACACCCATAACGACTACAAACGATACGTCGCGCGACTCTCAGACGGTTTTACCAACATTGGGTTGCAATATCTAAATCAAAGCATAGAAGCCTTTGTGTACTCCACACTTGGTGCGCAAGCGAGAACACGCGTATCAGTCGTTGGTGGCTCTGCAGGAAGTCTAGAAACCCAACAAGAGTTCCGAAAGTTGTTCGCTGACAGTGTTATCAACTATGACGTGTCGACATGGATTCTCAACATGAATAAATCAATTAGAGACACCAACGTTGTCCAAAATCTCGCGGTGTCGCCAAGTACATGGTTAATGCCAAGCAACGTGGTGATTCTCAAGAATAAAATCGCCGGGTACAACAACTTATTAAAGATTGCCACAGAGTCCATGAGATTTGGAGTGAACACTCGCTTGAATGCGACAACACCGACGACCGCGGCTAAAAAAGTCCACCAAGAAAATGTGGTGACTAACTTAGTAACGCCAGCGAGTCTTGCGGCTAAAAAAGTTCACCAAGAAAACGTGGTGGCTAAAAAAGTTTACCAAGAAAACGTGACACCACTTCCTGTGAGAAAAACAGTGGCCACCACCACAAGCGAGTCAGACACGACAACGCTGGTGATAATCTTGGGGTTCTCAGCAGTCTCTGGCTATCTGCTAACCAAATACACCTTGAAGTAGTAATGAGTCTAAACTATGGGTACGAGTCTGACGACCCTCACGATAAAATACTAAAGAGAACGAAAAGACATCTGGACGAAGATCCTAAATTAAGCGCGACCGGTGGAAGGATGTTTGGAATAATAGACATGCAAGGCTCAGCAATAAAAAACGTAGCGGACCCAGTCGATGACTCGGACGCTATCAATAAAAGAACTCTAGAGCAATTGCTATCAAGCTACCTCAAGAGTCAGTCCTATAATGTTGTGCTCGACTTCAACGTTAGCACACACGCCTTGAAAAACGTGGAATTTCACACCAATGGTTCAAACAAAGTGAAAGCTATTGGTGAAACAAGCAAATTAGTGCAAAACAACCTAGCTTATGGTCCTATTGTCGGCATCAGCGGTGTGAGTCAAAGTTTTCTATCCCCCGTGTTAACACCAATCCCACTTGAGTCAGGTCTCCATTTTAATTGTCCATGAGTATGCAATGGTGTGATCTCTCCATTTTTGTTGTGGTGAGGTTACCAATGAGAACCGCTGGATCAAATTGGGAGACAATTATATCAAACGACGATGGTAGTTGGGATAAGTTCATAGGGTACAAGACTGGTGTGACCAACAAGCTCGCGTATGGTGGTAGCATCCCAGCGATGGAGAAAGTATGCACTATTCCGAGTGGTGTTGACCTCACAAAAATGCATATGATATCGATACACTGGCAAATGAGCAATTCACATGTCAGAGTCAACAACGTTAAGTCAACCGATTCAGACTTCATAGCAAATATGAAAAAGATAGGCGCACCCTACGGAACAATTTTTGGAATACATCGACCAAGAATACCACTCGCACCTTATGCGCACCCATCGTTGATAGAATTCTACGGTGTGAAAATTGTGAGTGGCTACATGACAAACCGAGACATCATAATCATGGGTGGAGAAATGATGAAGGAATATGGTATAAAGTAAATGGGAGCATGTGTTTCAAAAGAACGTGAAATATATAAAATAAATAAAACGACTGACCACATGTTCAAAGCTGGTGGGTCATTTGGCCGCGGTGACATAACTCTCGAGCTCCACGCTGAGATTGGTATGAGGTCTAAAAAGACTTACGGCGAACCTATTATGTTACCCGCAGAATCAGACACCGTAGGAGTGGTAGGAGACGTGACCTAAGTTATGTGATGGGTTGGCTTAGAAAGCTGGTTCGTAACATTAGAAACTTTTTCAGACGACGTAGAAAACTGGGGACTAATAAAACACATCTGCTGCACTGGTACACAACAAACCAGATCTATAAAAAACCCAACACCCACGTCGAATAGTTTTTTTGTGGGAGACTATAATATAGTGATGACTTCCGCGATACCTCGATTATTCGATTTCGACGGTCACCAAATCACAACGGTTAGTCACAACGGTGACACATGGTTCAAAGCGAAAGAGGTCGCGAGCGCTCTAGGCTATGCTAGACCAAAAGATGCAGTCAACGACCACGTCGAACCTGATTGCAAAATGAAGATGGAACAGGCCTCGTTTGTCAACGAACTTGGGGTCTACTCATTGACGTTCTCGAGTAAATTGGAGCGCGCGAAACACTTCGGAAGGTGGGTGCACTCAGAAGTCTTACCAAGCGTTAGAAAGGGTTTAGCTGACGTCGGTCTCAAACACAATCAGTTTAAAATGATCACTGAGTTCGACCTTCACACGAAAGTTGTTGGTTTTCTTAGGAAATACTATCCAGAAGCTATTTTGATAGCTGCTTGTGGTGAGAATCAAGACACTTCGAGTAAAAGAATAAACTCGTGGAAAAAAGGTTACCAACGTGGAACACCTGACTTAGTTATTGCTAATGCGAACCGACAGCACAGCGGGCTTGTGATTGAGTTCAAGAATCCAGGTGGTACAGGCAAGACGTCCAAAGAGCAGGAGTCTCTGTTGCTCAGATATAAATCCGCTGGTTATCTAACGTTGTTGTGCGACTCATACGACGACGCTATTACCACGGTAATAAAATATCTCTTTGACGTTGGGTTTCAGTGCTCTCAGTGTTTTCGTAAATTTAAAAATAAATCAGCGTTGAGCAACCATGAGAGACGTTATTGTAAAGAGACTTTTTAGACAGTGAGTAATAAGTCGAATTAGCACTCGTTCTCATTGTTGAGACGACGTTTGAGGTGACAACTGCTCTAGCATTTTCTAAAGACGTTTTTAACTTGGTAAAAAAATATCTGCGAAACTTTCTCTCTTTATTTCACAAACCTTCTGACCACTGTGTGAAAAAATGTTTCTACGATACATTGGACGCTCCATGTGACCAATGTCTAAATTTAAAAAGTGGGGTATCCGAGAACACCCTTAATTTTGTGTGGAAGGATGATGACGTCTGCACACTGCACGATATTGCTCAGCACCACCAACAAACGATGGTCCTGGGTTGTATCTCCAATTGAATGGCGCTTCAACAGTTGTTCCGTAAGTGTCACGACAAACAGCGCAATACGCTTTTAGAAATGTGATGTCGTCTGCTACTGGGAACAACGTGTCGAGCTCACCAAGTCTTTTTAAGTGCTCTGTTGATATGAGACCACAAATAATGACGTGAATGCTAGCTTTAATGTATTCACGGGTAATTGGGAGTAACCCAGAGTACCAATGGCCTTCATCAATGCCGATGACGTCATAATCAGCTATCTCGGAAGAACTTGGAAGGTTGGTGATTAACTTCGCAGGTAAACTGTCTGATCCGACGACAATGGTCTGACGATGTGTGGAGAACGCGTGGTCAGTTCGCCTGGTGTCACCTGTGTTGTTCATGTAGAGGACTTTGAGCCCTGACTTACTTAACGTGACTAACCTGCGGAGAGTCTCTGTCGTTTTTCCTGCGAACATGGGACCAATCACGATCTCTAGTTTACCAACTTTTCTCATGGTCACTATACCCTCAGAGAAATATTTTTTTATTATGGTGGAAACCGTCGTTCGTTGTTAAATAACCGCTGGAGCTCTAAGTTTTAATGCGTTTGGTCTGGAACTGTGAGATATCTGTGAGGTCATCTGTGAGACACCTGTGAGGTCATCTGTGAGTAAGATAACACGTGATAGTGTATTAGATGACTGAAGACTCACAGACGGCTGTTGAAGCTAAGATCACAGCTGATGTGAAAAGTGTTAAGGTGAAGGACCCAAAGCGCGTCGCCGCTGGTAAAAAGTTGGCTGAGATATCGAAAGCTGCGAAAGAAAAAAAAATGCGTGAAATGATAGTCAACGAAGAGCAGGGTGGTGAGTGGAGCTATGGTTACATTGTTGGAACACTTGGTGTAATCATTGCTGGTGCTTCATTGTGGTATACAATTAGCAATGAAAAAGAGACACAACTGGAACCTGTGAGCACTGTGGTTAGCGCGTCAGAAAATCGTAGAACTTGTCGTCCAGCGTTAGACACATTTGATTCTTGAACAAAACACACGACAATGTATATATGTCTGCGATCGATCGAAAAGAACTTATGAACGAATTGTACGATGCGCTACTTGTCACGACTGGTGCTGTGGCGGTGAGTATGATTTCTAAAAAGGCTTTGGGGGAACCATTGGGAACACCAGAGACTGTGAAAGGCACAGTGAAACTTGCTGCAGCTGTTGGTGCAGGAACGCTGTTAGTAAAATGGTTGCAATCGAAAAAGTGGATACCGACAGATCCATTCAAATCAACGTAAGTTAATGGTGAGTGTTGTGGCTGGAGGGATTTTTAATGCAGTGGCTTTTGCAGGCGCTGGCTTCATGTTTTCGAAGTTTAACCACTCAGGCTATGAAGCTGAGATGAAAAGACACAACCATGCGTTGGAACAGCTAGCCAGTGCGAAAGAAGCGTGGTATGAGAATGAGGTCGCCAAGAAAGATAAGATCCAGCGTTTACGACAACGGCTCTCAGATGCTAATGCTGACATCAATGACACAAACCACGCGTTGGAAGAACTTAGAAGCGTAATGACCATTCAGTACAGCGGACGAGTGTTCACTAACTCCCCGAAGATTGCGGATTACTACCAACCGAGTGCGGAAATGAAGGAATACCAATTGTTGTTTGTTAGCGCGCTAGGTTTGGGTAGTGGAATAGCGGTGTGGGTACTAGTTCGGTGAGAAAAAATGTTGGAGTAGTATAAGAGTGATGGACAAACTTATGAGGCAGATGAGTTATGGCTTGACAATTGACGAGATCGCGAATGAGACGCAAACTGAGTGTGGAGGCGCCTTCAGAATTTACTACTGCTCGGATTGTGACGTTGTGAAACATGTGACTGAATGTGGTGGGTACGCATGCCCAAAGTGCGGTGACACCGAATGGGGTTACACTCAGAGTTATAGCGACATGAGACTCACGCGATTAAAAAGCGTTCACAAACGGTCTTGGTGGATGGGGAGGAGACTACGGAATGTTGTGAAGGGTGAGCACCTTGAGTTGATAAAAGAGGACTTCCTGAAAGTTGTCAATGTGCTACACTCATGCAATTTGATAAAGGGTAGAAATGTCAGCAGATACGGATACTACATTATTAGGTTGTGTCATAGAAGACAATTAGAGACACTCAAGAAGGTGTCAGACCTCAAAGACGGGAAGGTGAAAGACTTGTTTGACGACAACCTGTTTGGGGTGGTGTACCCAAAGCTGGGATGGTGTGAAAGTGGTGATCGTTATTACAATGAGTGGCTTAGGAAAAAATAAATAAGCGTAGTGTATATAGAAGCCAATGAGTCGGACTGTGAAAAACCCGCTGAAAAAAAGACGGGCGCATAAGACGAGCGCAGCCGTTGTCGATTCACTAACAGATGAAGCGACCAACGTTCACGGCTTCTTTGGAGATCAAGAGGGACAACGTCTAGTCGAAGACCTCACACCGTCAACGCATCTGTTGGATCGAGCACTGAGAGGGTTCACAAGGTCCTATGGAGTCGAAGTAATTGACGACAGAGACATCAATCAGGTAAACGCTAGTAGAAGTGCTGTCACTAACCTTTTGAGACGTGAACTAGGTGAGACCAACGGAATGAAAGTGGTGGAGACAGTCAAGGTCACTTTTGAAAAAGTTCTAGAACTCAATAAGACCACGTACAAAACTGCCTACTTTAACAGCGAGACGTTTGTCGTTATTAATGAACACGACATTGAGGGTGTCGCCAATCGTGGGTCGGAACAGATTTTGACGCGGATAGCTGGGTGGTTATCTGAGGGGTCTGGATGGACTATCGACAAAATAGATGCACACTACGTTAACGTCGCTATTTACAGACCTTTGCATGGGAGTAGCTACATTGTGTTGCCAAAGGAGTTGTGCAACAGTATGAAGGGCTTGATAAACGTAAATAACGATGATGACAACGAGTGCTTTAGATGGTGCCACCTTGCACACAAATTTCCTGTTGGAAAAAACTCTGACAGAACGTCAAAGTACGCTAGGCATGTCGGTGAGCTGAACTATGACGGAATTGACTTCCCAGTCACATTCAAAGACTACAACAAGATCGAAAAGGCTAACGAAATTAGCATTAATGTTTTTGGGTACGAAAATAAGCAGCCATTCCCTGTGTACGTTTCTAAGGAGACGTATCCTGACCATATGGACCTATTGTTGATAACTAATGACGTGGGCAACAAGCATTATGTGTACATTCGCGATTTTAACAAATTCATGTACCGTCAGACAGAGCACAAGGCGAGAAAGCATTTTTGCAGGTATTGTTTGCAATGTTTCACCCGTGCGGACGTGCTTGAAAGTCATATTGAAGTGTGTTTGGTCATTAATGGGAAGCAAGCTATTAAAATGCCGCAAAAAGGTGCGAAAGTGAAATATGAGAATTTTAGCAGACAATTAAATGTACCATTTGTGGTGTACGCAGATTTCGAGGCTATCACACAGAAGGTGCACACAGCGACGCCATCAAGCGAGCGTAGCTACACAAACGCTTACCAGAGGCACGTTGACTGCGGTTATGGGTATAAATTGGTTTGTTGCTACGATAATGCGTATAGTAAGCCAGTGAAGGTGTATCGCGGTGAAAACGCAGTCAACAAGTTCATTGGGGAGATGCTAGAAATTGTCGAATATTGTAAAGAGACATCTGAGAGTCACTTTAACAAAGAAATGATACTGACTGATGCCGATAAGAAGAACTTTGACGAGGCTAAAAGTTGTCATATTTGCAGTGTTGAGTACACTGGTGCTGACGTTAGAGTGAGAGACCACTGTCATGTCTCAGGTAAGTACAGAGGGTCCGCACATCGTCAGTGTAACGTGAACTTTAGATTGACTGATAAAATTCCTGTGATCTTTCATAACTTACGTGGCTACGATAGCCATTTCATCATGCAGGAGATTGGCAAGTTTGGCCAAGACATAAATGTGATACCGAACAACATGGAGAAGTACATGGCGTTCATGCTTGGAAAAAACTTGGTATTTTTGGACAGCTTTCAGTTCATGAGTAGCGGTCTAGACAACTTGGTTAAGAACCTACCAAGGGACGCTTTCAAATACACGTCAGAAGTGTTTCGCGACGAGGGGTTGGCACTCATGACAAGAAAGGGAGTCTATCCCTACGATTATATGGACTCCTTTGAAAAATTCGACGAAAGCGAGCTACCCTCCAAAAAAGATTTCTACAGCGTTCTGAACGATGAGCACATCACGGAAGAAATGCACGAGCGCGCCATCGATGTGTGGGACTACTTCGACGTTGAAAGTATGGGTGGGTATCACGACCTGTATTTGAAAAGCGATGTGCTCTTGCTTGCCGACGTTTTTGAGAACTTTAGAAAGACATGCCATCGCGAGTATAAACTAGACCCTTGCCATTATTTCACGTCGCCTGGATTGGCTTGGGATGCCATGTTAAAGATGACTGGAGTAGAACTCGAATTATTGTCCGACATCGACATGTTCCAGTTCGTAGAATTAGGTATGCGTGGTGGTGTGAGCTACATATGCAACAGACATGGCGTGGCGAACAATAAATATATGAAGGGGTACGATAAAGCGCAAGAGTCGAAGTATTTGATGTACCTTGACGCCAACAATTTGTACGGATGGGCGATGAGTCGAAGTCTACCTACAGGTGGCTTCAAGTGGTTGACTGAGAAAGAAATAAAAAAGGTTAATCTACACGACTATCACAACAATAGTGAAAAGGGCCTGCTGCTCGAGGTCGACTTGGAGTACCCAGCCCATTTGCATGACCTACACAACGATTACCCGTTGGCTCCCGAGAAGATGGAGATAACCGTTGACATGTTGTCGGAGTACTGCATGAAAATCAAAAATAAGTTTAACGTGAGTGTTGGTGGTGTGAAAAAGTTGGTGACTAATTTGATGGACAAAAAAAAGTACGTGTGTCACTATGGAAATCTGCAGTTGTACATGGATCTTGGATTAAAAATCAATAAGATTCACAGGGTCCTGCAGTTTGACCAGTCCAAGTGGCTAGGCAAGTACATCGACTTTAACACAGTCAAAAGAACTGCGGCTAAGAACGCTTTTGAGAAGGACTTCTTCAAGTTGATGAACAACAGTGTGTTCGGAAAAAACGATGGAGAATTTGAGGAAGCGTGTGGATGTAAGATTAGTGACCACCGAGAAAAAGTTAGAAAAGCTTGTCTCAAAGCCTACGTTTGTGTCTTGCAAGATATTTAGCGAGAATTTAGTCGCTGTCCACAAAGTCAAAGAGACGTTGACATTAAATAGACCTGCATACGTGGGTATGTGCATACTAGACTTGAGCAAAACGTTGATGTATGACTTCCACTACAACTATATCATGAAAAAGTACTCTAGCGACACCTGTAGATTGCACTTCACTGACACTGACAGTCTGTTGTACTCAATCAAAACTGGCGACGTTTATTCCGACTTCATGGAGGAGCGCGAAAAGTTTGACAATAGCGATTACCCTGCAGATAACCCGTTCGCTTTCAAAGAGAATAAGAAAGTTATTGGCAAGATGAAAGACGAGTGCGCTGGAACACCAATTATTGAGTTCGTTGGGTTGCGCAGTAAAATGTACAGCTATTTGAAAGAGGATGGGGGTGGTGGGAAAACCGCTAAAGGCATTAGAAAGAATATAATTAAAAAAGTGATCAAGCATGAAGATTATAAAAGTGTGTTACTTGAGCAGAAACAATTGCGACACATAATGAAGACCATTAGAAGTGTCAAACATCAGCTAGGTAGTTACGAAATTAACAAAGTGTCGCTATCCTGTTTTGACGATAAACGATACCTTTTAGAAAATGGTATTGACTCCTACGCGTATGGTCACAAAAACATTGTAGTGAGAGACATACCTTAAACACTGCAACGTGATTCCCATAAGGTCACTCTCTCCACGCGTGCGAGATTGCAAACGCTTTTCTCACCGACTTGTTAATCAGCAAATTCGCTAGCTTACTGGATGGGTTGAACGCTATTGAAAATCCTGACGAACTAAACGATGAGTTGCAAAAAGACGTCGAGAGCATTGTCGCGATTGTGACGCCGTACGTGCCTTTCTTGGGCTTGTTGTCGGGAGGAATCACAACGTCTAAATATGTGTACGACCATCATTTCAGAAGTTCGACAAACACTGAAAATAGCGAGCGGGTGGACTAATTTGCATGCTAGCAGGTGGCTTCATAACAACCGCACGAGTCCATTCACACAACAGTTTTTTATTCACGATATTTATAGTGTACGATTTAATGAGTGCGCTCAAAGTTAGACAGTCTTAGCATGGTGGTCCTCACCCCTTCTTCAAACATCGCGATTCTTCTCTCGTGGTCAGCACGACAGCAGGTGGTTGTACGTGGTGTGTCGCTAACAACAACATTCCATTGCGAATAGCAACCACAACTTTTTGAAAAAAATATTTTAAAATGAAAATATTTTTTCAAAGTGAAAATATTTTTTAAAAGTGAAAACATTTTTTAAAAGTGAAAACATTTTTTTGAAAAGTTGTGGTTGCTATTCGCAATGGAATGTTGTTGTTAGCAACATCAACAGGTGACCTTGATTCGTATAGCAGGTAGAGCACTCTCGCACACGAAATCTATTTAACACTAGACTCTAGTGGCTTTCTCGCTGAAATTTATTAAACATCGTCACTAGAATCATAATCTAGTGGCTTTTTTTCGCGCGTGAATTGAGACAACGGCAGAACGCGTCTGTTGTAGTTTGTCAAACACAAATGTGAAAATGATGACATAAAACTTTCTCTAAATTTGACGAAATGTGTCGTATTTCGTTAAAATAGCGATTTGGTGTTGTCTCGTGAGTCTCGCGTGTGTTTGGCATCAATTTAGTAGAAAACGTGGGAGGGGTGTTTAGATTGACTAACGATTGCTGTAGTAGTATAGCAAGTGGGGCTGCGAGCTTATTCGACCTCAACCGTGAATATAAACACCAAAACATCGCCAAATTTGTCGAGTCGTGACTTGGCCAAATTTGGTGACGTTTTGGTGTTTATATTCACAGTTGAGGTCGATTGAGCTCGCAGCCCCACTTGCTATACTACTCTAATTGACAAACATTTCCCTCCGCACCACAAGCTCCATAAGATTTTTAACAGAAATACAGTTAAAGTAAGTTACAGCTGCATGAACAATGTTAAGTCAATAATCACTAAGCACAATGCACGCATAGCTAGGAACATCAAACCGCAGGATCACCATTTGCCCGCTTCAAGAACAATGCATGACTAGAGACATAGTATACAAAGCAACAGTGACAGTAAACATCACAAACGAAATAAAACACTACATTGGTATGACTGCAACCACATTCAAAGAGCGATTGGCCAACCACACTAAATCTTTTCAACATAAAAAGCATGAAAATGACACCGAATTTTCGAAATATATTTGGACATTGAAAGAAAACAATAAAGATTTCAGTATTAATTGGCAAATTCTAAAACATTCTATTTCGTACATGCAGGAGGATCAAAACGATGCAATTTATGTTTAGAAGAAAAATTTGGTATTTTAAAAGAAAAAAATAAGAATAGTTTACTCAACAAAAGAGCGGAAATAATTTCACAGTGTCGTCATCGTAATAAATTTCGCGTAATCAACGCAAACAAAGCCATGACCTCATGCTTAGCGGTCATCCCTTTCGATATTGTCACTGCCTGAAGATTCTTTTACAGATGAAACAAGTTGTAGCAGACCAGTTTTGAGGTAAGCGAAAATCTATTATTTGCTCTAACTATATGTTGTTGAGCACTCTTTGCATTTCGTAGACCAAAACCTACACGTATATATATATATATATATATATATATATATATATATATATATATATATACAGCAGATTGCAAAAACTATGGCAAACGAGATATCAACATATAAACATATCGGGTGCATTGTGGGAATGGCGCCATCAACTAATTTGAATAATATTTTAGTCCACATTCACGGTTTGACAACTATGGAGGGATAATTTCGACATTCGAAGTGCATCTTAGGGTGTTAGACAAAGCGAATAAAGCAAAATTCTCTCACTTTCAACTCAGTGATTGTCCCAAATTTACCTTTCCTGAAATGTTGAAGTTGTATCTACCGGAAAACCATCCAAAGTAAAATCGCACCGGCAACCACCACTAATTTCAAATGCGGGTATTTTGTGGAAGGCCGCGGTAACAGAAAGTTTGACATATCATCGACGAGGTTATCTGTGTTCACGAATTGCCAATCGGTTATCACGCAGGTTTTTATCAATCGCCAAACTAAATCCATCGTTTACATAATTTTATAATAAATCGTTTTCCTGTTTATAGCTTAGTGTATAAGGCCCCGTACACACGGAAACGTTTTCCTGCGTTTTTGTATTGTTTACTGTTCTCAAGGGAATCGAGAACAACCAGCTCATTACTTGAAACAATACAAGGTTAATAATAATAATAGCGTAGCGCACAGATTCTATTTTTAAACCCAAATTGCGAACAAACAAAATAAAATTAAGTTTGAAGAATTCCCAAATGACCCATTTCCTATTGTTTATTTTTGAACCATAAATGCGGACAAACATCAACAACCTAACGTCATCTGTGCGCTCCGCTATTAAGCAAGTAGGTTAATTAATTTGGCTTTGTCATTAAAATTCAAAAGAAACCCACTTTGCATTTTAACTTGGTTAACTCAAAGACAAAGGAATGATAAGTGCTGTTTTATAAAAATAGCCGGTCCTAAACAATAGGAAATGGGTCATTTGGGAATTCTTCAAACTTAATTTTATTTTGTTTGTCCGCAATTTGGGTTTAAAAATAGAAGCTGTGCGCTACGCTATTAACCTTGTATTGTTTCATGGTAATGAGCTGGTTGTTCTCGATTCCCTTGAGATACTATACCGTAAGTCATTACGGTATAGTTATATCCTTGACAAAGATCATAAAGAAATGAAAAGCCCAAGAAGTTTCACAGGTTTCTATAAGCGATATATAGTTATATGCATGTAACACTACTTTATAAGCAGTTCATGTTTTTATACCGAGCTTGTTATGCTATACATTCCTTTCAGGCAAATAGCGGACCAATAAATGTAAAACAAAATGACAATATTCAAATTAGTTGATGGCCCCATTCCCACAATGCACCCGATATGTTTATATGTTGATATCTCGTTTGCCATAGTTTTTGCAATCTGCTGGCAGATTGCAAAAACTATGGCAAACGAGATATCAACATATAAACATATCGGGTGCATTGTGGGAATGGGGCCATCAACTAATTTGAATATTGTAAGGAATGTATAGCATAACAAGCTCGGTATAAAAACATGAACTGCTTATTAACTATAACTATAGGGTAGTGTTACATGCATGCAACTATATATCGCTTAGAGTTAGAAACCTGTGAAACTTCTTGGGCTTTTCATTTCTTTATATCTTTGTCAAGGATATAACTATACCGTAATGGCTTACGATATAGACTTGAAACAATACAAGGTTAATAGCGTAGCGCACAGATTCTATTTTTAAACCCAAATTGCGGACAAACAAAATAAAGTTAAGTTTGAAGAATTCCCAAATGACCTATTGACCAAATGAGCAAATGAGACAAATGACCAAATGAGACGATTGTTTAGGACCTATTTTTATAAAACAGCACTTATATCATTCCAAAGGCCTTTGTCTTTGAGTTAACCATGTTAAAATGCAAAGTGGGTTTCTTTTGAATTTTAATGACAAAGCCAAATTAATTTACCTACTTGCTTAATAGCGGAGCGCACAGATGACGTTAGGTTGTTGATGTTTGTCCGCATTTATTGTTCAGAAATAGTTCCTAAACAATAGGAAATGGGTCATTTGGGAATTCTTCAAACTTAATTTCATTTTAAGGTTTAAAAATAGAATCTGTGCGCTACGCTATTATTATTAACCTTGTATTGTTTCAAGTAATCAGCTGGTTGTTCTCGCGCGATTCCCTTGAGAACAGTAAACAATACAAAAAAACGCAGGAAAACGTTTCCGTGTGTACGGGGCCTTATAAGCTTTTAACACGAAAACGATTTACTATAAAATTATGTAAACGATGGATTTAGTTTGGCGATTGATAAAAACCTGCGTGATAACTGATTGGCAATTCGTGAACACAGATAACCTCGTCAATGATGTCAAACTTTCTGTTACCGCGGCCTTCCACAAAATACCCGCATTTGAAATTACTGGTGGTTGCCGGTGCGATTTTATTTGGATGGTTTTCCGGTAGATACATCTTCAACATTTCAGGAAAGGTAAATTTGGGACAATCACTGAGTTGAAAGTGAGAGAATTTTGCTTTATTCGCTTTGTCTAACAGTATAACACCCTAAGATGCACTTCGAATGTCGAAATTATCTCTCAGTATAGTTGTCAAACCGTGAATGTGGACTAAAATATTATTCAAATTAGTTGATGGCGCCATTCCCACAATGCACCCGATATGTTTATATGTTGATATCTCGTTTGCCATAGTTTTTGCAATCTGCTGTATATATATATATATAAGTAGTATAGAAAGTGGGGCTACCGGCGCATTTTTCCATTTTTTCATGTCTCAACTTTTTTCTCTGGAGAACGTAGCACTTTTTTCGTTTTTGGATTCCACATATAACTTTCGAGTAAATATGTGGAATCCAAAAACAGAAAAAGTGCTACGTTCTCCAGAGAAGTTGAGACATTCAAATGGAAAAAGTTCGCCGTTAGCCCCACTTTCGAGACTACTAATAGGCGATGTGTCGCATGGTTTGAAGCCTATGAGACATGTGTCAGCTAGTAGGCTACAGAGTGAGGTGTCTAGACGTGGGGCTGCTGCTGGTGAGGATGTCGCTAGTAATAAGACTATGTCAAGTGATATTACACGTGATCCTGATATGAACTTTATTTCAGGTCATGAGTCGAGTGGGGCTCGTGGTTCGAAAAGGTCTAAGGACTTAGCTATATTAAATAATAAAACGACTCGTGTGAAAATGTCTGAGAGTAAACGTAACTCTATTGTGGATGGTAATGTTGCTCGTAGTGGTACACTATCGAGCGGTGGTGCACGTGGTCCTGCTATAGGTTCTGGTGACTTAGTTATGCCTAATATTAAGATGAGTTTTCTAGAGAGGATGTCTGGCTATCTAGCTGACGCTAAAGCATTGGGGGTATAAGTGGATGGACCTTATTAGAAAGGTATCTAGAGAGGGTGTTATTAATAGAGTCACCAGAGTTAGGGAGGTCAGAAAGATTCGAGAGGCTAGACGTGATCTTAGACGATATGTTAAGAGGTCACGATTAAGTCAGGAGGTCTCAGACAAAGAGTATGAGAGAATCACTAACCTTATTGCTAAGACGCGTCCTACTGTAGTACAAAGGAGAGTTGCTCTCAAAGGGTACACCAAGTCGTATAGTGTTGAGGTGGTCGACAATAAGGATCCACTAAAACAACTAGTCAAGACTAGAGGAGTAGTAGGCTCGGCTTTACAGAAAGAGTTAGAGAGACTGAAAGGTTTAAAGTTTTCTGAGACATTGAAAGTGACTCTAGAGAAACAAATTGGTGACGGAGAGTCTGTGTTTAAAACAGCCTTCTTCAATAGTGTGATCAAAACAGTGGTTAGTAGTATTGATATTAGTGAGACTACGAAGCAAGCTAGTGAGGAGATAGTAAATCGTATAGCTGTATGGTTGTCAGAAGGGTCTGGGTGGGTTGTAGACAGTGTTATTGACCACTATATTAATGTGGTAGTGTATATGCCTCTTAAAGGATCGAGTTATATTGAGCTACCGGAAGAGTTGAGGAACGCGTCGAAAGGTTTGATTAATATAAAGAACAACGATGACAAGTGTTTTATGTGGTGCCATGTGTTGCATAAGTGTCCTGTAGTAAAGGATCCACAGAGAGTGTCGAAGCACAAGAAGAACGTAGGTTCTGTCAATTATGAAGGAGTGAGATTTCCAGTGGATACGAAACAGTACAAAAAGATTGAGAGGCAGAATGATATTAGCATCAGCGTGTTTGGGTATGAGGACAAGCAGCCATTCCCTATCTACGTTTCTGAGGAGAAGTGTGAGGATCATATGGACCTGCTGCTAATAACGAATGGTGTTAAACGACATTATGTGTACATCAAAGACTTTGGTAGGTTTATGTGTGGTCAGTCTAATCACAAGTGTCGTAAGAATTTCTGTAGGTACTGTCTTCATTGTTTTACTACCAATGAGATTCTAGAGAATCATAGGGAGGTTTGTATGGTGGTAAATGGTAAGCAAGCGATCAAGATGCCAGCTGAAGAAGACAGTACTCTTGAGTACGTAAATTATCACAAACAATTAGAGGTACCATTCGTGATATACGCAGACTTCGAGGCTATCACAGAGAAGGTCGACAACGTGACACCACTTACACTACAGGATCGTACACTAGTGAGAACCAAAGACACACGGACTGTGGGTATGGGTACAAAGTAGTATGCTGTTACGATGATAAATATAGTAAACCAGTAGAGATGTTTCGAGGTAAGAACGCAGTTAGGAAGTTCGTGAAAAAGATGCTAGAGGAGGTTAAATACTGCAAGAAAGTCAGAAAGGAACATTTTAATAAGGACATGGTGATGACCATAGCTGACAAGGTTAACTTCAAGGAAGCGACTAAATGTCATATTTGTGATAGAGAATACAAAAGGGGACAAGTGAGAGTTAGAGATCATTGTCATGTCACTGGTAAGTATAGAGGTTCGGCACATCAGTTATGTAATAGGAACTATAGACTGACTGATAAGATACCTGTCATATTCCATAATCTAAGAGGGTACGATAGTCACTTCATAATGCAAGAGATAGGCAAGATAGGTCAGAAAATCAACGTCATACCAAATAATATGGAGAAATATATGGCATTCATGTTAGGTAAACATCTAGTGTTTCTAGATAGTTTCCAATTCATGAGCTCTAGTCTAGCCAACCTGGTGAACAACCTACCAAAGGAATGTCTCAAGTATACGTCTGAACTATTTCAAGGTGAGGAGCTAGAGTTGGTGTCGCGAAAAGGTGTGTACCCATATGACTATATGGATAGTTTCGATAAGTTTAACGAACTTGAGTTGCCATCAAAGGAGAGTTTCTACAGCATCCTAAACGACGAGCATGTGTCAGACACAGACTACGAGCACGCTCAAGAAGTGTGGAAGACAATGGGTGTGGAGAATATGGGTGAGTACCACGACCTATACCTAAAGTCTGACGTGTTACTACTGGCTGACGTGTTCGAGAACTTTAGAAGAACGTGTAAACAGTACTACCAGTTAGATCCTTGTCATTACTTCACATCACCTGGACTATCGTGGGACGCTGCTCTAAAGATGACAGGAGTGGAACTAAAGTTGATGACTAACATTGATATGTTTCAGTTCATCGAGAAAGGAATGCGGGGTGGTGTCTCCTGCATAACACATAGGCACGGAGAAGCTAATAACAAATACATGAAGGGGTATGATAGTAGTAAACCATCGAAACACATCGTATACCTAGATGCGAATAACCTTTACGGTTGGGCTATGTGTCAGTATCTACCAACTGGTGGATTTGAGTGGGTCGAGGGTTTTGACATTAACAATCTAGACAAATATAACAACGAATCAGACAAGGGGTTGATACTTGAGGTTGATTTAGTGTATCCAGAGGAGTTGCACAATCTTCACAACGACTATCCTTTAGCCCCTGAGAGGATGAAAGTAAGTAGTGATATGTTGTCAAACTATTGTAAGACAATCCAAAACAAGTTCAAGATATCTGTTGGAGAGGTTGCGAAACTTATACCTAACCTAAGCGATAAGAGTAAGTACGTTGTTCATTATAGAAACCTACAATTATACAAGAGTTTGGGAATGAAGGTTAAGAAGGTACATAGAGTACTTCAGTTCGATCAGTCACCATGGCTCAGGCAATATATCGACTTTAATACAGACAAGAGGACCCAAGCGAAGAACGACTTTGAGAAGGATTTCTTCAAGCTCATGAATAATAGTGTATTCGGAAAGACTATGGAGAATCTACGAAAGCGTGTGAACGTGGAGTTAGTAACAGACAAGGAAAAACTGAAGAAACTAACGTCAAAATCAACCTTTGTGAGCAGTAAGATATTTGACAATAACTTGGTAGCAGTTCACAAGATCAAAGAGATACTAACTCTAAATAGACCAGCATACGTAGGTATGTGTATTCTAGACTTATCAAAGACATTGATGTACGACTTCCACTACAATAACATCAAAAAGGAGTATGGCAACAAAGCCAAACTACTATTCACAGACACGGATAGCCTAATGTATGAGATTGAGACGGAGGATGTGTACAAAGACATGTACGCTAACAAAGAAATGTTCGACTTTAGTGGGTATGATAAGTCATCTCCCTACTTCGACCCAACTAACAAGAAGGTTATTGGTAAAATGAAGGATGAGACATTAGGAGTTCCCATCGTTGAGTTCGTTGGTTCTAAGGTCGAAAATGTATAGCTACATAAAAGAGGACGGAAAGGGTGGGAAGACTGCTAAAGGTATCAAGAAGAGTACCATTAGAAATAATATAAGGCATGACAACTATAAAAGTGTCCTGACAAATGGTGAGCAAATGTCTCACATAATTAAAACTATTCGCAGCAAGAGCCACCAACTAGGAAGCTATGAAATAAATAAGATATCCTTAAGTTGCTTTGACGACAAGCGACATATACTATCAGACGGTGTGTCTAGCTATGCGTATGGACATTACAAAATAGTCCAGAACTAGCTGTTTAGGTTCCTAAAATGTTTTTTTAGTCTTGATGTGTTTATATTTAGAGGTCACGTGGTATGACTGGTCGCATGTCTCACACACCCACTTATGAGTTCTCATCCACTCTTTGCATGGTTTGCGCTCTGGCTGCTATTAAAGCTTCTTCTTTGGTTTTGTAAATTTTTGGTCTTGCCATTATATATTACTATATATTTTATTTACCCACTCATTGTAGTATGGATCTCCTCTCCCATCCCAACCTAGATCCTTGTATACTACGCTATACAGGTTATACTCGAATCGCACCTTGACCTTACCAGGTTTGAGGTCGTTAAGACTACCTCTAAACTCTATACCTCTTCTAGAGCATATTCTTATGACATAGAAAATATATTTCGATATATTCTTGACAATCAATTTGTTTCTTTTAAGAGACCATATTATCTCTATAAAATCACTGACAACTGTTGGTATGTCACTCTCGTTAACTAGTCCAGTCAACATTCTCTCTAACCACTTACTATAACTATGAGCCGATTTCTTGTACATCCAAATGTTAGGTACGAAGTTTCTCACGCGTCCGTAGGTAGTCTCTCCACACTTGTTACAACTAAATACACCATCTTCTATTTGGGTTCTGTGGTTACTACACTCGTAACAGTATGTGGTGTCGTGCCACTTTTTTGGTGTTGCGTCCTTACTTACATGCTTGATCTCGTCCAATGTGTACCCTAATGTAGTACCACTCCACTTTTTTGATGTCTCAATCTCATCCAATGTATACCCAGCATAGAACATTCTCATTGTACGTTCGTCAACCATCTAAGTTAGTATACTATATATATCTTTAGACTATAGTGTAGTAACTTCGTGGTTGTCGGTTAGTATCTCCCATTCATACTTTATTGTTGTGACCTGTTTTAGAGCGTCTGATAGTAGTTGTTCCAACTCTTCTATCTGACGAGTTTGGTAAGAGAGTGTCTCTGTCAAGTTACGCTTTTTATCAAATTCCATAGCCATCTCCTTCAAAGTTTTAGTGCTCATTTATATAACACTCTATATATTAAGTAACCTAAAGGTAGCCCAACAACTCCAACGAATACCGTTTGGTATTCTTTCATCTCATCTGAGGGTTTGTAGTAGTCTGACAACTCAGGCTCTTTACTAAATGTCTTCCCATCATACTGTATCGTCAGTACTTGTCTTAGTTGGTCCAGAGCGTGGTTCGTGTCGTTTATGTCTGCGTTAGCATCTGACAATTGTTGTCTTAATTCCTGGACTTTGTCTCTCTGACGAATCTCGTTCTCGTAGAACTTTTCTTTCGCTCTTGCAAGACTTTCCAATGCTTTGTTGTGTCTCTTTATCTCTGTCTCGTAGCCGGTGTGGTTTAGCTTGCTGAATATAAATCCAGCTCCTGCGAATGCTATAGCGTTGAATAAACCACCTGCTATCACACTAGCCATTATGTATTACGTTAGATTATTTTGAGAACGGGTCAATAGGTAAGTATTTCTTGCTCTGCGCCCACTTAACGAGTAGCGTTGAAACGCCTACAGCAGTCGCTAACTTGAGGGTGCCCTTCACTGATTCAGGGGTGCCTAACGGTTCTTTTAGTACTTTCTTTGATGCCATGGATACGGCTACGGCTCCAGCAGTCACAAGGGCTGCGTCGTATAGCTCGTTCATCAGTTCTTTTCTATCTATTGATGCCATATATTATACGATATGTTTTAATCGAGGCTGTCGAGTTTACGTGATGGTTTTATAACAACGGTCTTAGGCTCCACTACTTGTTTGTCTTGTCTCATCGTGTAATACAGTGAGCTAGCGGCTATTACCACTCCTATAGTACCTATGATGTATCCGTAGTTAAAACTTTCGTCCTCACTTATCACTCTCTCTCTCATCTTCCTCTCTTTGGCTGCTTTGGATATAGCAGCCAAGCGTTTACCTGCCTCTACTCTCTTAGGGTCTTTAACCCTTGTTGTCGACGTTATAATAGGTACAGACTCATTGTCAGTCATCTATATTATACGTGATGTCTTGTTACAGATGACCTCACAGTCGTCTCACAGGTCGTCTCACAGATAGAGTATTCGATGAAAGTATCTTTGGTGATTAGACAGTGTGGTTTCACTCTTAAATCTCCTATTGCAGTACTCACACAGAACTCTAGAGTCTATCATATATGTCTCTATGAAATGTATTATCTCATGTTGGTCTGAGGATAGTAACGTGTTGTACCCTTGTGATCTTAGTCTCCTTAATACCCTCAACTGGTTATTCCTAATAACCCCATTACCTTTCGGTGTTTTGAACTCTATAGCAAAACCATTGTATCTCTTGTGTAGTTGTGGAACTATCAAGTCTGGTTGCCCACCACTGTAACCTTTCTTCCATCCGTCTATTCTTTTAGTAGATGTGTCTTGGTACTCACCCAACCCTGGGATGACTATTGTTGGATGGTACTCTCTAATGTACTTCACAATGTCATAGTGCAAGTCTGTCTCGTTCATTATTGATAACTGGTTGCATTGTATGTACTGACCCGTCTTTCTAATAGACGGTAAGACTTCTGTGAATACCCACTCTTGAAACCTCTTAGCTGACTTCAATCTGGACGAAAATATTAGAGCGTAGACTCCTGGTTCTGATATATAGACAGTATGTGATTGTGTGTTTAAAGGGAGGCTATTGTATAGCCCCCCTTGTATCGCACTAAGTGTAGTCTTATATTTATCACCAATATTTATCCTAATGGATTGTCTTGTATTATTGTAACCCAATGCTGCCGCCACCTCTTTTCCATGGAACCATATACTATCTCCATCTTTAATAGTCGTGACTGACTTGTTCTCAAAACTAAATACTTTGGTTAGACTCATCACCTATACTATACCGTATGTTTTATTTTAGGGTTCAAAGTAGCAGTTCTTTTAAGAAAGCAACCGCTTAGCACAAACACACGATCTGACCAACCCCCCATTTTGGGGGTTGGTTAGAATAAACTCATAATTGGTGATGCTTCTGAGCATCTACTCTTGGAACTTGTCGACTGACACATCACTGGTTCTTACGTGTAGACCTGTGTTTAAAGAGAGGTCGGAATCGGACCCCGCTTGTGTCTCGTATACTTTATTATACCTTTTCACCATTCCGTTGATTGGTGGGCATAAGTCAGTCACATTATCGTCCAACACTTTAACGTCTGAGAGGAACATCGACTCGTTGTAGGGAAGACCTCTAAGATACGATCTTAGTTGTGTCAATATCTTTTTGTAGCTAGTGTGCGCAAATTTACAATGCTCCACTCTACTCGTCAGATTGGATTTAGCCAAGTAGCCTTGGATGATCACACCAGGACCACTAATACAAGCAATGATTAGAGGGTTAGCTGTTATCGATCCAGCTACAATCCCTACTGTCGTTAACCCTATGCTAGTCATGTTTAACGATAGTTTAACTTTCTTCAACCTCTTGTATTTCCATTTGTAACAGGCTTCTAGTTTGTGGTAGTACGCGTACAAGCGTTTGAGCTCTATAGCACCTCTTCCTCTGACATATCCTTTGATATGTGATTGAAAACAACAACTGACTTCTTCCTCATATATCTTAGCTCACATCATATTCCTTCATCATATCTCTACCAACTAATATTATGTCTCGGCTCGTCATGTAGCCAGAGACAATCCTCACACCGTAGAACTCTATCAAAGACGGGTACTTATACGGTGCGAGTGGTATTCTTGGTCGATGCACTCCAAAGATCGTTACGTGAGGAGACCCTATCTCTTCGTAATTAGCTGTGAAGTCTGAGTCTGTTGATCTTATGTTGTTCACCTTAACGTAGGAGTTACCCATCCGCCAATGTATTGATATCATGTCTCTTGGTGATGTCGATGTTATTTGGGATTGTACACGTATACTCCTTTGCTGGAGAGCCACCACCATATGATAATTTATCGTTTTCTCCTCCTTTGTATCCTATGTACTTGTCCCACGATCCATCATCGTTTGATATAATTGCCTCCCAATCTATCGTAGAAACCCTCGTGACTAATCTCACTACCATAAAAACGGATATGTCACAGTATTGCATACGTGGACAGTTAAAATGCACTCCAGCTTCAAACGGAATTGGAGTTAGCTCAGGGGATAGGAAGCTATGACCATTGTTAACACCAATAATAGGACCATACGTTGGATCGTATTGCACTAACATGTTCGTTTTATCTCTAATGGTTTTCACTTTATTTGTTCCACTGTGGTATTCCACCGTACTCACAGCATGGTTTGTGACGTTAAAATCAAATAGAACGTTATAGGACTGAGTTCTAAAGTATTGCGATAAGTATACGGACTCTAACACTTTTTTATTGATAGCATCCAAATCATCTTCTGGATCTGCTATGTTTTTGATTGCCCTGAACGCCATATCTATATCTCCAGACATCCTCCCACCGCTAACGCTTAACTTAGGGTCACTGTCTAGATGTCTCTTCGCTCTTCTTAATATTTTGTCACTCTCGTAGTCTCTGTCCTCAAATCCATAACTTAGACTCATTATGTTATAACATATATTTGCTTACTAAATAGCCAGACACAGCCGAAACCACTAGAACTAGCCCCAACTCTGTCGTGTTGTCACCTGGTGTCACTTCTAGACGACGTTCTTGATGTGTCACCTTTGGTTTGTCAAGTGTCTCCAGATGCTCTCCACCTTCCTGGTGTGCCACGTTTGATGTCACCAGACGATTCGTCACCTTTGGTTTGTCAAGTGTCTCCAGATGCTCTCCACCTTCCTGGTGTGCCACGTTTGATGTCACCAGACGATTCGTCACCTTTGGCTTATCAAGTGTCTCCAGATGCTCTCCACCTTCTTGGTGTACTTTCCTAACCTCAGTCGTTTTCGCGTAGTTTAACCCACTATTTACTCCAAACTTCATACTCTGTGTAGCAGTCTTCAATAGGTTGTTGTACCCAGCGATTTTGTTCTTGAGGATTACAACGTTACTTGGCATTAACCACGTAGACGGTGACAGCGCAAGGTTTTGGACAACGTTAGTGTCTCTAATCGACTTGTTCATGTTGAGAATCCACGTTGACACGTCGTAGTTTATAACACTATCCTCCACCAACTTTCGGAACTCTTGTTGGGTCTCTAGACTGCCTGCGGAATCACCAACGACTGACACACGTGTTCTAGCTTGTGCACCAAGTGTAGAGTAAACAAAGGCTTCTATGGACTGGTTTAGGTATTGTCGCCCAATGTTGGTAAAACCATTCGACACCAGAGGAACGTATCGTTTGTAGTCGTTCTTAACGTCGTTAATCGTGAAGACTCTCTCCTCACCTGTTGTGCCATCAGCAAGAACCTTACCCTGGTAGTAATGTTTTCTAGGAATCTTGTCTGTCTTACCATACAATTCTCCGGCGTCAAACTCTCTACTTATCGATCTCATACTCTCACCACCTTCCATCCTTCTGAGAAGTCTTCTAACAGTAAAGTACAGATGAAACCTCATTACACTCGTGATAACAGGATGAACTTCTTGCGAGGGTGACAAGTGTTGTAACGACACTCCACAACAGAAACTCGCACAATACGTTGCAAACACGACCCTATAGTAGCTCTCATTATCGTCCCACTTTGACTTTGTCTTAAACGTGGTGATTTGCAGTATCGGTAGCTTTGAGAAAAAGTAGTTCTTTTGATTAACGTATACTCTAAAGTTATTCACTGGGTAGTTCAACACGTTTTCTGTTGGATAGCCATCCCAAAGTCCCCAGTGGTTCTTACGACCTTTTGACAGTGGTTGGATAGTTCCACCAGATAGCCATATTTCTGGAAACTTGTCGTCGTGACCTTTTGGAGACTTGTTGTTGTGTAGCCAAATCCACATACTCTTATCATTTTTGAAGGTATCGCTAGTTATATTCGTGCTTATGATGTCGTTGTTTCTAAAATATATGTCAACGCCATTAACCTCACCATCTTGTGAGACAGTTGGATCGAACTCAAACTTACTCAAAGTGATGTGAGGGTACTTTTTGACTAGATTCAGCTTAGCCACACGTATGGCATTAGCTATCTCTTCCTGGTCAGGTATCATTGGTTTGTTTATCGTTAGATACTTAGTGTACTCCGGGTTATTCTTAAACCTACTCGAGTCTACCGAAACGTTACCAATATTAGTTTTCGTCACGAAGAATATATGTATATGCATATTGTCGTCAACGTCAAGAAAAAACCTATTCTTGTCAGCATAAGGATACTTTCTTTTGAACGCATCCATCATAACATACCGTACGTTATATGAGAGTGGTAGTATTGATTAGTGGTTCAACGAAAACTATAGACCTACCAGAGTCAACTCTAGCAACTAACTCAGACCCTCACATATTGGTGAAGGAGGCAACCATCTTTTGGGACTACGTTAACGTAACCACAGCTAACAACAAGATAACTTATAACAGTATTGACCACGTTTTTAGCACTGGGTACCACACCTTTAAAATGATCGCCGACGACTTGAAAGAGTTAGGAGACGTCAAGCTAGTGGCTAACAGATACGACTCGACGTGTACGATAACAACTGATCAACAAATAGAACTGTTTGAGTTTGGACAACTTTTAGGTTTTGGTGAAAACACTACAATAACCACCACAAAAACCAGTCCTAACGTTGTGAACGTTAACAGAGGACTGAAATACATACAAGTAACATCTAACGTTGTGGACAGATCTAAGAACATAGTTAATGGTAACAAAAGCGATTGTATCGCAGTACTGCCAATAACAAGCACACAGACATTAAAGGGCTCTGTACAACATTTTGGTATTGGGTCGAAAATCCCAATAAACAAAGGAGTCGTCAACCAACTAGAGTTCAAGATAACAGATCAGGATGACAACAGTGTTAGCGTTGGTGAGGTGCTATTAGATTTACACATCATGTAGTGTATATGGACATAGAGCAAGAACTAAGAGATATTTACTATAATCCATCAACTGGTTACCAGTCTGCTGAGAGGCTGTACCAAAAGGCACAAGAAGATGGACTAAGCGTTAGTAGGGCAAAGATAAAGGACTGGTTAAAATCTCAAGACACGTACACTAGGTACAAACCAGTTGTTAAGAAACATAAGTTTAGACAAACGTTTGTTGACTATCTGGGTGAGCAGATACAGATGGACTTGGTCGATATGGGTAAGTACAAGCACAAGAACAACGGGTACTACTGGATACTAACAGCCACTGAGATCCTTAGTAGGTATGCGTTTACCATACCTGTCTACAGGAAAGATACGAAAAACATGACTAAGGCTGTCTCAAAGTTATTGGAGAAGGCTAAGGTTAGATTTGGCGAGTACCCAAAGCTGGTTCAGTTTGACGACGGTAAGGAATTCTATAACGTTGGTGTGAAGGATCTAATGGATAAACACAATGTGAAGTACTTCAGCACGAACTCTGATAAAAAGGCAGCAGTCGTGGAACGGTTTAACAGAACACTCAAGACGTCTATGTGGAAGTACTTCTACAGTAAAGGAACGTACAAGTGGATTGACGTTTTAGATCAGCTCGTTGAGAATTATAATAATACCAAACATAGTACTATTCTAATGAAACCTAAAGACGTTAGTAAGAAAAACGAAAACGAAGTATGGACGACATTGTTTGGACACCATTTCGGTGACTACCCACTACCAAAGTTCGAAGTAGGTGAGACTGTCAGGATATCAAAGTATAAAAGCATATTCACAAAAGGGTATGAGGCTAACTTCACTGAGGAGCTATTCAAAGTGACAAAGGTCATACGCGGTGACCCTACCGTGTACGAGATAGAGGACCATGAAGGGGAACCTATCATTGGTAAGTTCTACGAGGAAGAGTTGTCGGCTGTCGATAAAAGAGATGACGTTTACAAAGTTGAGAAGATAGTGAAGAGAAAGAAGGTGGGAGGTAAGAAAATGGTCTTAGTCAAGTGGCTTGGCTATGACAGTAAACACAACTCATGGATACCAGAAAGCGATATCCGAAACATTTAGTAGTATATAATGGCTGAGGGAGGGTTCGATGAAATCGAAATGAAAAATCGTGAGGAAGAAAAAGAGCGTGACAAGTTTAAGGAATATACAAACGAACAGTTAGAAATTGAAGTCAACCAACTCAATACTATACTCGAGGAAAACTGGACAACACAAGAATATAGTAGTGTACGTGACAGATTCACTAGGGTGAAACAAGAGCTAGAGAGGAGAGACATATCACTCAGAGTAAAAAACAGATACGTGGAGACATCATTCACAGGTAATGATGATGGTAACACAGTAACAATAACTGGAGAGGATAAAGGGAGTGCCACGTCTGATGGTATCCCAAACCCAAAGTACGATAAAAGGTCATACAATGCGTCAGTAACAAGAGATAGAAAGCAGTTTATACTAGAACATCTTGGTGTTAGTATTAACGTTGGGGATGGAGAGGCTTCGAGTGATATAATAAAAAAATCAAAAACGATATTTGGTGTTAAAGGTCTTACCGGGCTAGAATTCGAAGATAAGAGAGTTATGGTGCTAAAAGGGAAGTCTATAGTGTACAGCGACGCTAAAGATTCACAGAAAGATGTCGAGAACTTTAAGAGTCTGTTAAGTAGAGCTGTTGAGGAGCACATACTAACTTTAACTGCGATGGTTGAGGAAATTAACGGCGACAACACAATCCCAGGTAACGTGTCAGAAGACATAGTATCTAACACAAGCGAACAGCTACAAGACAGAGTCGAACAAAGAGTGGAGAAACTCGTAGAAACGTCGCAAGGTATCTTCGTTAGTGAACAAGAGATTAGGGAGTTCGCTGGCTCTCTCGACCCAAAAGGATCAACTGATGTTAAGATAGAGTCGCTAGGTGTACTAGGCGACCAATATAGACTCATGTCTATCGTCGAGTCAGACCCTCTAAAAGAACAATTCTATAAGAGTGTTAGTGACACAGCTTACTTGAAGGCAGATAGCATCCGTATTGAAAACAATATGAGACCAGAACACAACGAGGCAATAGATGTGTTAAAAGACGAGGTTGAGGCTAATGATCTAAATAGACTTGATAGGTTTAAAAAATGGGCAAAGGAAAACTTAGTTGGAATAAGTGCTATATCAATCTCTATAGCTGGGATAATAACTACCATAGTAATATCCGCTAGGAGTGTTATCGTCAAAGGTGGTCAAGCACTTGGAAAACTAGGAAAAGCTATAACTAACCTAGCCACAAAGGCTGGCCCTCTACTGGCTGGACTGCTAAACGTGGTGGCAACTGCGTTAAAGTGGGGAGCTGCAGGCATATCTTGGTTAGCGTCTAATTTGTGGATCCTAGCGATAGCACTAGCTTGGTTAGTCTACGATCAGTACAAACAGAGGAAATAAAACATGTGTTATAATATATAGTATGAATACTAGAGTAGTATAGAAAGTGGGGCTACCAGCACACTTTTTCCATTTTTCATGTCTCAACTTTTTTCTCTGAGGAACTAGACACTTTTTCCGTTTTTGGATTCCGCATATAACTTTCGAGCAAATATGCGGAATCCAAAAACGGAAAAAGTGTCTAGTTCCCCAGAGAAGTTGAGACATTCAAATGGAAAAAGTTTGCTGTTAGCCCCACTTTCGAGACTACTAATAGACGATGTGTCACGTGGTTTGAGGAGTCAGAGACGTGTCTCAGCTAGTAGGCTACAGAGTGAGGTGTCTGGACGTGGCGCTGCTGTGGGTGAGGGTGTCGCTCGTAACAAGACTGTGTCAAGCAATATTACACATGATCCTGATACGGGCTTTATTTCAAGTCGTGAGTTGAGTGGGGCTCATGATTCAAAAGGGTCTAAGGACTTAGCTATATTAAATAATAAAACGACTCTTATGAAAAGGTCTGAACGTAAACGTAACTCTGTTGTGGGTGGTAATGTCGCTCGTAGTGGTATACTATCGAGTGGTGGTGCACGTGATCCTGCTATGGGTTCTGGTAATTTAGTTATACCGAATGTTAAGATGAGTTTTCTAGAGAGGATGTCTGGCTATCTAGTTGATGCTAAAGCGTTGGGGTATAAGTGGACGGATCTTATTAGAAGGGGATCTAGAGAGAACGTCATTAATAGAGTCACCAGAGTTAGGGAGGTCAGAGAGATTCGAGAGGCTAGACGCGATCTTAGACGATATGTTAAGAGGTCACGATTAAGTCAGGAGGTCTCAGACAAAGAGTATGAGAGAATCACTAACCTTATTGCTAAGACACGTCCTACTGTAGTACAAAGGAGAGTTGCTCTCAAAGGGTACACTAAGTCGTATAGTGTTGAGGTGATCGACAATAATGATCCACTAAAACAACTAGTCAAGACTAGAGGAGTAGTGGACTCAACTTTACAGAAAGAGTTAGAAAGACTGAAAGGTTTAAAGTTTTCTGAGACGTTGAAAGTAACTCTAGAGAAAGAGATTGGTGACGGAGAGTCTGTGTTTAAGACAGCCTTCTTCAATAGTGTAGTCAAAACAGTGACTAGTAGTGTTGATATTAGTGGGACTACGAGACAAGCTAGTGAGGAGATAGTAAATCGTATAGCTGTATGGTTGTCAGAAGGGTCTGGGTGGGTTGTAGACAGTGTTAGTGACCACTATATTAATGTGGTAGTGTATAAGCCTCTTAAAGGATCGAGTTATATTGAGCTACCGGAAGAGTTGAGGAACGCGTCTAAAGGTTTGATTAACATAATGAACAACGATGACAAGTGTTTTATGTGGTGTCACGTGTTACACAAGTGTCCTGTAGGAAAGAATCCGCAGAGAGTGTCGAAGCACAAGAAGAACGTAGGTTCTGTCAATTATGACGGAGTGAGATTTCCAGTGGATACGAAACAGTACAACAAGATAGAGAGGCAGAATGATATTAGCATAAGCGTGTTTGGGTATGAGAACAAGCAGACATTTCCTATCTACGTTTCTGAGGAGAAGTGTGAGGATCATATGGACCTGCTGCTAATAACGAGTGGTGTCAAACGACACTACGTGTACATCAAAGACTTTTGTAGGTTTATGTGCGGTCAGTCTAAACACAAGTGTCGCAATAGTTTCTGTAGGTACTGTCTTCAATGTTTTACTACCAGTGAGGTTCTAGAGAAACATAAGGAGGTTTGTATGGTGGTAAATGGTAAGCAAGCGATCAAGATGCCAGCTGAAGAAGATAGCACTCTTGAGTACAAAAATTACCACAAACAATTAGAGGTACCATTTGTGATATACGCAGACTTTGAGGCTATCACAGAGAAGGTCGACAACGTGAAACCACTCACAGGATCGTACACTAGCGAGTACCAAAGACACATAGACTGTGGGTATGGGTACAAAGTAGTGTGCTGTTACGATGATAAATATAGTAAACCAGTAGAGATGTTTCGAGGTAAGAACGCGGTTAGGAAGTTCATGAAAAAGATGCTAGAGGAGGTTAAATACTGCAAGAAAGTCAGAAAGGAGCATTTTAATAAGGACATGGTGATGACCATATCTGATAAGGTTAACTTCAAGGAAGCGACTAAATGTCATATTTGTGATGGAAAATATAAACGTAGAGACGTGAGAGTTAGAGATCATTGTCATGTCACTGGTAAATATAGAGGTTCAGCACATCAGTTATGTAATAGGAACTATAGACTGACTGATAAGATACCTGTCATATTTCACAATCTAAGAGGGTACGATAGCCACTTCATAATGCAAGAGATAGGTAAGGTTGGTCTGAAAATCAACGTCATACCAAATAATATGGAGAAATATATGGCGTTCATGTTAGGTAAACATCTAGTGTTTCTAGATAGTTTCCAATTCATGAGCTCTAGTCTAGCCAACCTAGTGAACAACCTACCAAAGGACTGTCTCAAGTATACGTCTGAATTATTTAAAGGTGAGGAGCTAGAGTTGGTGTCGCGAAAAGGTGTGTACCCATATGACTATATGGATAGTTTCGATAAGTTTAACGAACTTGAGTTACCATCAAAGGAGAGTTTCTACAGCATCCTAAACGGCGAGCATGTGTCAGACACAGACTACGAGCACGCTCAAGAAGTGTGGAATACAATGGGTGTGGAGAACATGGGTGAGTACCACGATCTATACCTAAAGTCTGACGTATTACTACTGGCTGACGTGTTCGAGAACTTTAGAAGAACGTGTAAACAGTACTACCAGTTAGATCCTTGTCATTACTTCACATCACCTGGACTGTCGTGGGACGCTGCTCTAAAGATGACAGGAGTGGAGCTAGAGTTGATGACTAACATTGATATGTTTCAGTTTATCGAGAAAGGAATGCGAGGTGGTGTATCCTGTATAACACATAGACACGGAGAAGCTAATAACAAGTACATGAAGGGGTATGATAGTAGTAAACCATCGAAACATATCGTATACTTAGATGTGAATAACCTTTATGGTTGGGCTATGTGTCAGTATCTACCGACTGGTGGGTTTGAGTGGGTCGAAGGTTTTGACATCAACAATCTAGATAAATATAACAACGACTCAGACAAGGGGTTGATACTCGAGGTTGATTTAGAGTATCCAGAGGAGTTGCACGATCTTCACAACGACTATCCTTTAGCCCCTGAGAGGATGAAAGTAAGTAGTGATATGTTGTCAAACTATTGTAAGACAATCCAAAACAAGTTTAAGATATCTGTTGGAGAGGTTGCAAAACTTGTACCTAACCTAAACGGTAAGAGTAAGTACGTTGTTCATTATAGAAACCTACAATTATACAAGAGTTTGGGAATGAAGGTTAAGAAGATACATAGAGTACTTCAGTTCGATCAGTCACCATGGCTCAAGCAATATATCGACTTTAATACAGACAAGAGAACCCAAGCGAAGAACGACTTTGAGAAGGATTTCTTCAAGCTCATGAATAATAGTGTATTCGGAAAGACTATGGAGAATCTACGAAAACGTGTTAATGTGGAGTTAGTAACAGACAAGGAAAAACTGAAGAAACTAACGTCAAAACCAACCTTTGTAAGCAGTAAGATATTTGACAATAACTTGGTAGCAGTTCACAAGATCAAAGAGATACTAACTCTAAATAGACCAGGATACGTAGGTATGTGTATTCTAGACTTATCAAAGACATTGATGTATGACTTCCACTACAATAACATCAAAAAGAAATATGACAACAAAGCCAAATTACTATTCACAGATACGGATAGTCTAATGTATGAGATTGAGACGGAGGATGTGTACAAAGACATGTATGCTAACAAAGAAGTGTTCGACTTTAGTGGATATGACAAGTCATCTCCTTACTTAGACCTAACTAACAAGAAGGTTATTGGTAAAATGAAGGATGAGACATTAGGAGTCCCCATCGTTGAATTCGTTGGTTTAAGGTCGAAAATGTATAGCTACATAAAAGAGGACGGAAAAGGTGGGAAGACTGCTAAAGGTATCAAGAAGAGTACCATTAGAAATAATATAAGACATGACAACTATAAAAGTGTCCTAACAAATGGCGAGCAGATGTCTCACATAATTAAAACTATTCGCAGCAAGAGCCACCAACTAGGAAGCTACGAAATAAATAAGATATCCTTAAGTTGCTTTGACGACAAGCGACATATACTACCAGATGGTGTATCTAGCTATGCGTATGGACATTATAAAATAGTTCGAAATTAAATGTTTAAATTTCTCAAATGCTTTTTAGTCTTTAAATGTTTGTATTTAGAGGTCACATGGTATGGTCTATCACATGTCTCACACACCCACTTATGAGTTCTCATCCACTCTTTAGTTTGAGCTCTGACTGCTACTAAAGCTTCTTCTTTGGTTTGGTAAATTTTTGGTCTTGCCATTATACATTACTATATATTTTATTTACCCACTCGTTGTAGTATGGATCTCCTCTCCCATCCCAACCTAGATCCTTGTATACTACGCTATACAGGTTATACTCGAATCGTACCTTGACCTTACCAGGTTTGAGGTCGTTAAGACTACCTCTCAACTCTATACCTCTTCTAGAGCATATTCTTATGACATAGAAAATATATTTCGATATATTCTTGACAATCAACTTGTTTCTTTTAAGAGACCATACTATTTTTATAAAATCACTGACAACTGTTGGTATGTCACTCTCATTGACTAGTCCAGTCAACATTCTCTCTAGCCACTTACTGTAACTGTGAGCCGATTTATTGTACATCCAAATGTTAGGTACAAAGTTTCTCACGCGTCCATAGGTAGTCTCTCCACACTTGTTACAACTATATACACCATCTTCGATTTGGGTTCTGTGGTTACTACACTTGTAACAGTATGTGGTGTCGTACCACTTTTTTGGTTTTGCGTCCCTACTTCCATTCTTGATCTCGTCTAGTGTATACCCTAACGTAGTACCACTCCACTTTATTGATGTGATCTCATCCAATGTATACCCAGCATAGAACATTCTCATTGTGCGTTCGTCAATCATCTAAGTTACTATACTATATATACCTTTAGACTATAGTGTAGTAACTTTGTGGTTGAGTGTCTCCCACTCACATTTTATTGTTGCGACCTGTTTTAGAGCGTCTGATAGTAGTTGTTCCAACTCTTCTATCTGACTAGTTTGGTAAGAGAGTGTCAAGTTACGCTTTTTATCAAATTCCATAGCCATCTCCTTCAAAGTTTTGGCGCTCATTATACTACTCTATATATTAAGTAACCTAAAGGTAGCCCAACAACTCCGACGAATACCATTTGGTATTCTTTCATCTCGTCTGAGGGTTTGTAATAGTCTGATAACTCAGGCTCTTTACTAAACGTCTTCCCATCATACTGTATAGTCAGTACTTGTCTTAGTTGATCCAAAGCGTGGTTCGTGTCGTTTATATCTGCGTTAGCATCTGACAACTGTTGTCTTAATTCCTGGACTTTGTCTCTCTGACGAATCTCGTTCTCGTAGAACTTTTCTTTCGCTTTTGCGAGACTTTCCAATGCTTTGTTGTGTCTCTTTATCTCTGTCTCGTAGCCGGTATGGTTTAGCTTGCTGAATATGAACCCAGCTCCTGCGAACGCTATAGCGTTGAACAAACCACCCGCTATCACACTAGCCATTATGTATTACGTTAGATTATTTTGAGAACGGGTCAATACTATAGGTAAGTATTTCTTGCTCTGCGCCCACTTAATGAGTAGCGTTGAAACGCCTACAGCAGTCGCTAACTTGAGGGTGCCCTTCACTGATTCGGGGGTACCCAACGGTTCTTTTAGTACTTTCTTTGATGCCATGGATACGGCTACGGCTCCAGCAGTCACAAGGGCTGCGTCGTATAGCTCGTTCATCAGTTCTTTTCTATCTATTGATGCCATATATTATACGATATGTTTTAATCGAGGCTGTCGAGTTTACGTGGTGGTGGTTCCTTTTTTATTACAACGTTCTTAGACTCCTCATTAACAGTCACCATTTGTTTGTCTTGCTTCATCGCGTAATACAATGAGCCAGCAGCTATAACCACTCCCATAGTTCCTATTATGTATCCATAACTAAAACCATCATACTCTATCTCACTTACCACTCTCTCTCTCATCTTCCTCTCCTTTGCAGCTTTAGATATAGCAGCCAAGCGTTTGCCTGCCTCTACTCTCTTAGGGTCTTTTTGGTCCTTGTTGTCGACGTTATAATAGGTACGGACTCACTGTCAGTCATCTATACTATACGTGATATCTAGTCACAGTCATCTCACAGATTATCTCACAGTCATCTCACAGATTATCTCACAGATAGAGTATTCGATGAAAGTATTTTTGGTGATTAGATAGTGTGGTTTCACTCTTGAATCTCCTATTACAGTACTCACACAGGACTCTGGAGTCTCTCATATATATCTCTATGAAATGTATTATCTCATGTTGGTCTGAGGATAGTAACGTGTTGTACCCTTGTGATCTTAGTCTCCTTAATACCCTCATCTGGTTATCCTTAATAACCCCATTACCTTTCGGTGTTTTGAACTCTATAGCAAAACCATTGTATCTCTTATGTAGTTGCGGAACTATCAAATCTGGTTGTCCACCACTATAACCCTTCTTCCATCCATCTATTCTTTTAGCAGATGTGTCTTGGTACTCACCCAACCCTGGGATGACTATTGTTGGATGGTACTCTCTGATATATTTAACTATATCGTAATGCAAGTCTGTCTCATTCATTATTGATAACTGGTTGTATTGTGTGTAAACACCTGTTTTTCTAATAGATGGTAGGACTTCCGAGAATACCCATTTTTTAAACATCCTAGCAGACTCTAGTTTAGACGAGAATATTAGAGCGTAGACTCCAGACTCGTTAATTTGCCAAACTTGTCTGTTTTGACAGTCTGTATCAATTGATATACTCTGAGGTGTTATTTTACTAACTTTTCTTCTCTCGTCATCGTCGACATGATCTGTTATAGCCTTATACGGTCTCTTATATCCTAAAATATCTGCAATTTCTTTTCCGTAGAACCAAATATTATCTCCATCTTTTATAGCAGTGACTGACATGTCGTTATTTCTAAATATTTTAGTGATACTCATCACCTATAATATACCACAGGTTTTATTTTTGTGTTTAAATAGCAGTCATCTTAAGAAAGTAACCACTTAGTAGCACGAACGTATGATCTGACCAAGGTCCCAAAACAGGACCTTGGTCAAAGTGACCCTTCTATCGATCACAAACACACTATCAGTAGGGGACCACATGTAGTGTCTTAATATTTTACTACTATTTACACGCTATTAGGACATCTTAATTGTAGTCTTCAAAGTAATAGTTATTTTTTAAGAATAGCTGACCCCCCGTTTTGGGGGGTCAGCTATTCTTAAAAAATAACTGCTCAATACAAACGTTTCCCAACCAACGCCTTGTTTTAAGGTGTCAGCTCTCGTCGTCTTTCATGTGGAACACACTCCTGGTTCTGACACGTAGACCGACCGTGTGTGGCCGTGTGGGGTTAGTCACCCCTTGTATCTTACCCTATTTTGGAACGTTGGTCTCGTCATATATTTTATTGTACCTTTTCACCATTCCATTAATTGGTGGACATAAGTCAGTCACATTATCGTCCAACACTTTAACGTCTGAGAGGAACATTGACTCGTTGTAAGGAAGACCTCTAAGATACGATCTTAGTTGTGTCAGTATCTTTTTATAGCTAGTGTGTGCAAACTTACAATGCTCCACTCTACTCGTCAGATTGGATTTAGCCAAGTAGCCTTGGATGATCACACCAGGACCACTAATACAAGCAATGATTAGAGGGTTAGCGGTTATCGATCCAGCTATAATCCCTACTGTCGTTAACCCTATGCTAGTCATGTTTAACGATAGATTAATTTTCTTCAACCTCTTGTATTTCCATTTGTAACAGGCTTCTAGTTTGTGGTAGTACGCGTACAAGCGTTTGAGCTCTAGCACCTCTTCCTCTGACATATCCTTTGATATGTGATTGAAAACAACAACTGACTTCTTCCTCATATATCTTAGCTCACATCATATTCCTTCATCATATCTCTACCAACTAATATTATGTCTCGGCTCGTCATGTAGCCAGAGACAATCCTCACACCGTAGAACTCTATCATAGACGGGTACTTGTAGGGTGCGAGTAGTATTCTTGGTCGATGAACTCCAAAGATCGTTACGTAAGGAGACCCTATCTCTTCGTAATTAGCTGTGAAGTCTGAGTCTGTTGATCTTATGTTGTTCACCTTAACGTAGGAGTTACCCATCCGCCAATGTATTGATATAATATGTCTCTTGGTGGTGTCGATGTTATTTGGGATTGTACACGTGTACTCCTTTGCTGGAGCTCCACCACCATACGATAATTTATCACCTCCTTTATATCCTATGTATTTGTCCCACGATCCGTCATCGTTTGAGATAATCGCCTCCCAATCTTTCGTAGTTACCCTCATGGCTAACCTCACTACCACAAAAACGGATATGTCACAGTATTGCATACGTGGACAGTTGAAATGTACTCCAGCTTCAAACGGAATTGGAGTTAGTTCGGGGGATATGAAGCTATGACCGTTGTTAACACCAATAATAGGACCATACGTTGGATCGTATTGCACTAACATGTTCGTTTTATCTCTAATGGTTTTCACTTTATTTGTTCCACTGTGGTATTCCACCATACTCACAGCATGGTTTGTGACGTTAAAATCAAATAGAACGTTATAGGACTGCGTTCTAAAGTATTGCGATAAGTATACGGACTCCAACACTTTTTTATTGATAGCATCCCAATCATCTTCTGGATCTGCTATGTTTTTGAGTGTCCTGAACGCCATATCTATGTCTCCAGACATCCTCCCACCGCTCACGCTTAACTTAGGGTCACTGTCTAGATGTCTCTTCGCTCTTCTTAGTATTTTATCGCTCTCGTAGTCTCTGTCCTCAAATCCATAACTTAGACTCATTATGTTATAACACATATTTGCTCACTAAATAACCAGACACAACCGAAACCACTAGAATTAGCCCCAACTCTATCGTGTTGTCACCTGGTGACGCCTTTGATGCCTCCAGACGGTGTGTCACCTTTGGTTTATCAAGTGTCTCCAGGTGCTCTTCCTGGTGTGTCACGTTTGGTGTCAGACGATTCGTCACCTTTGGTTTATCAAGTGTCTCCAGATGCTCTCTACCTTCTTGGTGTACTTTCTTGACCTCTGTCGTTTCTGTGTAGTTTAACCCACTGTTTACTCCAAACTTCATACTCTGTGTAGCAGTCTTCAATAGGTTGTTGTACCCAGCGATTTTGTTCTTGAGGATTACAACGTCACTTGGCATTAACCACGTAGACGGTGACAGTGCAAGGTTTTGGACAACGTTAGTGTCTTTAATCGACTTGTTCATGTTGAGAATCCACGTTGAAACGTCGTAGTTTATAACACTGTCCTCCACCAACTTTCGGAACTCTTGTTGAGTCTCTAGACTGCCTGCAGAATCACCAACGACTGACACACGTGTTCTCGCTTGTGCACCAAGTGTGGAGTAAACAAAGGCTTCTATAGACTGATTTAGGTATTGTCTCCCAATGTTGGTGAAACCATTCGACACCAGAGGAACGTATCGTTTGTAGTCGTTCTTAACGTCGTTAATCGTGAAGACTCTCTCCTCACCTGTTGTACCATCAGCAAGGACTTTACCCTGGTAGTAATGTTTTTTAGGAATCTTGTCTGTCTTACCATACAATTCTCCAGCATCAAACTCTCTACTTATCGATCTCATACTCTCACCACCTTCCATCCTTCTGAGAAGTCTTCTAACAGTAAAGTACAGATGAAACCTCATTACACTCGTGATAACAGGGTGGACTTCTTGTGAGGGTGATAAGTGTTGTAACGACACTCCACAACAGAAACTTGCACAATATGTTGCAAACACAACCCTATAGTAGCTCTCATTATCGTCCCACTTTGACTTTGTCTTTGAAGTGGTGATTTGTAATATTGGTAGCTTTGAGAGAAAGTAGCTCTTTCGATTAACGAAGACTCTAAAGTTATTCACTGGGTAGTTCAACACGTTTTCCGTTGGATAGCCATCCCAAAGTCCCCAGTGGTTCTTGCGACCTTTTGATAATGGTTGGATAGTTCCACCAGATAGCCATATTTCTGGAAACTTGTCGTCGTGACCTTTTGGAGACTTGTTGTTGTGTAACCAAACCCACATACTCTTGTCGTTTTTGAAGGTATCACTAGTTATGTTAGTGCTTATGATGTCGTTGTTTCTAAAATATATGTCAACGCCATTAACCTCACCATCTTGTGAGACAGTTGGATCGAACTCAAACTTGCTCAGAGTGATGTGAGGGTACTTTTTCACTAGATTCAGCTTAGCCACGCGTACGGCGTTAGCTATCTCTTTTTGATTAGCTATCATTGGTTTGTTTATCGTTAGATACTTAGTATACTCCGGGTTACTCTTAAACCTACTCGAGTCTATCGAAACGTCACCAATATTAGTTTTCGTCACGAAGAATATATGCATATGCATATTGTCGTCAACGTCAAGAAAAAACCTATTCTTGTCAGCATAAGGATACTTTCTTTTGAACGCGTCCATCATAACATACCGTACGTTATATGAGAGTGGTAGTATTGATTAGTGATTCAACGAAAACTGTAGACCTACCAGAGTCAGTTCTAGCAACTAACTCAGACCCTCACTTACTAGTGAAGGAGGCAACCATCTTTTGGGACTATGTTAACGTAACCACAGCCAACAGCAAGATAACTTATAACAGTAATAATCACGTTTTTAGTCCTGGGTACCACACCTTTAAAATGATTGCCGATGACTTGAAAGAGTTAGGAGACGTCAAGCTAGTGGCTAACAGACATGACTCGACGTGTACGATAACAACTGATCAACAAATAGAACTGTTTAAATTTGGACAACTTTTGGGGTTTGACGAAAACACTACAATAGCCACCACAAAAACCAGTCCCAACGTTGTGAACGTTAACAGAGGACTAAGATACGTACAAGTAACATCTAATATTGTGGACAGATCTAAGAACATAGTTAACGGTAACAGAAGCGATTGTATCGCAGTACTTCCAATAACTAGCACGCAGACACTAAAGGGTTCTGTACAACATTTTGGTGTTGGGTCGAAAATCCCAATAAACAAAGGAGTCATCAACCAACTAGAGTTCAAGATAACAGATCAGGATGACAACAGTATTAACGTTGGTGAGGTGCTGTTAGATTTACACATCATGTAGTGTATATGGACATAGAGCAAGAACTAAGAGATATTTACTACAACCCATCAACTGGTTACCAGTCTGCTGAGAGGCTGTACCAAAAGGCACAAGAAGACGACCTAAGTGTTAGTAGGGCAAAGATAAAGGATTGGCTAAAATCTCAAGACACGTACACCAGGTACAAACCAGTTGTTAAGAAACATAAGTTTAGACAAACATTTGTTGACTATCTGGGTGAGCAGATACAGATGGACTTGGTCGATATGGGTAAGTACAAGCACAAGAACAATGGGTACTACTGGATACTAACAACCACTGAGATCCTTAGTAGGTATGCTTTCGCAATACCTGTCTATAGGAAAGACACGAAAAACATGACTAAGGCTGTCACAGAGTTGCTAGAGAAGACCAAGGCTAGATTTGGTGAGTATCCAAAGCTGGTTCAGTTTGACGATGGTAAGGAATTCTACAACGTTGGTGTGAAGGATCTATTGGAGAAACACAATGTGAAGTACTTCAGCACGAACTCTGATAAAAAGGCAGCAGTTGTGGAACGGTTTAACAGAACACTCAAGACGTCTATGTGGAAGTACTTCTACAGTAAAGGAACGTACAAGTGGATTGACATTTTAGACCAACTCGTTGAAAATTACAACAATACCAAACACAGTACTATTCTAATGAAACCTAAAGACGTTAGTAAGAAAAACGAAAACGAAGTATGGACGACATTGTTTGGACACCATTTCGGTGACTACCCACTGCCAAAGTTTAAAGTAGGTGAGACTGTCAGGATATCAAAGTACAAGAGCATATTCGCAAAAGGGTACGAGGCTAACTTCACTGAGGAGCTATTCAAAGTGGTGAAGGTCGTACGTGGTGACCCTACCGTGTACGAGATAGAGGACCATGAAGGGGAGCTCATCATCGGTAAGTTTTACGAGGAAGAGCTGTCAGCTGTCGATAAAAAAGACGACGTTTACAAAGTCGAGAAGATACTGAAGAGAAAGAAGGTTAAGGGTAAGAAAATGGTCTTAGCCAAGTGGCTTGGCTACGACAGCTAAAAACACTCAACAAAGAGATTTTAGAAAATGATATAAAAAGAACCAATCTAATAGATAGAAAAATACATAGACTGTATAAAAAAAGACTTAGTAATGACGATGTATCAAGGAACATAGTCAATAGGTCATATGTAACACCCTCAGGTTCTATTCTTTTCAAACCGGTAGGAGAAGATGGTGAATATTTGAAACCTAAACTAATACTAAAACCTGGAAGAAATGGTTTAGTCTACAGTATAGACAAAAATAGTAAGAGTGCGATTGAACAGTTTAAACAGTTGATCGAACAAATCCCCAACACCTCAACAACGACAACAACTGACGCTAGAACAGTAGACACCCCAACAACTGACGATAGAACAGAAGACACCACAGTTTCAAGTGAAGACTTCCCAGTAATTGAAACAGAAGTGAACTACAATAACGTATTTGGTTTAACAGAAGAAGAAAATCGTGAGTTAATAGGTGTCCTAAACCCAAGTGATACAATCGACCCACACACTAGACCACTATTTCTAAAAGCACAAGCCGACCATTTTCAGGACGCTATTGACAAGACTGCAGACGATATGAATAGAGAGGAACACGGTTCCATAAAGAGGAGAGAATTGTTTGAGCGATTGACAGGTCTTGAGATAGCTAAGGATCAAACCTTAAATCAATTGGAACGTGAGGAGGTTAGAGAGAGACAAGAAGAGGACATCACTCGGTTACAAAAAATAAAGGAGTGGTTTAGAGAAAATTGGTTGGGTGCCTCAGCTTTAGGAATAACCATAGCCTCTTTTATCACCACGGTTATAATATCTGCTAGGAGTGTTGTCTTCAAAGGTGGCCAAGCACTTGGAAAACTAGGAAAAGCTATAGCTAATCTAGCCGCAAAGGCTGGCCCTCTACTGTCTGGACTGCTAAATATGGTAGCGACTGTACTAAAGTGGGGAGCTGCAGGCATATCTTGGTTAGCGTCTAATTTATGGATCCTAGCGATAGCACTAGCTTGGTTCGTCTACGACCAGTACAAACAGAGGAAATAAAACATGTGTTATAATATATAGTATGAATACTAACGAAAAAGAGTTGCTTCCTGGATATAGACGCCGCGAAATTTCTACTATCAAAGGCGTAAGAGCCCGTAGTGTTGTAACGCTAAACCCCAACAAAGCCAATCCAGGGGAAGAGTTATACATCGATATCCCGAAAACAAAGGGTAACACTTGTTTGGTACCCTCTAGTCTCCATATTCTATTCGACTTTAAGAGTTCGAATGCGAAATCATGGTTTCTTAACAACCTTTCGAGACTACTATTTGAGAGACTGGTGGTAAAACTAGCTGGTGAGTCCGTGTACGACAATAGTGGTGAAAGCGTCATCGGTACGTACAAAGACCTCTGGAAATCTAACAGTGAGCGAGACCAGATGGTCGAATACGGTATAGCAAACGAGAACCTTCGAAAGCTAATCTCAAAGGACGACAGTGGTGCGGCCAGTGGAGACGTGCAAAAAGTTAGCGACGGTCTGATGTTCTCCATCAATAACACCAAACAAAAGGTTCAAATCGACAAGATTCTAGAAGATCATGGTCTATACGCACCATACAACATGAACAACAATTTCAGGTATATAATCACACTCCCAAAAGCGTCTGATATTATGGTGGCTCAAACTGGATCAGCTGTGGCTAGCTATACGTTAGAGAACCTTGAGTTGGAGTACGAAACTATCGAGAATCAAGAGATTGCTGATGAAGTATCATCTCTATACGCGTCCGGAAGGTCTCTATCATACGAACACGTCACATTAATGAAGACTGTGGAGTGGGATAAAGGAATCACACTCGTAAACGAGAATATTAACCTACCTAGAAAATCGATGAAATCTGTCGTTTTACTCTTCACAAACAAAACAAGAATTGATAGTGAAGAGTTCATCTATCCAAACATAGAGTCAGTAAAACTCACCATAGAAGGTGTACCGAACATGGTCTATAGTCAAGGAATACCGAAATCAAGACTCTGGGGAGAAGCGAAAAGACTATTCGGGCAAGGACTAGACTCCGACCAGCATATGACTATCCAAAAGTTTTACAAAGACGGTTTCGCTTTGGTTGTTGACCTTAGATCTATCGAAGATAACGTGAAAGTTGCGACTGGAAAGAGGATTGTGAACACCCAGTCAGGAATATTGATGGAAATCAATAAAGAAGTCACAACAGCGAACGTTATGTGTAGAATATTCGTGCTCTCCGATGGTCTCGTAAACTTCATCAACAACGATCTACAATCAATCCAGTACTAAACATATAGTATTCTATATGAAAACACCTTTTAACATGCTGATTGTTGGTATGACAGCCTGCGGTAAAACGTACTACCTCTTGGATATGATAGAGAAAGACTACATGAATCACTTCGATTTCATCATTCTTATATGCCCAACGTTTGAATGGAACAAAACGTACATAGAGTGGAAATACTTGAGAGACCCAGACTTTATCGCTATCCAGTGTGAGCAAGATAAGGTCAACGTAGTCCTTAAACATGTGACTGACACTTATAAAGGTACCAATTCACTAATAATATTAGATGATTGTGCTGGTGGGCAGGACGTTAAAAACAGAACAAGCGAACTAGTTAAACTAGCCTTTAGTGCTAGACATTACAACCTATCCACAATAGTCATAACACAACAACTAACCTCAATTAGTAAACCATACCGTGAGAACATCTCAAAGTTAGTAACATTCTACAACCCCAACAGAAACGATATGAAAATTATCGTAGACGATTATCTCAACGGAGTCGATAAAGTGGAAATTCAGAAAATAATAAAACAGTTGAAAGACAACGAATACGCAAGATTGGAGATACTTCTAAGACATCCATACTCGTATGAATTAGTTATTCCGCGAAAACAAAACACGTCGTATAGTATAGGACATGCCAAGACGTAAGACAAAAAATCCTGAGACAATTGACGAACTCATCGAAGACATACAAGAAGCAGAACAGGAAGTGATCGACGAACCACAAATCGATACACCACAAGTTGACGACACTCCGCAAACTGACGTAGACAATAAACGAAACGAACTAAAAAGACTCTCAGAAGACGGTGAGATAGACCAATCCGTCGCCTATATAAAAAAGGCCTCATCTAAAGTTATCAACAAGATCTATGAAGAATGGGAGGTAAAAAGAATGGAGAAAGCGAACGCGTTCCTATGTGATCTTTTAATAAGTAAGTTCGCCCACGCGTTAGGAGGGTTCAACGCTATTGAATCACCTGAAAAGCTCGAAAAAGAGTTGATTACTGACCAACTACTTAAAAGAGACGTAGAGAAGTTTATATCATACGTATCCCCCTACCTCCCTTGTTTAGGGTTGTTATCGGGTGGACTGACAACTAGTAAACACGTATTTAGCCACATGGCTAGAGAGGAAACCCCTGAGGGGAAACCACCGAACGAAGGAGACAGTGCTATCTAATTACAATATGAGTGGAATGCGTGATTCTAGTATTGCGTAACAAACGACACAGCTGTGTCACTACGTCATATTTCTCCCACACAACACGTGTTATCTAAGATTGTGTAATAAACGACACAGTTGTGTCACTACGTCATATTTCTTCCATACAACATGTGTTATCTAAGATTGTGCAATAAACGACACAGCTGTGTCGGTCATTATATATTCTAAGTGATGTAACCACATTTTAGACTTATGAAGCTTATGTGAACTAACGAAAGTTATCTTGTCTCGTTTTAACGAAATTTATTTCGTCTCGTTTTAGTAGTCTCGAAAGTGGGGTTAACAGCAAACTTTTCAACTTTGATTGCGAAGCATGAAAAAAATGGAAAAGTATGCTGGTAGCCCCACTTTCTATACTACTTACTAGTGAAAAAGAGTTGCTTCCTGGATATAGACGTCGTGAAATATCTGCTATCAAAGGCATAAGAACCCGTCACGTTGTGACACTGAACCCTAACAAAGCCAATCCAGAGGAGGAGTTATACATTGATATCCCAAAGACAAAGGGTAACACTTGCTTGGTACCCTCCAGTTTCCATCTCCTATTCGACTTCAAAAGTGCGAACGCGAAATCATGGTTTCTTAATAACCTCTCGAGAATACTCTCTGAAAAACTGGTTATAAAACTAGCAGGTGAGACTGTGTACGACAACTGTGGTGAGAGTGTTATCGGTACGTACAGAGATTTATGGAGACCTAAAACAGAGCGAACGGCTATGATCGAATACGGTCTAGCAAACGAGAACCTTCGAAAGTTAATCTCGAAGGATGACAGCGGCGCGGCCAGTGGAAACGTGCAAAAAGTTAGCGACGGTCTGATGTTCTCTATTCACGGCACTAAACAAAAGATTCAACTTGACAAGATTCTAGAAGATCACGGTTTATACGCACCGTATAATATGAACAATAATCTCAGGTACATAATCACACTCCCCAAAGCAACTGATATTATGGTGGCTCAATCTGGATCAGCTGTTACTGGTTATACGTTGGAGAACCTCGAATTGGAGTACGAAACTATCGAGAGTCAAGAGATCGCTGATGAAGTATCATCTCTATACGCATCCGGTAGATCTCTATCGTACGAGCACGTCACGCTAATGAAGACTGTGGAGTGGGATAAAGGAACCACACTTGTGAACGAAAATATTAACCTACCAAGAAAGTCAATGAAAGCTATCGTTCTACTCTTCACAAATAAGACAAGAATTGACAGTGAGGAGTTCGTCTACCCAAACATAGAGTCAGTCAAACTTACTATAGAAGGCGTGCCAAATATGGTATACAGTCAAGGAATACCAAAATCAAGACTATGGGTAGAAGCGAAACGACTATTTGGACGAAAACTAGACTGTGACCAGCACATGACTGTCCAAAAGTTTTACAAAGACGGTTTCGCTTTGGTTGTTGACCTTAGATCTATCGAAGATAACGCGAAAGTAGCCACTGGAAAAAAGATCGTGAATACTCAGTCAGGAATACTGATGGAAATCATTAAAAAAGTCACAACAGCGAACGTCATGTGTAGAATATTCATACTCTCCGACGGACTCGTAAACCTTATCAACAACGATCTACAGTCAATCCAATACTAAAACATATAGTATTCTATATGAAAACGCCTTTTAACATGCTAATTGTTGGTATGACAGCCTGTGGTAAAACGCACTACCTCTTGGATATGATAGAGAAAGACTACACGAATCACTTCGATTACATCATTCTTATATGTCCAACATTTGAATGGAATAAAACGTACATAGAGTGGAAATACTTGAGAGACCCAAACTTTATCGCTATTCAGTGTGAGCAAGACAAGGTCGACGTATTTCTTAAATATGTGACTGGTATTTACAAAGGCACCAATTCATTGATAATACTAGACGATTGCGCTGGTGGGCAGGACGTCAAAAACAGAACAAGCGAACTAGTTAAACTAGCCTTTAGCGCTAGACACTACAACCTATCCACAATAGTCATAACACAACAACTAACCTCAATTAGTAAACCATACCGTGAGAACATCTCAAAGTTAGTAACATTCTACAACCCTAACAGAAACGATATGAAAATTATCGTAGACGATTATCTCAACGGAGTTGATAAAGCGGAAATTGAGAAAATAATAAAACAGTTGAAAGACAATGAGTACGCAAGATTGGAGATACTTCTAAGACACCCGTACTCGTACGAACTAGTTATTCCGCAAAAACAAAACATACCACATAGTATATAGGACATGCCAAAACGTAAGACAAAAAATACTGAGACAATCGACGAACTCATCGAAGACATACAAGAAGCAGAACAGGAAGTGATCGATGAGTCACAAACCAACACACCACAAGCCGACGACACTCCACAAACTGATGTAGACAAGAAAAGAGATGAACTAAGAAGACTCTCAGAGGATGGTGGGATAGACAAATCCGTCGCTTATCTCAAAAAGGCTTCAGATAAAGTCATCAACAAGATCTACGAAGAATGGGAGGTAAAAAGAATGGAGAAAGCGAACGTGTTTCTCTGTGATCTTTTAATAAGCAAGTTCGCCCACGCGTTAGGAGGGTTCAACGCTATTGAATCACCTGAAAAGCTAGAAAAAGAGTTGATCACTGACCAACTACTTAAAAGAGACGTAGAGAAGTTTATATCATACGTATCCCCCTACCTCCCTTGTTTAGGGTTGTTATCGGGTGGACTAACAACTAGTAAACACGTACTTAGCCACATGGCTAGAGGGGAAACCCCCGAGGGGTAACCCCCGAATGAAGGAGACAGCGCTATCTAATTAGCGAGTCGAAGACGATGTATTACACTACTATGTTCTTTACTAGTCAAGACGGAATGTGTGACAAACGACACAGCTGTGTCACTTCTTCCGGATACATTGTCTTACATAGCCGCGTTCTACACTACTCTCCAGGCTACAGTGCTCACACAAAGTAATGAGCACTGTAACCCTGGATAGTAGCGTAGAACGTGTGGAATCAGTAGAGGAAAAGATAATGAGACTCAACAGAGAGTTGTTACTTATCTATCAGGTTAGAGAGATCAAACGACAACTATTCGCTAAGAGTATCTTAGAACGTAAGGAACTAGACGAGAGGTTTAGACACACTGTACTCGGTAAAAGGATGACCAGTCGTAAAAGAGAGTTGCGGTCTATACGCGTCAGTGCTTGAAAAACGCGTGATGGTTTTCGAGTTTAACTTACTTAACGAATTTTATTTCGTATCGTTTTAGTAGTCTCGAAAGTGGGGTTAACAGCGAAGTTTTCAATTTTGGGTGCGAAGCACGAAAAATAGAAAACTGCGCTGGTAGCCCCACTTTCTATACTACTTATATATATATATATATATATATATATATATATATATATATATATATATATATATATATATATATATATATATATATATATATATATATATATATATATATATATATATATATATATATATATATATATATATATATATATATATATATATATATATATAATATATATATATATATATATATATATATATATATATATATATATATATATATATATATATATATATATATATATATATATATATATATATATATATATATATATATATATATATATATACGTGTAGGTTTTGGTCTACGAAATGCAAAGAGTGCTCAACAACATATAGTTAGAGCAAATAATAGATTTTCGCTTACCTCAAAACTGGTCTGCTACAACTTCTGAAGATTCTTTTACAGATGAAACAAGTTGTAGCAGACCAGTTTTGAGGTAAGCGAAAATCTATATATATATATATATATATATATATATATATATATATATATATATATATATATATATATATATATATATATATATATATATATATATATATATTTGGCATTGGCATTTCACTCGAGTGGACTACATGTTCTCAGGATTTATGGTGAAGGAAAATTTCGAGTGTAGGAATATATACAGAGCACTGCACTAGCAGTTCAATTCCTACCGAAAGGCCGCTAAGTTGCATTTTTCGCAACTGGTCCCGGTTTGGTCTTAAAATGTATATATTCCTACACTCGAAATTTTCCTTCACCATAAATCCTGAGATTATATAGTATATATAAGGCCGAAACGGTACCGTCTGTAGTTAGATATCGCTCTATGACCTTTAGGTCATATTGAGCGCTCTACAGGATGAACCATTGTCGCTTACGCATTGTGCGCACGCATCCTGCTCATCAGCACCACACTGATGAGGCCCAAAAGGCCGAAACGGTACCGTCTGTAGTTAGATATCGCTCTATGACCTTTAGGTCATATTGAGCGCTCTACAGGATGAACCATTGTCGCTTACGCATGTTCAACATGTAGTTTGATCGAGTGAAATGCCAAATATTACCTATTATATATATATATATATATATATATATATATATATATATATATATATATATATATATATATATATATATATATATATATATATAGAGTGCTGCGTAGACAGTGTTTTGAATATATAGCAAAGTGAAAAGGTGGTAAACTGCCAAGAATTTAGTGACGAGATACTGACGTTTCGAGCGGAGCCCTTCATCATACATATACATATACATATACATGAATATACATACTAAAATATACATATACATACTAAAATATACATACATATATACATACATACATACATATAATATATATATATATATATATATACAGGTATATACATTGGCAAGACCTGGGGGGTCCAACAGATTTTGACCGAGTTGTCCCCAGACCACAAATTACGGTACGCTTCTGTCCGCCTGCTGCCACGCCCCAAACTCCTAACTCTAAAAACAGCCAGCTAAGAGTAGTATTCAATTATATATTTATAGATTCTTCAACTTTCTTGAGGTATATACTGTATACATTTAATATTTTAACAGCAACAATATTCAGAGTATGACATAACTATGAAATATATGGCAGTCCGCATTACTGTACTCATATGGCAGTCCGCATTACTGTACTCATACTCATAGTTATAGACAATTAGTTTAAACAAGAAAGAAACAAGTATACTTCTTTATACTTCTTTCTTTTCTCATAGTTCCTCCATCTGAATTGACAAAAAATGCACTGACTCATTGGGCATGGCAGGAATGCTAACTGGGGTATCCATTGACCCACGGATCCCGCTTCCCGTATATATGCCGGCTGACGTTTCATATAAATATCCCGAATTTAAAACATAGTCCTAACCCCAACATAACCCTAATCCTAACCCTAATAATATTAACCCTAACTCTTACAACAATGATTTATTTTAAAAACTAGGAATTACTATCGCAAGTGAAGTGCTGCCTCAGAAGGCATGGGACATGGGTAATTTTTGATAAAATTTCGAGAATAAATCCTGGGGATGATTATATACATTGTAAAAGACATACTGTAGCATGTACACATTTTTTCAATTATTTTAATTACATTCAAATACAACAGACTTAAATTACAAATAACTATCACTTATCTGAATACATTTGGCAAATCTTAAACTATACATACATTATGACTATGTAGTTGATGTTTAGTAAACTAATTTATGATAAATCACTGCCACTATAAATCATGCTTCTTGATAGGCTATCAAATACTCTCGAACGATACAAATAAGAAACATACAGCGATTGCGTTTGTTATCGAAATATCTGGATTCTTGTCCACATGAGGCTATCAAATACTCTCGAACGATACAAATAAGAAACATACAGCGATTGCGTTTATCGAAATATCTGGATTCTTGTCCACAGGCTATCAAATTCTCTCGAACACATACAGCGATTGCGTTTGTTATCGAAATATCTGGATTCTTGTCCACAGGCTATCAAATACTCTCGAACGATACAAATAAGAAACATACAGCGATTGCGTTTATCGAAATATCTGGATTCTTGTCCACAGGCTATCAAATACACTCGAACGATTCAAGTAAGAAACATACAGCGATTGCGTTTATCGAAATATCTGGATTCTTGTCCACATGCTATCAAATTCTCTCGAACGATTCAAATAAGAAACATACAGCGATTGCGTTAAAAGCGTGTCCACATGCTATCAAATTCTCTCGAACGATTCAAATAAGAAACATACAGCGATTGCGTTAAAAGCGTTGAGAAGCAATCTTTCTGTAGTTTGGGAAGACAGCGTGCAAATAGAACTTTTCCCTAATTGAGTGAAATTCTTTTGAATTGTAAACACAAGGTGAAGGTCGAACCTGGAAAGGCTAACTTATAAACACATAAAAGAATGATGAATTGGCAGCCATGTTTATGAATTCGGTCTATATATAACACACGCAGGCATTTTCTGTCCATGTATAGGAGCCAAACGTACTTACCCAAGTTATAAGATTCAAAACGAAGAAAGGAACTCGCGCAGCAGTTGTGCATCTCGATTTTCTTGACTCATCTGAATCTTCGGATGGAGAATTCATTTTTCGACAGCTCTCTATTCTTGGATTTTTGTGTTTGCCTTATCAATGAGATCACGTATCTATCAAACTGTCCGGTATTTCGAAGAATAGTTTTGCACGCAATTTAGCAGACGTTTAGCTGTGCTTGAAACATTATACTGTAATACGATATACCATTGATAAATAGACATTCTTGGAATATAATCTCCGGTACATTAATGCCTGGCTCCCAAAATAAACTCGACATAAATTTAGAATACAAAGTGCGAAGGCGGTTGTTTTTGCTATACTATTACAAACAACATCGTCTGCCTCTATTCGTAAACACTTTTGTTGCCATAGAAACAGCACGTGTTGGGGGTACGTAGGCCTTTCTCGATTTTTGGCACTTTTTAAGGAAAAAGCACTGCTAGCATAATCGGCATGTTTATATATCTGAAGCCATGACAAGTTTTATTCCTTATACTGGTGCTTTAAAGCTTTGTTCAATCTATTTTCATAGCGACATTGGTCCAGCTGTCCAGGCACTCCAGGGTCAAAAAACGTAAAAAACCGCCAAAACCAGGGAACACTTAATATTGGACCCAGTCCACAACTCCAAGCCGGAAGATAACTTACCTGTCAAGGAAGGATACAAGGAAGGCAACCGGTTGAACCTGCTAATATTGCTCGAGAGACTATCCGCTTCGTTTAATGACCAGCAAGATCATGCACTTGCAGATGATCTACAAGCGAGTACAACAAACGCTAAGTTGTTAGGAGAACGTCAGAGCATTGAGCATTTTGAGGACAATGACTGAGTCATAAGTATACTTTATGTTGTGTTAAGTTAAGTTAAGAACAGTTCAGGGACAAAGAAGTGATCATTTAAAAGTTAGAAACTTGCTTAAATTCGCTAACAATTAAATTTTGACCTTTCTAGTGTATTTTGTGAATAGTATAATTTAATAAAAACTAGCATAATTTTTGTAAACCAGCATAATTCGAGCATAATTTAGACAAAAAACGAGCACTGCTAGTAGCATAATGTGCTAGTTTTACTGGCACAATCGAGAAAAGCCTAGTTGGGGGCCGCGCAGCACTCTGCAGCGCTTAATTAAAAATTTTTGAATTTAAGACTTAAGTAGAGGATCTTGCTAGACCATTGTAGATGGTGAAACGAATTAGAACGAAGTACCATGTGCTCAAACCACGCAAACGTAGTTTGTGTTTTTCGCCATTTTTAATGAACCGACAATCATCGTGGCAGCGGGTAGTCAAACCAAAGCACGTAAAGGCCCATCTACACGATACGATTCGTCGTATACGATTGTCATTCTGGCGTAAGCAATTGTTTGCACACGACATAATTGTTGTTTGTGATTCGATGGCGAATTTCGACACGCGTGTACAGCTTTGATCACATACACCAAGATGACAATCGTATACGACAAATCGTATCGTGTAGATGGGCCTTAAGTACTTCATCTTGCAGGGATATAGCGAACCCATACCACTAACAAGAGATTAAGGTTAGAAAACTCATTAAGTGGGGGTTAGGTTACTGTAACAGTAACACGGTATTAACAAGCTCAATATATTGCTGTTTTGTTGTATTGATGTCTATTTTTATTATATTATATTAGTATGTGTGTATGTTGTATGTATATTGCTGTAGTGAATGTGGGAGCTTGGAGTAGACAGAGGATAAATGGAGATCATCAAGAACAATCATCACCAGCTGTTGTGGTCTAGTGGTTACCACACATGTCTATGAGCTGGATCGGACCATCACTCAGGGTCTTAAAAATAATTGAGGAGAAAGTGCTGCCTTTGAAATAATATCAGCAAATGGTAAGACTTTCAGGTCTTCTCGGATAACGACCTTAAATCGTAGGCCCTCTCGACCCCGTTCAAGAGTGATAAATCGACTAATAAACTAAAAACTAAACCAAACAAATCCTCAGAAAATGAGTCCCAGAATCCAGATGGCAAGTGATTGAACCTGTAAGCACCCTCATTCACTACATTCATAAAGATGGTGGTTAATTGTAATATTCTTTCATGTGAATTTAAATTAGCCTTTCGAGTCTCGACCTTAATTGAGTGAAATTCTTTTGAATTGTAAACACAAGGTGAAGGTCGAAGCTGGAAAGGCTAACTTATAAACACATAAAAGAATGATGAATTGGCAGCCATGTTTATGAATTCGGTCTATATATAACACACCCAGGCCTTTTCTGTCCATGTATAGGAGCCAAACGTACTTACCCAAGTTATAAGATTCAAAACGAAGAAAGGAACTCGCGCAGCAGTTGTGCATCTCGATTTTCTTGACTCATCTGAATCTTCGGATGGAGAATTCATTTTTCGACAGCTCTCTATTCTTGGATTTTTGTGTTTGCCTTATCAATGAGATCACGTATCTATCAAACTGTCCGGTATTTCGAAGAATGGTTTTGCACGCAATTTCGCAGACGTTTAGCTGTGCTTGAAACATTATACTGTAATACGATATACCATTGATAAATAGACATTCTTGGAATATAATCTCCGGTACATTAATGCCTGGCTCCCAAAATAAACTCGACATAAATTTAGAATACAAAGTGCGAAGGCGGTTGTTTTTGCTATACTATTACAAACAACATCGTCTGCCTCTATTCGTAAACACTTTTGTTGCCATAGAAACAGCACGTGTTGGGGGTACGTAGGCCTTTCTCGATTTTTGGCACTTTTTAAGGAAAAAGCACTGCTAGCATAATCGGCATGTTTATATATCTGAAGCCATGACAAGTTTTATTCCTTATACTGGTGCTTTAAAGCTTTGTTCAATCTATTTTCATAGCGACATTGGTGGGTCAAAAAACGTAAAAAACCGCCAAAACCAGGGAACACTTAATATTGGACCCAGTCCACAACTCCAAGCCGGAAGATAACTTACCTGTCAAGGAAGGATACAAGGAAGGCAACCGGTTGAACCTGCTAATATTGCTCGAGAGACTATCCGCTTCGTTTAATGACCAGCAAGATCATGCACTTGCAGATGATCTACAAGCGAGTACAACAAACGCTAAGTTGTTAGGAGAACGTCAGAGCATTGAGCATTTTGAGGACAATGACTGAGTCATAAGTATACTTTATGTTGTGTTAAGTTAAGTTAAGAACAGTTCAGGGACAAAGAAGTGATCATTTAAAAGTTAGAAACTTGCTTAAATTCGCTAACAATTAAAATTTGACCTTTCTAGTGTATTTTGTGAATAGCATAATTTAATAAAAACTAGCATAATTTTTGTAAACCAGCATAATTCGAGCATAATTTAGACAAAAATCGAGCACTGCTAGTAGCATAATGTGCTAGTTTTACTGGCACAATCGAGAAAAGCCTAGTTGGGGGCCGCGCAGCACTCTGCAGCGCTTAATTAAATTTTTTTGAATTTAAGACTTAAGTAGAGGATCTTGCTAGACCATTGTAGATGGTGAAACGAATTAGAACGAAGTACCATGTGCTCAAACCACGCAAACGTAGTTTGTGTTTTTCGCCATTTTTAATGAACCGACAATCATCGTGGCAGCGGGTAGTCAAACCAAAGCACGTAAAGGCCCATCTACACGATACGATTCGTCGTATACGATTGTCATTCTGGCGTAAGCAATTGTTTGCACACGACATAATTGTTGTTTGTGATTCGATGGCGAATTTCGACACGCGTGTACAGCTTTGAATTGATCACATACACCAAGATGACAATCGTATACGACAAATCGTATCGTGTAGATGGGCCTTAAGTACTTCATCTTGCAGGGATATAGCAAACCCATACCACTAACAAGAGATTAAGGTTAGAAAACTCATTAAGTGGGGGTTAGGTTACTGTAACAGTAACAGTATTAACAAGCTCAATATATTGCTGTTTTGTTGTATTGATGTCTATTTTTATTATATTATATTAGTAATGTGTGTATGTTGTATGTATATTGCTGTAGTGAATGTGGGAGCTTGGAGTAGACAGAGGATAAATGGAGATCATCAAGAACAATCATCACCAGCTGTTGTGGTCTAGTGGTTACCACACATGTCTATGAGCTGGGTCGGACCATCACTCAGGGTCTTAAAAATAATTGAGGAGAAAGTGCTGCCTTTGAAATAATATCAGCAAATGGTAAGACTTTCAGGTCTTCTCGGATAACGACCTTAAATCGTAGGCCCTCTCGACCCCGTTCAAGAGTGATAAATCGACTAATAAACTAAAAACTAAACCAAACAAATCCTCAGAAAATGAGTCCCAGAATCCAGATGGCAAGTGATTGAACCTGTAAGCACCCTCATTCACTACATTCATAAAGATGGTGGTTAATTGTAATATTCTTTCATGTGAATTTAAATTAGCCTTTCGAGTCTCGACCTTAATTGAGTGAAATTCTTTTGAATTGTAAACACAAGGTGAAGGTCGAAGCTGGAAAGGCTAACTTATAAACACATAAAAGAATGATGAATTGGCAGCCATGTTTATGAATTCGGTCTATATATAACACACCCAGGCCTTTTCTGTCCATGTATAGGAGCCAAACGTACTTACCCAAGTTATAAGATTCAAAACGAAGAAAGGAACTCGCGCAGCAGTTGTGCATCTCGATTTTCTTGACTCATCTGAATCTTCGGATGGAGAATTCATTTTTCGACAGCTCTCTATTCTTGGATTTTTGTGTTTGCCTTATCAATGAGATCACGTATCTATCAAACTGTCCGGTATTTCGAAGAATGGTTTTGCACGCAATTTCGCAGACGTTTAGCTGTGCTTGAAACATTATACTGTAATACGATATACCATTGATAAATAGACATTCTTGGAATATAATCTCCGGTACATTAATGCCTGGCTCCCAAAATAAACTCGACATAAATTTAGAATACAAAGTGCGAAGGCGGTTGTTTTTGCTATACTATTACAAACAACATCGTCTGCCTCTATTCGTAAACACTTTTGTTGCCATAGAAACAGCACGTGTTGGGGGTACGTAGGCCTTTCTCGATTTTTGGCACTTTTTAAGGAAAAAGCACTGCTAGCATAATCGGCATGTTTATATATCTGAAGCCATGACAAGTTTTATTCCTTATACTGGTGCTTTAAAGCTTTGTTCAATCTATTTTCATAGCGACATTGGTGGGTCAAAAAACGTAAAAAACCGCCAAAACCAGGGAACACTTAATATTGGACCCAGTCCACAACTCCAAGCCGGAAGATAACTTACCTGTCAAGGAAGGATACAAGGAAGGCAACCGGTTGAACCTGCTAATATTGCTCGAGAGACTATCCGCTTCGTTTAATGACCAGCAAGATCATGCACTTGCAGATGATCTACAAGCGAGTACAACAAACGCTAAGTTGTTAGGAGAACGTCAGAGCATTGAGCATTTTGAGGACAATGACTGAGTCATAAGTATACTTTATGTTGTGTTAAGTTAAGTTAAGAACAGTTCAGGGACAAAGAAGTGATCATTTAAAAGTTAGAAACTTGCTTAAATTCGCTAACAATTAAAATTTGACCTTTCTAGTGTATTTTGTGAATAGCATAATTTAATAAAAACTAGCATAATTTTTGTAAACCAGCATAATTCGAGCATAATTTAGACAAAAATCGAGCACTGCTAGTAGCATAATGTGCTAGTTTTACTGGCACAATCGAGAAAAGCCTAGTTGGGGGCCGCGCAGCACTCTGCAGCGCTTAATTAAATTTTTTTGAATTTAAGACTTAAGTAGAGGATCTTGCTAGACCATTGTAGATGGTGAAACGAATTAGAACGAAGTACCATGTGCTCAAACCACGCAAACGTAGTTTGTGTTTTTCGCCATTTTTAATGAACCGACAATCATCGTGGCAGCGGGTAGTCAAACCAAAGCACGTAAAGGCCCATCTACACGATACGATTCGTCGTATACGATTGTCATTCTGGCGTAAGCAATTGTTTGCACACGACATAATTGTTGTTTGTGATTCGATGGCGAATTTCGACACGCGTGTACAGCTTTGAATTGATCACATACACCAAGATGACAATCGTATACGACAAATCGTATCGTGTAGATGGGCCTTAAGTACTTCATCTTGCAGGGATATAGCAAACCCATACCACTAACAAGAGATTAAGGTTAGAAAACTCATTAAGTGGGGGTTAGGTTACTGTAACAGTAACAGTATTAACAAGCTCAATATATTGCTGTTTTGTTGTATTGATGTCTATTTTTATTATATTATATTAGTAATGTGTGTATGTTGTATGTATATTGCTGTAGTGAATGTGGGAGCTTGGAGTAGACAGAGGATAAATGGAGATCATCAAGAACAATCATCACCAGCTGTTGTGGTCTAGTGGTTACCACACATGTCTATGAGCTGGGTCGGACCATCACTCAGGGTCTTAAAAATAATTGAGGAGAAAGTGCTGCCTTTGAAATAATATCAGCAAATGGTAAGACTTTCAGGTCTTCTCGGATAACGACCTTAAATCGTAGGCCCTCTCGACCCCGTTCAAGAGTGATAAATCGACTAATAAACTAAAAACTAAACCAAACAAATCCTCAGAAAATGAGTCCCAGAATCCAGATGGCAAGTGATTGAACCTGTAAGCACCCTCATTCACTACATTCATAAAGATGGTGGTTAATTGTAATATTCTTTCATGTGAATTTAAATTAGCCTTTCGAGTCTCGACCTTAATTGAGTGAAATTCTTTTGAATTGTAAACACAAGGTGAAGGTCGAAGCTGGAAAGGCTAACTTATAAACACATAAAAGAATGATGAATTGGCAGCCATGTTTATGAATTCGGTCTATATATAACACACCCACGGCCAGGCATTTTCTGTCCATGTATAGGAGCCAAACGTACTTACCCAAGTTATAAGATTCAAAACGAAGAAAGGAACTCGCGCAGCAGTTGTGCATCTCGATTTTCTTGACTCATCTGAATCTTCGGATGGAGAATTCATTTTTCGACAGCTCTCTATTCTTGGATTTTTGTGTTTGCCTTATCAATGAGATCACGTATCTATCAAACTGTCCGGTATTTCGAAGAATGGTTTTGCACGCAATTTCGCAGACGTTTAGCTGTGCTTGAAACATTATACTGTAATACGATATACCATTGATAAATAGACATTCTTGGCTCCCAAAATAAACTCGACATAAATTTAGAATACAAAGTGCGAAGGCGGTTGTTTTTGCTATACTATTACAAACAACATCGTCTGCCTCTATTCGTAAACACTTTTGTTGCCATAGAAACAGCACGTGTTGGGGGTACGTAGGCCTTTCTCGATTTTTGGCACTTTTTAAGGAAAAAGCACTGCTAGCATAATCGGCATGTTTATATATCTGAAGCCATGACAAGTTTTATTCCTTATACTGGTGCTTTAAAGCTTTGTTCAATCTATTTTCATAGCGACATTGGTCCAGCTGTCCAGGCACTCCAGGGTCAAAAAACGTAAAAAACCGCCAAAACCAGGGAACACTTAATATTGGACCCAGTCCACAACTCCAAGCCGGAAGATAACTTACCTGTCAAGGAAGGATACAAGGAAAGCAACCGATTGAACCTGCTAATATTGCTCGAGAGACTATCCGCTTCGTTTAATGACCAGCAAGATCATGCACTTGCAGATTATCTACAAGCGAGTACAACAAACGCTAAGTTGTTAGGAGAACGTCAGAGCATTGAGCATTTTGAGGACAATGACTGAGTCATAAGTATACTTTATGTTGTGTTAAGTTAAGTTAAGAACAGTTCAGGGACAAAGAAGTGATCATTTAAAAGTTAGAAACTTGCTTAAATTCGCTAACAATTAAATTTTGACCATTCTAGTGTATTTTGTGAATAGCATAATTTAATAAAAACTAGCATAATTTTTGTAAACCAGCATAATTCGAGCATAATTTAGACAAAAAACGAGCACTGCTAGTAGCATAATGTGCTAGTTTTACTGGCACAATTGAGAAAAGCCTAGTTGGGGGCCGCGCAGCACTCTGCAGCGCTTAATTAAATTTTTTTGAATTTAAGACTTAAGTAGAGGATCTTGCTAGACCATTGTAGATGGTGAAACGAATTAGAACGAAGTACCATGTGCTCAAACCACGCAAACGTAAAAGTTTGTGTTTTTCGCCATTTTTAATGAACCGACAATCATCGTGGCAGCGGGTAGTCAAACCAAAGCACGTAAAGGCCCATCTACACGATACGATTCGTCGTATACGATTGTCATTCTGGCGTAAGCAATTGTTTGCACACGACATAATTGTTGTTTATGATTCGATGGCGAATTTCGACACGCGTGTACAGCTTTGAATTGATCACATACACCAAGATGACAATCGTATACGACAAATCGTATCGTGTAGATGGGCCTTAAGTACTTCATCTTGCAGGGATATAGCGAACCCATACCACTAACAAGAGATTAAGGTTAGAAAACTCATTAAGTGGGGGTTAGGTTACTGTAACAGTAACAGTATTAACAAGCTCAATATATTGCTGTTTTGTTGTATTGATGTCTATTTTTATTATATTATATTAGTATGTGTGTATGTTGTATGTATATTGCTGTAGTGAATGTGGGAGCTTGGAGTAGACAGAGGATAAATGGAGATCATCAAGAACAATCCTCACCAGCTGTTGTGGTCTAGTGGTTACCACACATGTCTATGAGCTGGGTCGGACCATCACTCAGGGTCTTAAAAATAATTGAGGAGAAAGTGCTGCCTTTGAAATAATATCAGCAAATGGTAAGACTTTCAGGTCTTCTCGGATAACGACCTTAAATCGTAGGCCCTCTCGACCCCGTTCAAGAGTGATAAATCGACTAATAAACTAAAAACTAAACCAAACAAATCCTCAGAAAATGAGTCCCAGAATCCAGATGGCAAGTGATTGAACCTGTAAGCACCCTCATTCACTACATTCATAAAGATGGTGGTTAATTGTAATATTCTTTCATGTGAATTTAAATTAGCCTTTCGAGTCTCGACCTTAATTGAGTGAAATTCTTTTGAATTGTAAACACAAGGTGAAGGTCGAAGCTGGAAAGGCTAACTTATAAACACATAAAAGAATGATGAACTGGCAGCCATGTTTATGAATTCGGTCTATATATAACACACCCAGGCATTTTCTGTCCATGTATAGGAGCCAAACGTACTTAACCAAGTTATAAGATTCAAAACGAAGAAAGGAACTCGCACAGCAGTTGTGCATCTCGATTTTCTTGACTCATCTGAATCTTCGGATGGAGAATTCATTTTTCGACAGCTCTCTATTCTTGGATTTTTGTGTTTGCCTTATCAATGAGATCAAGTATCTATCAAACTGTCCGGTATTTCGAAGAATGGTTTTGCACGCAATTTCGCAGACGTTTAGCTGTGCTTGAAACATTATACTGTAATACGATATACCATTGATAAATAGACATTCTTGGAATATAATCTCCGGTACATTAATGCCTGGCTCCCAAAATAAACTCAACATAAATTTAGAATACAAAGTGCGAAGGCGGTTGTTTTTGCTATACTATTACAAACAACATCGTCTGCCTCTATTCGTAAACACTTTTGTTGCCATAGAAACAGCACGTGTTGGGGGTACGTAGGCCTTTCTCGATTTTTGGCACTTTTTAAGGAAAAAGCACTGCTAGCATAATCGGCATGTTTATATATCTGAAGCCATGACAAGTTTTATTCCTTATACTGGTGCTTTAAAGCTTTGTTCAATCTATTTTCATAGCGACATTAGTCCAGCTGTCCAGGCACTCCAGGGTCAAAAAACGTAAAAAACCGCCAAAACCAGGGAACACTTAATATTGGACCCAGTCCACAACTCCAAGCCGGAAGATAACTTACCTGTCATACAAGGAAGGCAACCGGTTGAACCTGCTAATATTGCTCGAGAGACTATCCGCTTCGTTTAATGACCAGCAAGATCATGCACTTGCAGATTATCTACAAGCGAGTACAACAAACGCTAAGTTGTTAGGAGAACGAACTGCAATGCTAATCAGAGCATTGAGCATTTTGAGGACAATGACTGAGTCATAAGTATACTTAATGTTGTGTTAAGTTAAGTTAAGAACAGTTCAGGACAAAGAAGTGATCATTTAAAAGTTAGAAACTTGCTTAAATTCGCTAACAATTAAATTTTGACCTTTCTAGTGTATTTTGTGAATAGCATAATTTAATAAAAACTAGCATAATTTTTGTAAACCAGCATAATTCGAGCATAATTTAGACAAAAAACGAGCACTGCTAGTAGCATGTGCTAGTTTTACTGGCACAATCGAGAAAAGCTTAGTTGGGGGCCGCGCAGCACTCTGCAGCGCTTAATTATTTTTAATTTTTTTTGAATTTAAGACTTAAGTAGAGGATCTTGCTAGACCATTGTAGATGGTGAAACGAATTAGAACGAAGTACCATATGCTCAAACCACGCAAACGTAGTTTTTTCGCCATTTTTAATGAACCGACAATCATCGTGGCAGCGGGTAGTCAAACCAAAGCACGTAAAGGCCCATCTACACACTGACCTCTATATATAACTGGACTGCGTGCTCTCGCCAAAAAGTGACTGAAAAATATAGCGAACCCATACCACTAACAAGAGATTGAGGTTAGAAAACTCATTAAGTGGGGGTTAGGGTTAGAATCTAAGTTGTTTTGGGGTTAGAGGTTATTTTAAGTGACAAAATTCCAATTAATCTCTTGATGAGTAGTATGGGTTCTCTATATCTTGCAAGATGAAGTTACTATCCGAGACATACAACCCATATATACACTTCTTGATGAAGTTTGTATTTAGCGCTTGGTCTTGTGCAGCAGTTTTAGGCTTTCTGTTTCACGTTTGAGATCGCTATGATTTTTCTGTTTTCAAATCCTTTGTATCTCTCTCAATCTGTCCGTGGACTTTCATACCTCCTTCTTCTTGCATCTACCCTTTTCTTATACTCTTCCTTCCCCTCTATCTGTTTTTTCACTATACCCTCTTCCTTTTCAGCTGCCTTTAGTAGCATCTCTTCACTGTTTACTTATAGATAATAATATATACAAGCTTCTTAATCCATTCGCAACGCATTCTTCAATGTTGGTCAAACGTCACCCTCCTTCCTTTCTCCTGATGTATATGCTTTGCACGTTTGACTTCTATAACCCTAATCCCTAACCCCAGGTTTCGAGCAAAGGCCCGGCCGTCGTCATGAGATGTGGCCGCCACGCGCTAATTCTGGCTTACTGTTATGGAGCCAAAGTTTGTGTTCTATATTATGGGAAAACCTTCGACAACTGATTCATTTTAGCATCTTAAAAGATCAGATACAGACAGTCTCTGTCGCAGATGGAATTTCAACCAAAACGTCAGTCTGCATAAATTGCCATAATGTGTGGTCACATGTTGATGTACTCATTTACATCGTCAAATCGTAATTTTTGATAAACTATTATAATTTTGTGCTATATGATATATCTTGAGCTGCATTACATAATTTCTATTTCTGTACAAGAATTACTAATATCGCTCACTATTGAAAATTATTTAAAACTATAAACAGTCAGTTTCTGGTGATGAATTCCAGAGTTTTGTAGCGGCAACTGAGTGTGTCAGTGTCTCCATGGGTAATGGTTTTCGTTTTTGGTACAATATGCCCTAAATCCAACAGCAACACTAGCCGAGGTTTAAAGTGTATATGACACGAAAATTAATTTATCTTATTTGAAAGAACTCTTCAAATAACGAAGAATATCAATTTACAGCTTTTCCATATTTCTCACATTGTTTGCACAAATTTTAACATTTTGGAAAATCGTGTATATATTTTAGAGTATTAAATGAAATCACTTGAAACTTTGCATGTCGATACAGACCACTAAACGAAATAATATCGTTTAAGTTTTAATGTTACAATAGTAATAATATAGTTCCCAGACCTCTACGTAGTACAAATCTACTCAACCAGTACCAATTCGAAAATGTTTCCCAGCGAAGAGAAAACAAATAATTTTGTTTTGGAAATCACGAGGACTGGAATCTAATCATTTGCCATGGCAACCATAAAATTAGAACGATTCTCTCCAGTTCAGTGGTCTGTATGCACATTCAAAGTTTCAAGTGATTTCGTTCAATAATCTTAAAAATATACACGATTTTCCAAAATGTTAAAATGTTATGCAAACAATGTGACGTCATAGGTCATCTCGTTTGAATATCACATAAGTCTAAATATCTCAAGAACTAAATGAAATATGGAAAAGCTGTAAATTGATATTCTTTGTTATTTGAAGAGTTCTTTCAAATAAGATAAAATTAATTTTCGTGTCATATACACTTTAATAGCAGCTCTCCATGCATTGCTACATTTAGCTTCTGAGACGATACTCTTTTTTCATTTTTTTTACACTCAATTTTTTTACATTCGTATTAAATTTATACCATTTATATAGTACTGGTCAGTAATAACCATATATAGTAATGTCATATCTAATAGGTCTCAATAATTATAGCTTAAGACTATGCTGGTGTTCCTCAGCTGTCTTTACAATAACTTATCATTCCTCTTTTTGTGTTTTTGGCAGCCAAAGTTAAACAAATAACAATAAATAAATTGCGATTATACGCGCGTTTGATTGCATGAAATCTAGGTCAGTGTTTGGCAGCCTTGTTTCGTCGTTCTGAAGCACGCACGTATGTAATGAGACTGGAATCTACATCTGACGTCACCGTCCAAGGTGCTTCGTGTTCGGTTCATCCTCTAGTGATCTCTGGCACTTGAGGCTCAGAGGGATCCCAGGATTGACATGTGGAAGCGAACTACCAAGGACCTGTCACTTTCCAGCAAATGCATGATCATAACAGCAACCCTTTGTCATCATTTCCATAACGGAAGCATTAGTAAACACTATCGCTGAAATTCGCCTTTATACAGGAGAAAAGTTCTTTGACGTCAATCTTTAATGCCAGATCCTCCGCTGTCTTTCCGTTCTTGTCTCGCAAGCTCACGTCAACACCTGGTGTTTTCAAAAAAACGTCCACAGTTTTTGTTTGTCCGGAGGCCGATGACAAGTGGAGAGCTAAAATACAAAAGAAACACTTTCAATGGCGCAATTTATTTTTAGAAGCTGTTCTAGAAATCAGATAAAACACATGATGTGACGCTCTTCAACTCATTAAACGTAGCTGCTGTTTCAACCACAGAGATCGTAAATAAAACTAGAAGGGGCACCAATTGAACGCCGCCATCTTGGATAAATTGGAGGGCAATTTTGTATTTTATATTTCATATTAAAGCGATCAATTTGATCTTTTACTCAGCAGAAAATGGTCCAAGTAACAATAGAACAACAGACTTAAAGTGGTACTACGATCAAATTTTTACCTATCGATATTTTACGTATTTATAAAGCAGAGCTTCTAAATATTACTCGGTCGAAACCGTTTTGCGATTCAACGATGGCAAGGCAAGTATTATTTTTCTGACTCCGAATCTGGAGTTGTTATGTCCGCCGCCATTAATCGTTCATGTTCTTGACCAGCGTAACGAAGTGACGTCAGATTCTCAACGCGAAGACTCCGCGTGGCTAATTCTTCAAGTAAATCAAGGTCGTTTTTTCAAATTCTTCGTCTGAAAGGCTGAACATTTCATCTACTTCTCGAAGAAAACAAGAAAACAAGTAACCTCGACTGAAATTCAGGCGTAGCATTGAGAATCTGACGTCATAAACAATATTACCTTTTGAAATTGCGGGCTCACTTGGAACACGTTTTTAGTAATGGTGGCCTAAATAATAGTGATTTCAGAGTTCAAAATACTTACTTCCAAGTACCATTTTTAAGTTGTTTTTTACATCGATCACTTTCGACCCTGAAATACTATTCTATGCTGAAGAAAATCTAAAAGACGGGGGTGAATTTTCATGGTAGTGGCACTTTAAGGTGGCTTGATAGTCTAAATCACGAAAAATTGCGTTTTCCGCACATTTGCATAAAATCTGCCGCTTATCGCTTGATTTCTATGGTTTGAACCGTGAAATTTCAGCCATGTTAAAGGGGCTATGTCACGATTTGCCTGGTTATGTTGGTGGGTTATTTTTGGACGAGTTATAAGTAAAGCGTAATGACAATTTAATGTCTAATCGTGGTGGGAAACGAGAAGGAGCTGGAAGGCCACGATTGCCGTATATCTTGAACAAGAGGCTGAACACAACATTATGGCGGATGAACAACAAGCCTGTTTATTTACAGAAGGTCGTTCATGATACGTGGAAGGAGCTGCGAATAAGTGGAAAATTTTACCCTTTATCGTTAAAAGAAATATAATATCAGTTAAAAGTTTAAATATGTGACTCTTTGGCTTAGTAGCAGCAAATATTAAATAGCCATACAGTCTTCAATAATTCAATTCAAAGCATAAAATAAATTCAATAGACAACAGAAATTTATTTCTTTTTTGGTTCTTCATCTCAAGTGATAATAAATGAGACGCAAAATGAGTGTCATTGGAAAATTTTCCACTTATTCGCAGCTCCTTCCACGTATCATGAACGACCTTCTGTAAATAAACAGGCTTGTTGTTCATCCGCCATAATGTTGTGTACTTGTTCAAGATAGTATACGACAATCGTGGCCTTCCAGCTCCTTCTCGTTTCCCACCACGATTAGACATTAAATTGTCATTACGCTTTACTTATAACTCGTCCAAAAATAACCCACCAACATGAAAATAACAAATACTAATCGAATAGATTGTTTAGCTTTCGCTTAGTTTTGATTTTGGATTCCGAATCAAAAATCAAAAAGTACGCTTAGCTGAGTAACCAGGCAAATCGTGACATAGCCCCTTTAAACGAGATGAAATTTCAGCCCGGGCTAGCTTCCCATAAAAAAACCTTGATAAAAGGAGCTCACGATTACATGAAGTTTAAAATTTCATCCTGGTCAACTCGGGACAAAAATTTCAGCCCGGACAACCGGAATGAAAAATCTCATGAAATCGACATCAGCCCAGGGTTGAAAACCGATAATCTCGACTTGAGCATGCGTACTAAAGTATCCGAAAACAAACACGGCGACCAATAGTAAAGAATGTGAAAAAAAGAAGGAAACCATGAAACAAGCGGATTTCATTGGAATCAGGGGGGATAAAGTGTTCAATCTTACTCAATGTTTGGCAAATTATAAGAGCAAAATGGAGTATAACAATAGTGATTTATAACAACAGTGATTTTTCGGCGGACAAAGTGAAGCAGTCCAAACTTCAAAAATATTAGCATTGCCGGACATTTTCATATAAAATTTGTCGGACATTTTCATAAAACTCCGGGCTAAAATTCCCATGTAATCGCGAGAAAATTTCATCCCGTTCAACAAAATGCTATATTATTCTAGCTCCCGGCCCTGTATAGTTTTCTACATACTAAGGATACCAGTGTGTTTCTCTTTACCTACTCCCAAACTATCCCAAACCAAAACATTCGGACAGGCAGGCTCGCTGCTCCAAGTAAATCTGCCTACCTAAGAAAAATCATTAAAATCTGCCGCACCTAATTGATTGATTCAAATAAATCTACCTGATATTTATGAACACGTCTATATTGATATGGACCTAGCACTAGTGCAGAATGTGTAGTAGATAATGCATGAGCGGCCGACCTTATCGTACTTGTGAAATGAAACAACAACTGGTTTACTGGAATAGCATAATTGTTAATTTGAATATCGGGAAGTTATAATTCTTTCCCATAGGAATTGTGATGTCGAGGTTGAATTTTAAGTAATTTATTTTGTTCTCTCTTGAACTAAGAGTATTAAGTTGGTTCGTTTTGGAGAATATCTGATCGCTTTCGTGTTCCTAAAAGTGTGAACGAAGAAAGGTCTTTCCTGTGTGAAGCTGTCCCAAAAAATACCGCGTGTACAACAGAAAATGGGTTATAAAATTGTTCGAGGAATGGCAGCAAAATCGAAGAAATAAGAAAGCAAGTATGGAAACAGTCGGGGTTGATTTGAACGACGTGGAAGATTTAACAGTCGCACTGCCACAAATGTCGGCCTGTAGCTGTTAGGCGTGAGAAGAACTTTGTTAAACGAAAAGGAGAAGAAGCGTTTAGTGTTATGGACCCTGTAGAATCACAACCCCTGTCATATTCTAGTTACAATTGGTTCTCTGGGAATTCTTGTGCGTTCAAACAATCCAATCAAATAAACAATTATGAATTATACGAGCAATAAACCATTAAAAATATCCTCATATTTTTAATGGTTTAATGCTCGCATAATTCATAATTGTTTATTTGATTGGATTATTTGATCGCACAAGAATTCCCAGAGAACCAATTCCCAGAGAAACTGTCCCAGAGAGGTGTCTAGGGCTTTCAAACTACTACAATACTGTAAGTGGTTTGAAAGGGAATGTCAATTAATTTTATTACACACTGTACAGTCAAATCTTAAACAATAGGAAATGAGTCATTTGGGAATTCTTCAGACCAATTTTAGTTTGTTTGTCCGCATTTTGGGTTTAAAAGAGGCTATTCACGTGTTCAATCCCTCCGCGTGCTTTCAGGCAGCTGATTATGTCAGTATGGCTCGTTTGTCCGCATTTACCCATAATACGTGCGGCCATAACAAAAGAAAATAGCTCGTGAGTCAAATGCTAATTTTGAGCTATTAATAGCAGCCGCTGTACAGTGTGTATAAAAAAAAAATGAACCCTTAGGCCCAGGTCAAACGTCGAACTTTTCATGAGTCGAACTCAATGCAAATGAACTTAAACAAAAGAGTTTCCTAATTTACATTGAGTTCGATTCATGAAAAGTTCGACGTTTGGCCCGGGCCGAAAACGGTCTTATACTCCTGGGAAATTAAAAACACGGTCTTAATACACCTGGGAAATTAAGATAACTTGTAAACGTATGAAGGAGCATAACTGCAAAGAAACGTTAATATATTTAACACGTTGCTTTGCAGTTATGCTCCTTCATACGTTTACAAGTTATCTTAATTTCCCAGGTGTATTAAGATCGTGTTTTTAATTTCCCAGGAGTATAAGACCGTTTTCTAAGGGTTCAGTTTTTTTTTGATACACACTGTATTGGGGTTTACATAGGTATATACATGTGATTTGAATGCTGCATTTTGATTTACACAATAAGTTAGTTATTATAACGCAATACCTGTTCGTCCATATTTATCTGGACAGTTTATCTTGCTTCCGATGCTCAACAGAAAGACAACAGCTTTGGTATGCCCTTCCTGTCCATAAAAAGAATAATTGAATTAACTCAGCTGTCTGTCTGTCTGTCCGTCCGTCTACCAGTTTTTGCAAAATTTGACTCACTTCCAGATTTCAAGTTATATGTCCACGATTAATACCTGTCTATATCTGTATTACCCAGTCGATTTGCCAGTATAAACTTGTATATATGCCAAACTACCAACCAATCCACTTTGTTACAGTTATAGTAGAATCCATTTGGGTTCTACAACCCCTATGTTTTACGACCACCTGCCGTTTACAATCGCTTTTTCTGGTACGGACAATTTGTAGTTAAACCGGCGTCAAATTTTCTCTCAAACGCGACATGCGACCACTTTTAGCAGCCAAAATACAAAGTTTATTACATGTCGTATCTTTTTCAACTTAAAACTGCAACACTATGTTGAACTTTTTATTCCCTTTCTCCAACCAAGTTTCTAAAACTTCTCTATGGCTAAATCAACCATGCTTTTCTTACCTTTGATGCAATATGTAATGCAGTCATTCCAGAGTAATCCACAGCATCATTCACAATCACACTCTGCTCATCAATTAGGTACTTAAGTGATGGTAGGGCACCTGATTGGGCTGAAATGTGAATACACTGACGGCCAAGCTTGTCAACTGTTGTAACACTGTCTCTGTGCTAAATATAACAGAACAGAATATTATAGATATACTATATAAACATTGAAGTCATAGAAGTTGATCGTCCTTGTTGTTGTAGGACTGATCTTTTGACAGCAGCAGTTATCTTATGCAGAATTTGACTTCCGGAACCTTACCAGATTTTCTACATTTTCCCCTAGGTTCTCCCCGAATTCCGAAGTGGTTCCCCTTACTTGCATGATGTTCGATTTCCCCCCTAGGGTGCCCCCTTACCTGGTTTTCGAATTTTCTCCCAACATTAGGGCCCCCCTTTACCTGATTTATCAATAACACAAGTTAAAATTTAACAATATCAGGTAATTATTTAACTGAAACATTTCACCTGAGTGTTGAGGACTGAAGCTATTTCTACATATCCTCCTCTCAGAGCATCCATTAGTGGTGTTGTCCCGCATGAATCTGTACAGTCAGCTGGGTAATGACCACTTGATAAACAAAATAAAAGATATTGGTAAAGTATATTATAATACGTTGAGTGCCTACCATTTCCTTCTTTCCTAAAGAACTGACTGTCTGTGGCTGGCTCTCTTAATTTCCTTCTTTTTGTTGCTTCCTTCCATTTTGTGTCATTTTATTTTTGAAAAACCTCACTGTAACAATAATTGACTGGACAACGGTTGAATATCGTTGTTTATTTGATTTGTCTCTGATCATTCGTAGCTCTAAGCTCTATAACTACAAGCGTCTATCTTATTGTGTGTAATCTCTGTTAATCACTCAAGGGGCATCAAGTTACTAAACTGTCATGCATGTAAGTAGATATCTTGTTACATCTTTCCCTTTTTTAGAACAAAACAAAATTAATATAACTACTTATTGGTATATGTAAAAATGTAATAAAATATAATAAAACAAAATAAACTCGTGTATATAAAGTTTTAACACAGAGTTCACTTATGTTCAAAGGTGGCCCCAGTTAGACTAGTCTATTTAGAACCCACAGGCACAATGTAATCCCTGGTGCCAAGCCGGTGCCCGTTGACTGCGACTGGATCCGGGTGCCTTGGCCGGCACGGGAGGCTTGCTCTGGTATTCTTCCAGCTCGTCTCCAACCTTTACCACATAGCTTCGGTTGGCCCGCTTCTCTGTGCATGTGCCAGTACTCCACGTTGTATCACCTGGGAGTTTCATGCGTACTGTCTCCCCTGGGCTGATGCCATCCAACGGTTGTGCACTCCTGTTGTAATAGAACTCTTGCCGCTGCTTTCTTCCTATCAGCGCTCGAGTATCTCCCTCTGTGTCGTGGCGAGGCTGTAAAAGGGAGCCTGCAACTGGCAGCAGTCCCATCAGGCGCTGCGACTGGCTGGTTTCTATTCATTCCGTTGGCTTCCTCCAGTCCAGGAAAGCCAAAGTCGACTGCCCCGACTCCTTACATTTTTTGAAGAGACGCTTCACCGTTTGGACCGCCTTTTCTGACTTGCCATTCGGTTATGGGTAAGTGGTGACGAGGTCACGTGGTCAAATCCCCAGGTCCGCGCAAATACCGAGAATTCTGCAGAAACAAATCGAGGACCGTTGTCTTTTACCAGCACGTTCGTGATGCCAAACCTTGTGAAAAGAGGTTACCCGGGCTACCTCTATATAGTTGCTGTAATAATCTCGGCTATGACTAGTAGTGTTCGCCCGTTCAAGTCGCACAAGTCAGCAGCGACCTTCGACCAAGGTCTCGATAACAAACTCATGATTCTGAAGTGGCTCCTTGCTTTGTACGCTGCGATGTGCCAGACAAACATCGCATACTCTTTCAATTCTGTGGCCAGTAGAGGCTGTCACGTGCTCGCCGGATGCACGCCTCGATTCCGATGTGAGACCCGTGAGTGACTTCCATCAACTCTTTTCGCAAAGCAGCTGGCACAACGAGTTGCTGGCCTTTGAAGACCAGTTCGCCCTGAATCGTAAGCTCGTCCCTGATATCAAAATACGGATAAAGTCAATGCGGAACGTCCGATCTCTCAGTTGGCCAGCCTTTCTGTATCATGGGACGAAGTTCTCTTAAGATAGGATCATCTGCTGACGCATGTTGTATCTGTTGCCACCGCGGCTTGCTAACTGGAAGCCACGTTTTGTGGTCAAGGTCCTCCAGTTCGTGGATAAACTTCGTCGCACACACCTGTGGTAGGAATGCTCGGCTGAGCGTGTCCGCCAGGAACATACTCCGTCCCTTCTTGTATCTGATCTCCAGGTTGTACTTCTGAAGACAAAGTAACATCCGCTGCAGACGTTGAGGTGCTGCATGTAGTGGTTTAAGAACGATAACCTCCAGTGGTTTGTGATCGGACTCCACTGTGATCACTTCTCGGCCATAGATATAGGCGTCGAACTTCTCACACGCAAAGACTATTGCGTGAAGCTCTTTCTCGATTTGGGCATATCGAGTCTCGGCGGGCGTAAGAGCTCTGGAAGCGTACGCCACTGGTTGCCCATTCAAGGGGCATCAAGTTACTAAACTGTCATGCATGTAAGTAGATATCTCGTTACACTCACTTCCATATGATAACTGTGAGGCATGAAGACAGCTACGCTCCTCTAACCAATATAAGCTGAAGAAACTGAACTACAAACTCAAAACTTATGGCTATTAGAGCCTTTTCTGTTGTGGCTCCAACCCTAATGAAAGTTGCCCATCAATTTAATGGATTTATGTAATAAAAATAATTAATACCAGGCAAAGTGTGTTTGTGTTGGTTCAGTACCTTACTTCCGGGACGGGCACTTCCGGTAACTCTACCTTGTAGCTCGGCTGACCTTGCCTTGGGTTTAGTTGACTACAAGCCTTCATACGTGTTGCTTCCCTCCCATACTTGATGTTTCCCTTCCCCTGTCTCTGACTCCCTTCCCTGTCTCTGACTCCCTTCCCTGTCTCTGTTTCCCTTCCCCTGTCTCTGTTTCTCTCGCTACTCCTTCGAGTTTTGGCGGTGGTCAGGATATGCAGTGCATCCTCCACCAGTACGTGCTGTTCTGCGGGCCGTCATGAGGGCGACCTCGAGCGCTATTGCTGGCTGGCTAGCCACTATGCTTGTGCGGGTCCGTACTGTGCAACGTCGCCGTCCAGTCGTTGAGGGGCTGTATTTATGCTCCCTGCTGTTGCTCAGTCGTGTGGGGGGTCCTCTGGGTCCGTACTGGGCAACGTCGCCATACAGTCGTTGGGGGACTCTATTTGTGCTCCCTGCTGTTGCTCAGTCGTGTGGGGGGTCCTCTGGGTCCGTACTGGGCAACGTCGCCATACAGTCGTTGGGGGTCTGTATTTGTGCTCCCGGCTGTTGCTCAGTCGTGTGGGGGGTCATCCGGCTTGCACTGTGCTTCACTGCTTATCGGACGGTTGCTCGGCGTCTGTATGGTGCTCCCCGGTTGCTGCACAGTCCGCTGCTGTCGCTGTTGCTAAAGGGCTGTATTTGCGCTCGCCGCCACCGTGCAGTTGGTGATGAGCTGCTTGCTTGCTTGCTTTCCGCTCCTGCTTGTCCGCTCGGCGGTATTGCGCTCCGCTTACCGACCACTGGTTGTCAGTCTGCTATATCGCGGCTCGTGCTCGGGTGCAGCGTGTCGCTCACGTTTACTCCGCCCTGCCTGCTCGCTGGGTACTTGTCCCAGTAACAACATACGTAGGTTGTGTAGGTATGTTCCTGGCTACTCCAGGGTTGCTGTATGTCTCGTTTGTTTTTTGTTTTGTTTTTCGCCTGCTAACTTGTGTGTTTCGCGCCAGTACATCTGGTCTGTTCCCCGGCTACTCCGGGTGATAACGTACGTAGGGTGTGTATGCGTGTCCCTGGCTACTCCAGGATTGCTGTATGTTTGGTGTTGTGTCGTTCCAGCGCGTCTAACTGATGTTCCAGCTTAGTCGGCCACTGTCCGTGTTAACTGTGCCCCTCAGCATTGCTGAGGCTTGTCCATTTTGCTCTTATTGGCTTGTCTTGGTGGCCTACGTGGTCGCGGGCCACCGCCTTGCTGTCTTTTTCATTGCAGTTCTTGTGCTCTGCGCGTGTCCTCGGCTGTTTGTCCCGCGCCTGGTGGCTTGCATCGTTTTTGGTCGTCAGGTGGCGAACGTCGGCCCAGCGCGGTCCTCCACCTCGTTCTTTCCTCACTCCTTGTCTCGCGACTGGCGTCGCTCCAGGTCGGTATGTTAGTTTGGGGGGTTGGTCCTCCTTGATGGTAAGTGACATTTCCACTTTATGTGTGACAGTAGTTCTTGTAGGAGAGGGTAATTCTCGGCAACTGTGCAACTAGTTAGTTGGCGAGTTTAGGCTTGTCTGGTGGCTGCTCTACCAACAAGACCCAGCGAAAACCCCTACCTCGTACCCAGGCACCGCAAAGCCTCTGGGGGCGGGGTTACGCAAACCCCTCTCCGACAGAGCTACACCCTCCAATATATATTAGTTAATTTACTAGAGATTCGCCTTGGCATGTACTGTCGTTAGAATTTGCATGAGTGTTAAAAAACTCAAATACAGTTGAACAATTGAAATCTGGCCTCAAAGCGCTGGCCTTAAAAAGCAGTAGCGTAGCAACAGGGCCCTGGACATTCGGTTCCCAAGCAAGCAAAGTCTGAGCAAACGGATTATTCCGCTGACTGTCCCAAATTTCTGGACATGTGACTACAAAAGCCCCCACTCTTGAACCAAAGCCCCTGAAACCCTAGCTACGCCACTGTTAAAAAGGCTTTTAATTTGTAATAACATATAGTTTTAATTATGGTAGTTATTGTATTATCGTATTTAGTACTCCGTGCTATAATATAGCTTAATTCTTTTAGATTTTTTATTTATTTACTTGTAAACATTTATAGATATTTATATTGTAAAGCACTTAAATCTTTGTTATACTAGGTGCTATAGAAATGAAATAGAAATGTAATTATTATAACATATCATAGGGATAACTTTAAGGCATATTAAATAATTGATCACCATACCATTTCAGAAGGATTAAAACAGTTTCCAGATGCCCATGTAAAGCTGCAGAATTGAAAAATAATACTTATTATAATTATTGTGCATATATATATATATTATAAATTAAGTATACATTCTAGAATTTATAGAATTTATCATAAAATACCATTAAAAACATGAAATCTATTAAGTTTCACAAATTCAACCTGCCGTATGAAGTGGGGTTCTTCCATTGTTACTGACTGTATCCCAAATATCAGGAAACATTTGAAGCAAATATTTGATAATTCTCTCATGTCCTTCCCTGCGAATTAACAAATGAGTTTAATCAATCGACATACAAGGATTTAGGAACAATAACTACAAGGAAACCAACGATAACTTACACCTTCCCAATTAGGGCAAGACAAACTGGGGAAAATAAAAATTAATCAGCTACAGTATCAAAGCCTCAATGAATTTCAATAACCTAGACATCAAAACAAGAAATACTGATCTCTTCCTATAAATTTAAAAAATTGCTCAAGAAACTAACCATATTAACCTATTGTATTGTATTGTATTGTACATTGTATTGTACATTGTATTGTATTGTATTAATTGTATTGCATTGTATTTTCTTTTATGTTAAAGACCAGCCTACTGAAAAACACTAAATGTCCTTTGATACTTTAAATAATGTACATGTACTAAAAATAGAGATCATATTTTGACTAATGAAAATAAAGGGAATGATTCACCAAAGCTAGTAACTGACATGTTTTTAAAATTTAACAACTTCTCGCAACTAGTGCTATGAGAAATGTTTAGAGGCCAATAAGGAGATTTTGTATGTGTTAATATCACTGCTGTAGTGAATGTGGGAAAGCTTGGAGTTGACAGACGATACATGGACGATCGTCAAGCTTATATCCTCAGAAAAATGATTCTGAGTCCCGGACAGGAATCGAACCTGTAACCTTCTGATTGCCGGTGAGATGCTCTAACCATTGAGCCACTGAGACTCAGATGGAGAGCAAAAGTTACAATGATGTAATGGTGCGATTGATACACGTACTGCCTATGCGGCAGTCACTATATATCAGTAATGTTTGGATGTGTTAATATACACACTGCTGTAGTGAATGTGGGAGAGCTTGGAGTAGACAGACGTGATACATGGACAATCGTCAAGCTCGTACTTGACTTAACCCTTTTACTCCTAGGGTTTCTCACTTGACGAGTAAAATTGTCTGGCGTTAGACAGAGTAAAATAACAAAATGGCCAGATTTGGCGGTCTAGTGGCGAAAGGGTCATGCACTGTTGTGCTCCTGGTGTGTGTGTAATGTCATCAGTACCTTACTGCAATATGAAAAGAATTCCATCCATCTTTATTGACCAACTTTGGATTAGCACCCGCAGCAGTAAGATCAACAACTACATCAAGATTATCCTTGGTGCAAGAAAGCATCAAAGGTGTCCTTGACAAAATAGGAAAAATTCCACTTACAATTGAAATTAGTCTGACAAATGTGAATCCTAAATTGTAGCCTGAAATATCATCTGTCCCAGTTCACTCTCTTCACTTGGCAAAACTCCCTTTAAAGATAGAGCAAGTTGTGATAGATGACATTTCAGGCCATCCAATGCCACTGCCACTAAACATTTGGCAGATAATTTCAATTATTATACATTCAAACTTCATTCTCATTTCTTATTGGTCAATATACTCCAGTGAATTCTCAATGTCCGGCAGACGCGATGTCATTTCCGTCGAATACTGAGAATTATTGGACAGAGGTGTCAAAAAAAATTATTGGACACTGATGACGTCACTAGGAAAAGCGCGCAAAAATTACAAAATAAAAAATGGCTTGATGGTAGAATACTACCAGACTGTCACTTTGTATATTTTTAGTAAGACTATTTTGAACAATGTATATAAAACAATTATTGGATTCGGCTTACACATGACATCAAGAATTATCCAGACCTCGGTCAATGTTGATTGACCAATGTCAATAACATTGACCTTGGTCTGGATAATTCTTGATATCATGCTCAGTCTCATCCAATAATTGTATATTATGTACAGGTGGAAGGTAAATTCAAGAAAATATTTGACAAATAATTCAGACAACTGTTTGATAATCCATGACAAAATAATTGCAATTTTGAACTGAAAATTGGGCCAAATTTTGTTTGCACCAATCAAGTTTCTGCTTTGACCAGCAAGCCTCATTAGGTCATATATAATTATATTTTAAAATAAATATTCCTGCGCTGTGATTGGTCAATGAACTCACCAATCAGCTCTCTTCAAGCTGTCTATTTCAACCTTTTTCTCGATCGCCAATCTCACGCATTCAACGTGGCCGCCGAGAACTGCTTCGTGAATGACTCTCTTTCCGTCGTTGTTTCGCTGTTCAAGGTTTTCTTTGAATTCCTCCGCCAAGTAACAAACCAATGAAGTGTGGCCATAACGTGCACATAATAAAAGAAATGATTCTCCTGAACGAGGGTGCCTCCATTTCAACACTTCATCGTCACCCGCTCTCTTTAAAAGAGTCCGAAAGTTCTCTATGTTTCCCGACCTCGAACATCGTAAGATATTTTGCTCCAAGCTAGCAACAGATTCTGTGTTCATATTTTTTATTTTTATATGCAGCCAGAATAGGCTTTTCGCGCAAACCGCTGGAAGCCTGTGGGCGCTTGATTTCGCCCCAGTCTCCTGTAGTTTAAATAAGCGAATTCTCCAGAAAAAAACGAAAATCAAAATAGAAGGCCTAGTTAGTGTCTAGGCTGCGTTTTATGGATTTGTATCTATCAACTGTCAAGATTTATAGTTTTCGGGTTATTTTGGAACCAATTGGAAGTTACCTGGAGCAGTTTCCTGACACAAAATCCCGGCCTCCGGCTTCTGATTGGCCGATAAATTTAGCACTTCCGCATGACCTAATAAGTGGCATAAATTATCTCTGACAACATTATGAATATTTTCAAAGTTCAACTCGGAATACATATCAGTTAGGTTTTCCGTTTACCTAAGAGTGATAAACTGAATAGTCGAGCGTTAAATCAGGGGAAGTTGGGAAATTGGAAAGTTTATTGCCGCTGATTTGTGACTTTTTTACTATTGTAATATATAGCATGCTATTAAACATTCAAAATTTGTCTCCCAGTGAATAAGTGGCTAGTTTTTGCTACTTTAGTTCTCCAAATTATTGGGGAGGGCAGGCCTAGCTACAACTCACTCTTTGGATAAAGCAGTTTTGGTTACCCGTTACTGTTTTGAGGTAAGCCTAAAGGGGTGTTGGATACTAAGTGGGGAGGGAACAACAACTGATTACCGCCTGCAGCAGCCTAGAGTTCTTGTACATTTGTAAAGGATAGTAAAATATGTTGCGTAAAAAACGCTATATCGTCCAAGTATTGCCAAGATATGTATTCTTGCTTGAAAATAAATACTTTATACTCAATGTGATTTGATGCTCCGAATCAGCTGAAAATTGTTTTCTGGGAGACTGGAAAGTTTGTAAAATGCGCAACGGAAATCAAATTTCGGCTGCCATGTTGCGCGACGTCTATTATAATCACAGCGCGCGCCCCATGTCCTAACCATAACCACCTTTGTTCCATATAGCCAATCACAAAACCTGTTCATTTTAGGTACGTATTTACTGCTTTAACTGGAACGATTTGAAAACGATTTCTAAACGGTACGAAATGAAAACTGAACGCTTAGCAGTGTAGTCGTAGTATACACAAATGTCGTAACTTATTCCAGGTTTCTTTGTGGTTGATTCTATAGTTTTATTGTTTTAATCAACCAATCACAAAACTTGATAGTATAGGTAGGTGGTGACCCAGTTAAAGTGACGTTTTCACACAATTACTACCGGGGGGCGATTTCTTCTCCAGGATTGGCGCGGCTCTCATAGACCGGAAAATGAAATGACAAGGACCATTTAAATAAAACTATTTTTTCAAAAATAATTCTGGCTTCATAATTTCCTTTGTGAAAATTCAATTCAATTAAATATCGGTCACTGGTTTTGACCTTTAGTTATTCACGTACTTCACACTCCAAGATGTTTGCACCAAATGCACGGTTATCTTAGGGCTGTTTACATCATATGAAGCAGGGGGGCAAGGGGGGCCAGCGCCCCCTAATCGCCAGAAGCAGGGGGCTGAGCCCCCCTAAAAATTAGACGTGAAAGCACAAGTTTTTGTGTGTGATAATTTCATCTTTATTCTTTCATATCTACTTTGTAGCAGTGTAAGCATTGTTTCTACTTTCTAGTTGCGATACTAATTATTTTGATGATTTTGCAATAGTAATATAAACCTTAGTTAATGTTTGTACAATTTCTGTGCCTCATAACGTATTAAATATCATTTGGTATTATAGATTTTAATAAAATTGCAGGGTAGCGCTGGTGGCACTTTGCCATGCATAAGTTTCACACACAGACCAAGCACCATGACCATGTGCAGCTAGTCTACTTAGTATGATATTGACAAAGGAAGTAAAGGTTATAAACTACATTGATGTTGCTTATGATCATAATCAGTGGCGTACCGTGACCATTTTGGATGGGGGGTGTATCGTCTTAGTTTTACCGACGAACACGTGGGCGCCGAGGCGTAGGAGCGGATTTAAAGTTGGGGGGGGGGGGGGCTGAAGTCGACAAGTAGGTAATCAGTGACCGAATTTTTAGAGGGGTGCGGGGGTCCTTCCCCGGAAAATTTTGAAATCTAGAAGCTCGGAAAGACAATTTGCAGCAATTTGAGCAAACTTTTTCATCTAATTCTGCAGCGATCATAGTTCAAATGAATCCAAGAGTTGCCTGCTGCCTACTAGGTTAAGCTCAGGAATACTAATTTAACATTAACCCATGCAATTAAATCGAATTTTATACAACCGACAAAGTTTAAACAGTCGATTAAGTCAATTTTACCAACGATCTAATATGACGAACAGTTTACCGACAGCCTTAACTATTACAAGGTTTTCCCAAATTCCGGTCTGACCAATCGGTTTTACCGACGATGGCAGGCTTTACCGACCGACTCCGCGTTTTACCGACCAATTCAGTGAAAAGTGGGAGGGTGTCACACCCCCCCGTACGGTACGCCCCTGATCATAATATTCTGTAAGTGTTGTAAAACTGCCCCCAAAATGCAGGAAATCGCGTTTCAGAGAGTTAGAAATCAAAAATTTACCCCCTATACAGGGTTATTGCATCTTCGGCGCTCGGCCCCCCTAACCTGAAACATCTTCCTACAGCCCTGGTTTACATGAATCGGATTGAGTTTCATTCCGGATTGAACTCATACCGGTTCTGTTAGAATCCATTTAGGTGTTTATATGAATCCGGAATGAGACGCAGCTCAATACGGATTGAGTTCATTCCGGTTCTCATTCCGGATTGAGTTTCATTGCGAATTGAGTTTCATTGAAATTGGCGGTGCGAGATTTCATTCCGAAATGAAAAATACGACCTAGAAGACTGAAACAAACAACACATGCGTGTTTTTAACATTTATAGACGACAATTTTCAGCTAGAGACAGGAATTGCTCCGACGTCATATTGTTCAATATAAATAGCTCTTTGTCGATGACGTTATAAGTTAAAGGTGAATTAAATGCTTCTTTACTTGCGACCGCATCCATTATTGTTGCTACCCTTTTCTTTATGTTTATTCTTCGCCAAATTATTAGTTTAAGGCACATGTTGAAGTGTACAAGCGCAGAAATCGTTGAAAGAAACACCCGCTATCGTTATTGATCGCCATCTTGAAATTTCAGATTTCGCGCGATTTAGGATCGTTGGATGTAAACGCGGTTTGAATTCACGTTCAAGGAATAAAACTGAATCCAGATTCATATAAACAGCCCCTTACTAGAAAAAATTGGAAATTTTTTAACTTTTTTCAGAAATTTTCTAAGAATGATTGTTTTCTTCTCAGAAAACCCAATAGAGGTTTTCTTATTCATCCACAATCCAAATACGTCGACTCGTTTTTTTGTTTCAACCTCGTCAATTGGTCTTGCACGCTTTGCGTCAGTCAAGGCTGACAAATTCGAAACGAAAGTCAAGAAAACGTCGAGTTTTGCGAAAAATGCAAAACAAATCGACAAGCGCCAGGCACATGAGATCCACTCAAGTTTGATTTGATTTCATAAAAGAACTCTGCAATTGGTGGCATTTTGAATTGCCATGATGCTACGCGGGCGTGTGCAAGATGGGTTTTTCTAGAAAAATGAAAGTTTTTCAACCTGATTTATGATAATTAATGCTAATTTATAGTAACGTAATGTATCTTGTTCAGGAAATTTAAAAGCATTGGTAAAAGCCGGTTTATTGTGCTTTCAGAAAATGTATAGCTATTGCAACAGTTATTTCCAGATATATCAATATAACAAAGAGGTGATTCAATTTTGGATGTTTTTTAGCCCGTAGGGAAAGAGTTAACGTAATAATCAATATTAAAACACCAATTGAGGGGAAGGCTAAAAGGGATGACTCAAAAGGACCTTTCTGGTTTTTTCTGTTTTTTATTTTTCGTTAGGTTATGGATAGCTACGGTTAGGGTTAGGTTTAAGGTTAGGATCAAGGTTAGGATCAAGGTTAGGATCAAGGTTATATTTAGGGTTAGGATTAGGGTTGAGATTAGGGTTAGGATTAGTAGTTCTAAAAAATGTGAAGGTCCTTTTGAGTCATCCCTTTTAGCCTTCACCAATTATTGATAGCCCAAAGCTGGGAGCGCCATCTCACAGTGTTAATATCTCTTGACAAAAAAACAATTAAGTTAGAACGACAAACTTTATTACATTTCTTGGGGTAATATTGCCGTTGTCTAGTGATACAATTGTTTAATTATGCATTACATTGTTTGAAAATTTCCATTTTCAAACCAACTCATTGCTGAGCAATTAAATCTGATTAAGACGTTCTCAGTGACAAGTTAGGTCGTAACTAGGGCCGCGTTAAGAAGACGATTTCTGAGTTGCCTTTCGTCGAGTGATATATTTCTGAAAAGGTGTATTTTCAATAGAATATCCACGGTAAATATGACAGGTAATAATAGTTAAGAGTCCCGCTTTATTTTAAGTTAAATGTCAGTATAGACAGCTCGGTTGAATAAGAAAACGGTGCCTTTGTTAATCTGTTGTCAACTGGATTCACGACACATAATGAAAGATTACCGAGTTTGGATTCGGGACATTTTTGAATCTTAAACGAACTATAAAAAACTCTTTTTCATGGCCCCGGGCTGTTTTTGAGATGTAGTAAGTTCTTGATGTTTTAACATGGATTGTTATTTTTTTCGTAATGCTTATTATTATATATATATATATATATATATAACTACAGACGGTACCGTTTCGGCCTTTCGGGCCTCATCAGTGTAGTGCTGATGAGCAGGATGAAGATGACTGCTATTTACAGTCACCCTTGATGCACACAAAATGTGGGACATCAAGAACCATGCCAGAGCGCTCAAACTGCAAGCAGTGAGCGTGCGCACAATGCGTAAGCGACAATGGTTCATCCTGTAGAGCGCTCAATTTGACGTTCCAAAAGTTCTTCAACTACCTTTACTCGGTTTGTTGAAATAATTTGCTTTGCTTTTTCATCTTTATTTTTTACTCTATTTTATATTGACTACGCGTGCTTAGACGACATCATTTTATGTTTCAGCTTAAATAGTTTGTTTACTTCGGATCTTAATCCAATTCACTTCTCATCTTAATCTTTCACTCTTTATCTTAATCCTTCACTCCTCATCTTAATCCTTCACTCCTCATCATAATCCTTCACTTCCTCAACTTAATCTTTCACTCTTTATCTTAATCCTTCACTTCACTTCTCATCTTAATCCTTCACTTCTCATCTTAATCCTTTACTCCTCATCTTAATCCTTCACTCCTCATCTTAATCCTTCACTTCTCATCTTAATCCTTCACTTCTCATCTTAATCCTTTACTCCTCATCTTAATCCTTCACTCCTCATCTTAATCCTTTACTTCTCATCTTAATCCTTCACTTCTCATCTTAATCCTTCACTTCTCATCTTAATCCTTCACTCCTCATCTTAATCCTTCACTCCTCATCTTAATCCTTCACTTCTCATCTTAATCCTTCACTTCTCATCTTAATCCTTCACTCTTCATCTTAATCCTTCACTTCTCATCTTAATCCTTCACTTCTCATCTTAATCCTTCACTTCTCATCTTAATCCTTCACTCCTCATCTTAATCCTTCACTCCTCATCTTAATCCTTCACTCCTCATCTTAATCCTTCACTTCTCATCTTAATCCTTCACTTCTCATCTTAATCCTTCACTCCTCATCTTAATCCTTCACTCCTCATCTTAATTCTTCACTCCTCATCTTAATCCTTCACTCCTCATCTTAATCCTTCACTTCTCATCTTAATCCTTCACTTCTCATCTTAATCCTTCACTTCTCATCTAAATCCTTCACTTCTCATCTTATTCCTTCATTCCTCATCTTAATCCTTCACTCCTCATCTTAATCCTTCACTCCTCATCTTAATCCTTCACTTCTCATCTTAATCCTTCACTTCTCATCTTAACCCTTCACTTCTCATCTTAATCCTTCACTCCTCATCTTAATCCTTCACTTCTCATCTAAATCCTTCACTTCTCATCTTATTCCTTCACTCCTCATCTTAATCCTTCACTCCTCATCTTAATCCTTCACTTCTCATCTTAATCCTTCATTCCTCATCTTAATCCTTCACTTCTCATCTAAATCCTTCACTTCTCATCTTATTCCTTCATTCCTCATCTTAATCCTTCACTTCTCATCTTAATCCTTCACTTCTCATCTTAATCCTTCATTCCTCATCTTAATCCTTTACTTCTCATCTTAATCCTTCACTTCTCATCTTAATCCTTTACTCCTCATCTTAATCCTTCACTCCTCATCTTAATCCTTCACTCCTCATCTTAATTCTTCACTTCTCATCTTAATCCTTTACTTCTCATCTTAATCCTTCACTTCTCATCTTAATCCTTCACTCCTCATCTTAATCCTTTACTTCTCATCTTAATCCTTCACTCCTCATCTTAATCCTTTACTTCTCATCTTAATCCTTCACTTCTCTTCTTAATCCTTCACTCCTCATCTTAATCCTTTACTTCTCATCTTAATCCTTCACTTCTCATCTTAATCCTTCACTTCTCATCCTAATCCTTCACTTCTCATCTTAATCCTTCACTCCTCATCTTAATCCTTCACTTCTGATCTTAATCCTTTACTTCTCATCTTAATCCTTCACTCCTCATCTTAATCCTTCACTTCTCATCTTAATCCTTTACTCCTCATCTTAATCCTTCACTTCTCATCTTAATCCTTCACTTCTCATCTTAATCCTTCACTCCTCATCTTAATCCTTTACTTCTCATCTTAATCCTTCACTTCTCATCTTAATCCTTCACTTCTCATCTTAATCCTTCACTCCTCATCTTAATCCTTCACTCCTCATCTTAATCCTTCACTTCTCATCTTAATCCTTCACTTCTCATCTTAATCCTTCACTCTTCATCTTAATCCTTCACTTCTCATCTTAATCCTTCACTACTCATCTTAATCCTTCACTCCTCATCTTAATCCTTCACTCCTCATCTTAATCCTTCACTCCTCATCTTAATCCTTCACTCCTCATCTTAATCCTTCACTCCTCATCTTAATCCTTCACTTCCTCATCTTAATCCTTCACTCCTCATCTTAATCCTTCACTTCTCATCTTAATCCTTCACTCTCTTAATCCTTCACTTCTCATCTTAATCCTTCACTTCTCATCTTAATCCTTCACTCCTCATCTTTATCCTTCTCCTCATCTTAATCATTCACTCCTCATCTTAATCCTTCACTCATCTTAATCCTTCACTTCTCATCTTAATCCTTCACTTCTCATCTTAATCCTTCACTTCTCATCTTAATCCTTCTCCTCATCTTAATCCTTCACTTCTCATCTTAATCCTTCACTTCTCATCTTACTTCATCATCTTATTCTTCTTCCATCTTAATCCTTCACTTCTCATCTTAATCCTTCACTCCTCATCTTAATCCTTCATTCCTCATCTTAATCCTTCACTTCTCATCTTAATCCTTCACTTCTCATCTTAATCCTTCACTTCTCATCTTAATCCTTCACTTCTCATCTTAATCCACTCATCTTAATCTTCACTCCTCATCTTAATCCTTTACTTCTCATCTTAATCCTTTCTCATCTTAATCCTTCTTCCTCATCTTAATCCTTCACTTCTCATCTTAATCCTTCACTCCTCATCTTAATCCTTCACTACTCATCTTAATCCTTCACTCTCATCTTAATCCTTCACATCTTCACTCTCATCTTAATCCTTCACTCCATCTTAATCCTTCACTCTTAATCCTTCACTTCTCATCTTAATCTTCACTCATCTTCTTAATTCATCTTTTTCATCTCATCTTAATCCTTCACTTCTCATCTTATCCTTCATTCCTCATCTTAATCCTTCACTCCTCATCTTAATCCTTCACTCCTCATCTTAATCCTTCACTTCTCATCTTAATTTCTCATCTTAATCCTTCACTCTCATCTTAATCCTTCACTTCTCATCTTAATCCTTCACTTCATCTTAATCTTCATTTAATCCTTCATTCTCATCTTAATCCTTACTTCTCCATCTTAATCCTTCACTTCTCATCTTAATCCTTCATCTCATCCTTAATCCCTCATCTTCAATCTATCTTAATCCTTCATCTTCTTCATCTTAACTTCTCATCTTAATCTCTCATCTTAATCCTTCACTCCTCATCTTAATCCTTACTCCTCCTTCTTTTCCTTCATCTCTCATCTTAATCCACCTTCTTAATCCTTTACTTCTCATCTTAATCCTTCACTTCTTCCTTCTTAATCCTAATCCTTTCTCATCTTAATCCTTCACTCCTCATCTTAATCCTTCACTTCTGATCTTAATCCTTTACTTCTCATCTTAATCCTTCACTCCTCATCTTAATCCTTCACTCCTCATCTTAATCCTTTACTCCTCATCTTAATCCTTCACTTCTCATCTTAATCCTTCACTTCTCATCTTAATCCTTCACTTCTCATCTTAATCCTTTACTTCTCATCTTAATCCCTCACTTCTCATCTTAATCCTTTACTCCTCATCTTAATCCTTCACTTCTCATCTTAATCCTTCACTTCTCATCTTAATCCTTTACTTCTCATCTTAATCCTTCACTTCTCATCTTAATTCTAGATGAAATACTCGCAGTTGAGGTGACCGTGAGGTACTAGGTCTGAGTCGTCTTCTGGACGATCCTTTTATTAGATCGTCTAGAAGACGACTCAGACCTAGTACCTCACGGTCACCGTAAGGTTAGTATTAGAAAATCACTAGCCGGCGTGTTAGAAAACCATTACGCGAGGGTTAGGATTAGGATCTAAGTTGTTTTGGGGTTAGCAGTTCCATGATGTATTTCATCATACAGGCATGTCCGATCGCATAATAGCAGTACAATCTCTCATTTCATTCAACCTCTCGCGGATACTCCTCATCTTAATCCACTCATCTTAATCCTTCACTCTTCATCTTAATCCGGCACTCCTCATCTTAATCCTTCAGTTCTGATCTTAATCCTTCACTCCTCACCTTAATCCTTCACTCTTCATCTTATTCCTTCAATCCTCACCTTAATCTTTCACTCTTCATCTTAATCCTTCACTTCCCATCTTAATCCTTCACATCTCATCTTAATCCTTCATTCTTCATCTTAATCCTTCACTTCTTATCTTAATCCTTCACTCATCTTAATCCTTCACTCCTCATCTTAATCCTTCACTCCTCATCTTAACCCTTCACTTCTCATCTTAATCCTTCACTCCTCATCTTAATCCTTCACTTCTCATCTTAATCCTTCACTCCTCATCTTAATCCTTCACTTCTCATCTTAATCCTTCACTTCTCATCTTAATCCTTCACTTCTCATCTTATTCCTTCATTCCTCATCTTAATCCTTCACTCATCATCTTAATCCTTCACTTCTCATCTTAATCCTTCACTCCTCATCTTAATCCTTCACTCCTCATCTTAATCCTTCACTCCTCATCTTCATCCTTCACTTCTCATCTTAATCCTTCACTCCTCATCTTAATCCTTCACTCCTCATCTTAATCCTTCACTCCTCATCTTAATCCTTCACTTCTCATCTTAATCCTTCACTCCTCATCTTAATCCTTCACTTCTCATCTTAATCCTTCACTCCTCATCTTAATCCTTCACTTCTCATCTTAATCCTTCACTCCTCATCTTAATCCTTCACTCCTCATCTTAATCCTTCACTCCTCATCTTAATCCTTCACTTCTCATCTTAATCCTTCACTCCTCATCTTAATCCTTCACTTCTCATCTTAATCCTTCACTCCTCATCTTAATCCTTCACTTCTCATCTTAATCCTTCACTTCTCATCTAAATCCTTCACTTCTCATCTTATTCCTTCATTCCTCATCTTAATCCTTCACTCCTCATCTTAATCCTTCACTTCTCATCTTAATCCTTCACTTCTCATCTTAATCCTTCACTCCTCATCTTAATCCTTCACTCCTCATCTTAATCCTTCACTCCTCATCTTAATCCTTCACTCCTCATCTTAATCCTTCACTCCTGATCTTAATCCTTCACTTCTCATCTTAATCCTTCACTCCTCATCTTAATCCTTCACTCCTCGTCTTAACCCTTCATTTCACATCTTAATCCTTCACTTCTCATCTTAATCCTTCACTCCTCATCTTAATCCTTCACTTCTCATCTTAATCCTTCACTTCTCATCTAAATCCTTCACTTCTCATCTTATTCCTTCATTCCTTCATTCCTCATCTTAATCCTTCACTCCTCATCTTAATCCTTCACTCCTCATCTTAATCCTTCACTCCTCATCTTAATCCTTCACTCCTCATCTTAATCCTTCACTCCTCATCTTAATCCTTCACTCCTGATCTTAATCCTTCACTTCTCATCTTAATCCTTCACTCCTCATCTTAATCCTTCACTCCTCATCTTAATCCTTCACTCCTCGTCTTAACCCTTCATTTCACATCTTATTCCTTCATTCCTCATCTTAATCCTTCACTCATCATCTTAATCCTTCACTTCTCATCTTAATCCTTCACTCCTCATCTTAATCCTTCACTCCTCATCTTAATCCTTCACTCCTCATCTTCATCCTTCACTTCTCATCTTAATCCTTCACTCCTCATCTTAATCCTTCACTTCTCATCTTAATCCTTCACTCCTCATCTTAATCCTTCACTTCTCATCTTAATCCTTCACTCCTCATCTTAATCCTTCACTGCTCGTCTTAACCCTTCATTTCACATCTTAATCCTTCACTCCTCATCTTAATCCTTCACTCCTCATCTTAATCCTTCACTCCTCATCTTAATCCTTCACTCCTCATCTTAATCCTTCACTCCTGATCTTAATCCTTCACTTCTCATCTTAATCCTTCACTCCTCATCTTAATCCTTCACTTCTCATCTTAATCCTTCACTCCTCATCTTAATCCTTCACTCCTCGTCTTAACCCTTCATTTCACATCTTAATCCTTCACTTCTCATCTTAATCCTTCACTCCTCATCTTAATCCTTCACTCCTCATCTTAATCCTTCATTCCTCATCTTAATCCTTCACTTCTCATCTTATTCCTTCATTCCTCATCTTAATCCTTCACTTCTCATCTAAATCCTTCATTCCTCATCTTAATCATTCACTTCTCATCTTAATCCTTCATTTCTCATCTTAATCCTTCACTCCTCATCTTAATTCTTCACTCCTCATCTTAATCCTTCACTTGTCATCTAAATCCTTCACTTCTCATCTTATTCCTTCATTCCTCATCTTAATCCTTCACTTCTCATCTTAATCCTTCACTTCTCATCTTAATCCTTCACTTCTCAATTAAATCCTTCACTTCTCATCTTATTCCTTCACTTCTCATCTTAATCCTTCACTTCTCATCTTATTCCTTCACTCCTCATCTTAATTCTTCACTTCTCAATTAAATCCTTCACTTCTCATCTTATTCCTTCACTCCTCATCTTAATCCTTCATTCCTCATCTTAATCCTTCACTTCTCATCTTAATCCTTCACTTCTCATCTTAATCCTTTACTCCTCATCTAAATCCTTCACTTCTCATCTTATTCCTTCACTCTTCATCTTAATCCTTTACTCCTCATCTTAATCCTTCACTCCTCATCTTAATCCTTCACTTCTCATCTAAATCCTTCACTTCTCATCTTAATCCTTCACTTCTCATCTTAATCCTTCACTTCTCATCTTATTCCTTCACTTCTCATCTTAATCCTTCACTCCTCATCTTAATCCTTCACTTCTCATCTTATTCCTTCACTCCTCATCTTAATCCTTCATTCCTCATCTTAATCCTTCACTTCTCATCTTAATCCTTCACTTCTCATCTTAATCCTTTACTCCTCATCTAAATCCTTCACTTCTCATCTTATTCCTTCACTCTTCATCTTAATCCTTCACTCCTCATCTTAATCCTTCACTCCTCATCTTAATCCTTCACTTCTCATCTTAATCCTTCACTTCTCATCTTAATCCTTCACTCCTCATCTTAATCCTTCACTCCTCATCTTAATCCTTCACTTCTCATCTTAATCCTTCACTTCTCATCTTAATCCTTCACTCCTCATCTTAATCCTTCACTCCTCATCTTAATCCTTCACTCCTCATCTTAATCCTTCACTCCTCATCTTAATCCTTCACTTCTCATCTTAATCCTTCACTCCTCATCTTAATCCTTCACTTCTCATCTTAATCCTTCACTTCTCATCTTAATCCTTCACTTCTCATCTTAATCCTTCACTCCTCATCTTAATCCTTCACTCCTCATCTTAATCCTTCACTTCTCATCTTAATCCTTCACTCCTCATCTTAATCCTTCACTTCTCATCTTAATCCTTCACTTCTCATCTTAATCCTTCACTTCTCATCTTAATCCTTCACTTCTCATCTTAATCCTTCACTTCCTCATCTTAATCCTTCACTCCTCATCTTAATCCTTCACTCCTCATCTTAATCCTTCACTTCTCATCTTAATCCTTCACTTCTCATCTTAATCCTTCACTCCTCATCTTAATCCTTCACTCCTCATCTTAATCCTTCACTTCTCATCTTAATCCTTCACTCCTCATCTTAATCCTTCACTCCTCATCTTAATCCTTCACTTCTCATCTTAATCCTTCACTCCTCATCTTAATCCTTCACTCTCATCTTAATCCTTCACTTCTCATCTTAATCCTTCACTTCTCATCTTAATCCTTCACTTCTCATCTTAATCCTTCACCTCATCTTAATCCTTCACTTCTCATCTTAATCCTTCACTTCCTCATCTTAATCCTTCACTTCTCATCTTAATCCTTCACTCCTCATCTTAATCCTTCACTCCTCATCTTAATCCTTCACTTCTCATCTTAATCCTTCACTCCTCATCTTAATCCTTCACTCCTCATCTTAATCCTTCACTCCTCATCTTAATCCTTCACTCTTCATCTTAATCCTTCACTTCTCATCTTAATCCTTCACTTCTCATCTTAATCCTTCTTCCTCATCTTAATCCTTCTTTCTTAATCCTTCACTCCTCATCTTAATCCTTCACTTCTCATCTTAATCCTTCACTTCATCTTAATCCTTCACTTCTCATCTTAATCCTCATCTTAATCTCATCTTAACCTTCACTTCTCATCTTTCTTCTCTCTTAATCCTCCTCTTAATCCTCATCTTAATCTTCACTCTCATCTTAATCCTTCACTCCTCATCTTAATCCTTCACTTCTCATCTTAATCCTTCACTCCTCATCTTAATCCTTCACTCCTCATCTTAATCCTTCACTTCTCATCTTAATCCTCTCATCTTAATTCTTCACTTCTCCTTAATCCTTCACTCTCATCTTAATCCTTCCTCATCTTATCTTAATCACTTCATCTTAATCCTTCACTTCTCATCTTAATTTCACTTCATCTTACTTCTCATCTAATCCTTCACTTCATCTTCTAATCCTTCACTCAAATCTTCACTTCATCTTAATCCTTCACTTCTCATCTTAATTCTTCACTTCTCATCTTAATCCTTTCATCCTCCTCATCTTAATCCTTCACTCCTCATCTTAATCCTTCACTCCTCATCTTAATTCACTTCTCATCTTAATCCTTCACTTAATCCTTCACTTCTATCTCAATTCTTCTCTCATCTTAATCCTTCTCATCCTTAATCCTTCACTTCTCATCTTAATCCTTCACTTCATCTTTCTCCTTCTTAATCCTTCTCATCTTAATCCTCTTCTCATCTTAATCCTTCTCATAATCTTCACTTCTCTCTTCATTCATCGTATTCTTCTCATCTTAATCCTTCACTTCTCCTTCATCTTAATCCTTTTCATCTTAATCCTTCACTTCTCATCTAATCCTTCACTCCTCATCTTAATCCACTTCATCTTAATCCTTCACTCCTCATCTTAATATCCTTCACTTCTCATCTTAATCCTTCATCTCATCTTAATCCTTCATCTTCATCTTCATTAATCCTTCACTCCTCATCTTAATTCCTTCTCTCATCTTAATCCTTCACTTCTCATCTTAATCCTTCACTCCTCATCTTAATCCTTCATCTCATCTTAATCCTTCACTTCTCATCTTAATCCTTCACTTCTCATCTTAATCCTTCACTTCTCATCTTAATCCTTCACTTCTTAATCCTTCACTTCTCATCTTAATCCTTCATTCTCATCTTAATCCTTCACTCCTCATCTTAATCCTTCACTTCATCTTAATCCTTCACTTCTCATCTTAATCCTTCACTCTCATCTTAATCCTTCACTTCTCATCTTAATCCTTCTCATCTTAATCCTTCACTCCTCATCTATCCTTCCTTCTTCATCTTCATCTTAATCCTTCACTTCTCATCTTAATTCACTTCATCTTAATCCTTCACTTCTCATCTAATCCTTCACTTCTCATTCCTTCATCTTAATCCTTCACTCCTCATCTTAATCCTTCACTTCTCATCTTAATCCTTCACTTCATCTTAATCCTTCACTCCTCATCTTAATCCTCTTCACTTCTCATCTTAATCCTTCACTTCTCATCTTAATTCACTTCTCTAATCCTTCATCTTAATCCTTCACTTCTCATCTTAATCCTTCATTCCTCATCTTAATCCTTCACTCCTCATCTTAATCCTTCACTTCTCATCTTAATCCTTCACTTCTCATCTTAATCCTTCACTTCTCATCTAAATCCTTCACTTCTCATCTTAATCCTTCACTTCTCATCTTAATCCCTCACTCCTCATCTTAATCCTTCACTTCTCATCTAAATCCTTCACTTCTCATCTTAATCCTTCACTTCTCATCTTAATCCCTCACTCCTCATCTTAATCCCTCACTCCTCATCTTAATCCTTCACTCCTCGTCTTAATCCTTCATTTCACATCTTAATCCTTCACTTCTCATCTTAATCCTTCACTCCTCATCTTAATCCTTCATTCCTCATCTTAATCCTTCACTTCTCATCTTAATCCTTCACTCCTCATCTTAATCCTTCACTCCTCATCTTAATCCTTCACTCCTCATCTTAATCCTTCACTTCTCATCTTAATCCTTCATTCCTCATCTTAATCCTTCACTCCTCATCTTAATCCTTCACTTCTCATCTTAATCCTTCACTTCTCATCTTAATCCTTCACTCCTCATCTTAATCCTTCTCTTCTCATCTTAATCCTTCATTCCTCATCTTAATCCTTCACTTCTCATCTTAATCCTTCACTCCTCATCTTAATCCTTCTCTTCTCATCTTAATCCTTCATTCCTCATCTTAATCCTTCACTTCTCATCTAAATCCTTCACTTCTCATCTTAATCCTTCACTCCTCATCTTAATCCTTCACTTCTCATCTTAATCCTTCACTCCTCATCTTAATCCTTCACTTCTCATCTTAATCCTTCACTCCTCATCTTAATCCTTCACTTCTCATCTTAATCCTTCACTTCTCATCTTAATCCTTCACTCCTCATCTTAATCCTTCACTTCTCATCTTAATCCTTCACTCCTCATCTTAATCCTTCACTTCTCATCTTAATCCTTCACTTCTCATCTTAATCCTTCACTTCTCATCTTAATCCTTCACTTCTCATCTTATTCCTTCACTCCTCATCTTAATCCTTCACTTCTCATCTTAATCCTTCACTTCTCATCTTAATCCTTCATTCTCATCTTAATCCTTCACTTCTCATCTTAATCCTTCACTTCTCATCTTAATCCTTCACTTCTCATCTTAATCCTTCACTTCTCATCTTAATCCTTCACTCCTCATCTTAATCATTCACTTCTCATCTTAATCCTTCACTTCTCATCTTAATCCTTCACTTCTCATCTTATTCCTTCACTTCTCATCTTAATCCTTCACTCCTCATCTTAATCCTTCACTTCTCATCTTAATCCTTCACTTCTCATCTTAATCCTTCACTCCTGATCTTAATCCTTCACTTCTCATCTTAATCCTTCACTTCTCATCTTAATCCTTCACTTCTCATCTAAATCCTTCATTCCTCATCTTAATCCTTCACTTCTCATCTTAATCCTTGATTCTTTGTTATTTCTTCACTAGAATCGTCGCACAAGATGGCCTTCTCTGTGCTGAACATGTTCACTACTTTCTGGATTTTATTCTCAAACCACTTGGTCTTAAGTGCCGAGGAGCCATTCTGCCGCTCGTCCTTTTTCGCCTTGCATAAAAACCGCTACCTGCCTAATCACGTGATACACACGACCACTGTGACATCACATCTTGAATGCTCGATGGAATGCCTCGCTCTGGATGATTGTCAGTCGTGGAACATGGAGAAAACCTCCTCAGGGAACACGTGTGAACTCAATAATGTAACCATGGAAACGGCAGCCCAGAATGACACACATCTCATGATTAAAGTAGGCGCTCAATTTGGTCAGCGGGTTTCATTGTAAGTTTAGTAAGCAACTCATATTGAATGCTCGTCACTATATTATTTGAGGCAAATCTTTACATTAAATTTAACTAAATTTAATTTTTATTAGGCTCCACCCAAGTTGAAACTAACGTGTAAGTATTGTATTTTCAAAATTACCAAATCAAATTTGCCGAAGATGTGTTAGATTGGTCGCTGAAAATTACCATGTTCCATCTGGTACGCAGGACAGCCAATCAGAAACAGCTGCGTTATAAATATGTTATATTCATATCTATGTTATAATGTTTCATATTTTCAGCTTATTTATTCACCTCGCTGGGGGCGAAGGGCAAAAATGGACCAAGTGATGTGACTCGATACACAGGCACATCTTTAGAAAGCCAGGTTACATTAGACAATGGGATCCAACAATGGACAGTGCCACATGCGGGAACTTATCGAATTGTGGCACGTGGCGCTTCCGGTGCAAACGGCACGTGCGTTAAGCCCAATCACACAGAGAGCTGGAACCTTGGAGGTCTGGGGGCGCGAATAAAGGGAAAATTCAGGCTTCAGAAGGGAACGATATTAAAGGTTCTTGTGGGTCAGCTAGGGATAACAAATACGGACTTCGGAGACCGGGCGGGAGGTGGAGGTGGAGGGAGTTTCGTTACATTTGCTAATAGCACTCCTCTGGTTATCGCAGGAGGTGGCGGTGGCGGTGGAGCTTGTCTTGTGGTACAGGGATTGGCGGATGGTGACTCGGGACAAATGGGTGAGTTGGGAAGTCAATGTAACAGCATAACGAAGCAGGGTGGATTACTGTGTTCCTCCGACGATCAGTCGCCGTCCAATCTTTTAGCGGGTGCTGGCGCAGGGTTGCTAGGTGATGGAAAAGGGGCTATGGCAAGCACGCCTGGATCGCATGCTTTTGTGAATGGTGGTTTGGGTGGATCAGTTCAAATTAATTCTTTCGGTGGTTTTGGTGGCGGCGGGTATGGTTGGTTGTATGGAGGTGGAGGTGGGGGCTACAGCGGAGGAGGTGTGTGCGGGAGTTCAACTAGTGGCGTTGCAGGTGGTGGTGGGTCTGTTAATAATGGGCTTGAAGCAGTTGTTGAAATTTGTGAGTCGAGGGAAGATGGATTGGTAAAAATTAATTTTGTTGATGAATGACTAATCAGAAGAAGTAGTAGTGGTGGTTACCAAATTCAGCTTGTTTCGTTTGTTCAAATGCCGAAAAAAAACTAAAATAAATTTACTATCAAAACTGTAATGCAGATACAAGTTATCCGCTAGCTAGCGCGAGTTGTATACTCCACAGTACAATTTGCAATATGCGCTTTTTACGCTATAAATATACGTTATTATGAAACGTATGTGCAAGCTTGATTTAGTGAAGTTCTTGTTATTGAGATTCATGTTGTTGTACTCAAAAGTATAATTGAATAAATGTAATTAAACCGACAGTTGTTGGCGTAGCATTATCTATTACTTTATGGCACAAGTTACTTCCGGTGAAATCGCGCGTTCTGATTGACTGAGACACTCCGGTAATCGACCGATCCGGATTACGTGTTGTGACGATAAACTTTTTCCTACAGCAAATAACAAGAACAAGAAATTTAAAAAAGCCGAAAAACAATACAAATTTTCAGTGTTTTCACTAAGTCGTGAATATTGAGCCACAATCAGCTGATGAACACTCAGAAAGTGAGTTTTATTATCCTTTTGGTGTGTTTTGTTCAAAAATGCAACATAATAAAGCTCTTCAGTTAACCTCGTCCGCTTGGTCATTACGGGAAAAAATCAGACCTCGGTCTTTCATGTACGGAGCTCGCCCTTCAATATTTGTCAATTATTAACGGACAGTTTGCATCAGGCATTTTGGTTATGAGTTTCCGCCATATGAAACAGATTGTACTGGCATTGCGCTTAATATAGTACCTGGTCAAATACGGAATTTACAAATACGGAATTTACGGAATGTGCATTGCGCTCTCAGCTTTTATACTTTGTTCTTAAGTAAAACTTAGTTGTTATAGTTGCATTTTATTCATAATCGTAAAAGTTTTTTTACGCATTAACAAACGTTTCGCTAAACAACGTCAAAGGTAATCAACTTTTATCTCTGGCACAAATTATCTATCACCTCTGTGTTATTTCGCGCGCTCACTTTTTTTATTTTAATTTTTTTGTTAAAACTGCCCCCAAAATACAGGAAATAGCGTTTCAGAGGCTTAAGGTGGCTCCCTACTGTTTCTTGAAAGGTGGCAAAAATGCAAATTTCAATCTCGAAAAGTGCCCATGGATATTTCGGAAAAGATTGAAACTAAAGCTATGCACAGAATAACTTTCAGGGCATCAAATACTATTAATGGCTAAAGTGTTTCATCTGTTGCTATGACAACAGTGACGTTCCAAAATGGCCGAAAATGAACATTTAATCTAATTTATTTCGCAAACGAGTCGGTGACCTCCGATTTGTTTTGCATTTAAACATTTCTTTTAGTTTAATTAATGAATAGGCAAATTAAAAAAAAATTCTGTGGATCCAATTTTTAAAAAAACTAAAAAAACATAATTTTTTTTGTATAAAATAATTGGATCCACAGAATTTTTTTTTAATTTGCCTATTCATTAATTAAACTAAAAGAAATGTTTAAATTCAAAAAAAATCGGGGGTCACCGACTCGTCTGCGAAATAAATTAGATTAAATGTTAATTTTCGGCCATTTTGAAACGTCACTGTTGTCATAGCAACAGATGAAACACTTTAGCCATTAATAGTATTTGATGCCCTGAAAGTTACTCTATGCATAGCTTTAGTTTCAATCTTTTCCGAAATATCCTTGGGCACTTTTCGAGATTGAAATTTGCATTTTGCCACCTTTCAAGAAACAGTAGGGAGCCACCTTAAGGCGAATTTCCAGTCCTCGCACGAAGCAACTCGCAGCTCGCTGCGAGTACTCGCAAGCTCGCTGCGAGTGTTTTAGCCCTCGTGGCAGATAGTTGAAAATGTTGAACTATTTTTTACTCGCAGCAAGTACTCGCAGTAAACAACCAATCAAAACAAATTATGTCAACATTTCAGATCATTAGTAATTTATGCGGAAAACTGCACAAAGGCAATTATTACCGTGTCGGTGTGTATTTGCATAGAAATTACATAAATTAATCGAACTTTCACCTCGATTTTCTCGTAACTATACCGATTTATTTGAGGTGCTATATCTGAAACACTCAGAAGAGTGCTTCATCAGGATATCCAAACACCTCGAAGTTTGTTAAAAAAACGCGGCTATCGCTTCATCAGTCTTGAAAACCCTGCGAGTTATCGCAACGAGCTGCGAGCCTGCGAGTTGCTTCGTGCGAGGACTGGAAATCCGCCTCTAGAAAACCAAAAATTCCCGGGGGAGCATGACCCCGGACTATCAGGTGTGTTCGTCCTTGGTCGAACTCACTGAAGTTAAGCATAGCTCTTCTTATTTTCCGGATATTTTGACCAAAGTCGGTCAGGTCAGACTTGTCAAACATATTTGAGTAGGTAGCTAGTAATTTAAATGATGTTCTGCATCATCCGGTGTTTCGTTCCGTTTCCAACCGCCTTTTACCATAAGATTACAATCATAAAATTACAGTTTATACATTCAATAAAAGCTAAAATAATTACATACTAAACAGAACAGAAAAATATAAGAAATAAATTAATTAAAATATAAAGTTTAAAAAATATTTTCTAATCTAGATTTAAACAATAAAAGTGATGAAATATGCTTCATATCATTTGGTAAACTATTAAAATCGATAGAATGTTTATAATACAAGATCTTCCCAACAAATCCAGTTGAAATTTTGGGTGTTATTATAAATCTACCCTTGTTGCGCTTTGTTAAGGGTTTGATATGCATGACACAATTTTTACAAAATAATCATTAAAAGGTTCAGACGAAACATGCATCGTGCAACGAGAGCCAGGGGTGATATCCTAAGGAAAATTTACAACTTCTCATTTCAACATTACGTTAAAATCTTATAAAAATGAGTGTCATTGTGGCCACGCGAATATTGTGTCACTTGTAAGACTGGGCACTAATAACACCAGAACGTTTCTTGGAAACTTAAAAAAGTATGAAAATCCCTATTTATGACTTTGTGGGGGATTTATAATTAGAGGCTATGGGAGGCATGCTATGGGGGTAGGGATGGTGAAAATATTTAGAAAATATTTAGAAAATGAGTTCCCCACGAGGTTGCCAGAGTACAAAACTCAATTTTAGAACTGCCCATTTTATATTTCGAACTGCCCATTTTAGTTTTGGATACAGTTTCCAACTTGAGGGCCTACGAAAATGATTACATTTTTTCTTTATATTTATATTATATTATAGACGGTTACAAAAAGTAACCCCGAAAAGTATCAATATCCTGGGTATTATTGTATTATTTACGTAAAAATTATATTTCTTGAAAATGAATAATAAAAATTAAATATTTCTTGAAAATAATGAATGTTACACTGTCAAATGTACACTGTTAAAAATGTGATTTAAGACCTTTATATTTTCCTCAAAAGTGCCCTCAGAATGCAGGAAATGCCATTTTAGTGCGGCCCAAAATTAAATAATTTCCGGGGGGCATGCTCCCCGAACCCCCTACGAATGTATCGTCACTGGGGGCCTACGATATGCTGCTAAGTGCCTAGGGCCTACGAAGTCGTTAATCCGGCCCTGTCCATCCCAACTGATGCGAGTTCGCCAACAGAGTAATGAACGAGGATACGATACACGAGGCAACAAATCGCGGGGAGATGTTGCGGGGACATTTCCCCTGTTGAGGACATACGAGGGACATGTCAGAGAAGGAAAATGAAAATAAAATAACGTTCTTTTATTGGTTTATTTTAATTTTGTCGCATGGACTAGTTTTGCTGTTTATACGATGGGACATGTTGCGGGGACAACATTTTGTCCCCGCGACAAGATTTAATTTCGCATGGTGCATACGACGAGATTTGTCCCTGCAACATGTACCCGCGAGCCCGCGATTTGTCGCCTGGTGTGTCCCAACCTTAAATCGGGCTTATATTAGAACCATGGATAGTAAATAGACTGGATAGGAAACTAAGATCACGTGCGACGTTTCCAGCGTGCTGATTGGTTTAGGCACCAGTTGGTCGCGTGAAAACCTAGTTGCAAATCGTGATGTCACAAAATCACTATAAATCGCAACGTTTAGCAATAATACAGCTAAAAATGATAGTCAAACTACCAAAAAATATCACAATGCCACTTTACGATGGAATATCCGACTACCATTACTCATTTTAGGCGAAAAGATCCAACTTTAGACGGTGAAAAACGCGTCCCAAATTTCAACTAAAACAACGGTAGTTTTGCGACGCCAGTTTCTTCACCACAAAACGAAAACAGCTGAAACAAAGACGAACAACATTTACCTCGATCATTTGGTCGTGGCTTAGGCAGGTTTGTAAGACGATGAAACATTTTGGAATCTCAATATAGCTACTTGAATACGAAAATATGGAGAAGTCGAAGAGAAACTCAGTAAAATCTGTGTACTCGTGACATCACGAATTTCAACTAGGTTTCCACGCTGACGTCAACCAGTTTCCTATCCAGTCTATTTACTATCCATGATTAGAACATAATTAAGAATATAATATATTTTGGCTATAGATAATCATTACAAAACCATGTCAGTATTAAACTGTTAATAAACTGGCGAACGAAAGTAAAAGACGTCTGTAATAGTTATTGTCGGAAGTAATCAGTTAAAGAAAAAAATTAATTTTACGTGCATGTTCAGTTTTGTGGATTATTGGCTCGGACTTTAATGGCGCACTGGATAATTTGCATCGTCATCATGATGTCATCTATCTTCAGGCTGTTGATCGTCGAAGTTGTTGTTGCCAAAAATTATGCCAAAGTTCACAAATTATGCTCCAGATTCCAAAATTATGCACACAAAATGACAACGTTTCTGTGTATGTAACAGCGAAAAGATAATTCAGAAATGAATTATTACAATGTTTAGCAGGTTTTTTTGAATATTTCATTTTTATAAATTTTATTGGTTTACAACAGTTGTCCCATTAGGCAATCATAACAGGCTAAGACAATCCCTTGAAATTGAAGCTCTCTGTGATGCCACTTGAACGGCTTGATTTCTTTAAAATTTCTGCTTCTGAATGACTGAATCTGAGTTATCTGACTCGATACTGGTTGACGCCATATTTGTCTAGCAGTTGTGTTGACTGCGCGCACGGAAAGAATTTAATGCTTCAAAAAGTGCAAAAATCTTATAATTATGCTCGAGCAGTGCTTTTTTTATAAATTATGCTGGTTTGCTCTAATTATGCCAAAAATTATGCTAGCGTAATGGGCCAAAGCCTACCGGCAGGTGCGACGTCATTTAATTTCCGTCGAATACTGTGAATTATTGGACGGAGGTGTCCAAAAAACAATAATTGGACGCTGATGACGTCACTAGGAAAAGCGCGCGAAAATTGCAAAATAAAAAATGACTTGTAGTAGATTACTACCAGACTGTCACTTTGTTTGTATATTTTAGTAAGACTATTTTGAAGAATGTATAATAAAACAATTATTGGATTCGGCTGACGCATGACATCAATAATTATCCAGAACTCGGTCAATGTTATCCGCATCAGCCTTCGGCAGATAACATTGACCTCGGTCTGGATAATTTTTGATATCATGCTCAGCCTCATCGGCCAATAATTGTATATTATCACCAACATTATGAAAAGCACCATTAATATGGTTAAAGATGCAGTTCATTATAAGATCGATGATAAACAAAGCTACAAACGTACTATTCGAAGCTAGATTCGAAGCCCGACTAAATTCGTCATCGGCCTGAGTATAAATATACAAGTGATATTTAGACATTTTTGAACAGACGAAACAGGTTATATATAATGCCTATAATGCAGCTCAAAACACGTAAAGGTTATTATAATCCAGCAAGATCCCCATGACCGATAAATGTCGATAATTATTTATGCGTGGAAAACCATATCAGTCACGCCAATGGAGTTCGCAGGCGTCTGGTGAGTCTGGGTATGGTCTGGGTACATGGTTGAGTGATCAATACCCGCGAAGTTGATGAGTGGTCGACAGCCTTTAGAAACTCGCGAACAGCTCATACATTCAGACGAACTAGGAACTTTACCATCACCATGGGCGTAGGAACCGGCGCCTTGCCACGTGATTGTTAGATTTGTTCCCAGATCCTTCTCTCAGTACTAGGGTCTAGGCGCAAAAAATGGCGTCACCTGGTGAGAGACAGCAGGCAACTCTTGGATTCATTTGAGCTAATGCTCGCTGTTGAATTAGATGAAAAAGTTTGCTCAAATTGTCTTTCCGAGCTTCTAGATTACAAAATTTTCCGTGGGAGGATCCCCGCTTGTCGACTTCACCCTCCCCCCCAACTTTAAATCCGTTCCTACGCCTCTGAACATCACTACTCCGCATGATCAGCTTCACACTTCTAATGATACTGCAAGGTTTACAACTGCCAAAGATAATGAAAGGCCCTACGTCAGTGTTTTTGATTTATCTTGTTTTTGATATATTAGGGAGCGTTAGATTTGCGTCATCTGGTAATGACGTCATGTCACGAAGACGTGTTTAAACTCGGCTGCGCTTCGTATTTTCAACGAACCTGATTGTAGATATTTAGAAATCAGAGGAAGAACGCTTACTCGTGTTAGAACTATTACTTCTAAAACAAAATTCTCCAGTGTATGTTGAAGTACCGTGGCCCGTAAGGGTCAACGCACACAAAAGAGTTTGTCACCCCCAAAAGGAAATGCTGCAATTAAAAGTATGCAAGCATATGCAACCGCATTAATTCTGCAGCGATGTAACATTGAAACGTTTACAAAGTGCGTTATACAAACTTATAAAAATGAAAACATTGCTGCAAATAAAAACATTGCTGCAAATAAAAATGTTGCTGCAAATAAAAATGTTGCTGCAAATAAAAATGTTGCTGCAAATAAAAATGTTGCTGCAAATAAAAATGTTGCTGCAAATAAAAATGTTGCTGCAAATAAAAATGTTGCTGCAAATAAAAATGTTGCTGCAAATAAAAATGTTGCTGCAAATAAAAATGACCGCAATGGTGACGTAATTGTATAATTATACTATCAGCAAATCCAAGATGGAGGAAGGAGAGCTGAGAGGTTTGATACACCATTATGTTGGCCTTGGCTATGAAAATGAAGTTATTTTGCAATTTTTGATCAACCATCATGGGATAAAAATTAGTCGAAGTACCTTAAAACGTCGATTACGAGATTATGATCTCCGAAGAAAGATTGATTCTCCGAAAAAATCTCTCTCAAAATCTGTAAAATCTGAATTTGGCCGGATGATTCTCCGATTATGATCTCCCTCTCGCTCGCTCGCCCTCGCCCTCGCCCTCGCCCTCTCGCCCGCTCGCCCGCCCTCGCTCGCCCTCGCCCGCTCGCCCTGGCTCGCTCTCTCGCTCCCTCTCGCCCTCTCGCTCCCTCTCTCGCCCTCTCCCTCGCCCTCTCTCTCGCCCCCTCTCTCGCCCTCGCTCTCTCCCTCGCCCTCTCTCTCTCTCGCCCTCTCTCTCTCTCGCCCTCTCTCTCTCTCGCCCTCTCTCGCCCTCTCTCTCGCCCTCTCTCTCTCTTTCGCTCTCTCTCTCGCTAAAATCTGGAGTTAAAATCTGGAGCTAAGCCCAGAGAGAGCCCAGAGAGAGCCCAGAGAGAGCCTAGAGAGAGCCCCGAGAGAGGGAGAGCCCCGAGAGAGGGAGAGAGAGACAACTTTATTTAATAACGGTAATTCTATCAATATTACATTGTTTTTCATAAAAGCCGTTAGTTACATAATAAAAGGAATAAATATACATAAAGACTAATTATATACAATATTAACAGATTAAAATTTATGACAGTGAATAAGATTTTTAAAAATATTTACAGAGTTAGCAGTTTTAATCATCGATGGTAGTCCATTCCATAAAACAGCACCGCTATACGTGAAACTACGTTTTAGATACTCGGATCGCTAATTAGTTTATATTGAATATGTTTTCATCTGTTCGTAATTTGTGGCTTGCCAGATTGGAGAACATATGTCTTTAATATAATAATATTATTAATGTCAGATGCGGATTTAGGCAATGGAATTTTAACATCTACCTCTGAGTTTCTTAAATTGTGACCATGCGCTTCATTTAAAGGAACGAACATTTCATTTAAATATCTGGGAGACATACCATTAACAATTTTGTACATTAAGGTACCCTTTTGTTGGTTTCTCCTAGTTTCGAGATTGCACCAGTTTAATGCAGTCAATATTTTCGTGGATCTAATTTCATATCCAGATCTGGTTATAATACGAGCGGCTCTATTTTGTAATTTTTGTAGCTTATTTCGTAGAACAGTATCACAATTTCCCCAAACCGTACTACAGTAATCAAAATAAGGAATTACGAGAGCATTGTACACAGAGATAAGTTGAGGTAGAGATAATAAATCTCTTAGTACTCGTAGCATTCGCAAGCCTCTTAAAACTTTAGGAATGACCTTTTCATGAACATGGTCATCCCAGCTTAGAGCCCAGAGAGAGGGAGAGCCCAGAGAGAGGGAGAGCCCAGAGAGAGGGAGAGCCCAGAGAGAGGGAGAGCCCAGAGAGAGGGAGAGCCCAGAGAGAGGGAGAGCCTAAGAGAGGGAGAGCCCAGAGAGAGGGAGAGCCTAAGAGAGGGAGAGCCCAGAGAGAGGGAGAGAGATCATAATCAGAGAATCATCTGCTTTTACAATCATTGCTCAGATTTTACAGATTTTGAGAGAGATTTTTTCGGAGAATCAATCTTTCTTCGGAGATCATAATCTCGCAGTCGAAGTTTTAAAGAACTTAGACTCATTTTTATCCCATGATGGTTGATCAAAAATTGCAAAATAACTTCATTTTCATAGCCAAGGCCAAAATAATGGTGTATCAAACCTCTCAGCTCTCCTTCCTCCATCCTGGATTTGCTGATGCTATCTTGAATTATACAATTACGTCTTCATTGCGGTAATTTTTATTTGCAGCAACATTTTTGTTTGCAGCAACATTTTTATTTGCAGCAACATTTTTATTTGCAGCAATGTTTTTATTTGCAGTAATGTTTTCATTTTTAAAAGTTTGTATTACGCACTTTGCAAACGTTTCAATGTTACATTCGCTGCAGAATTAATGCGGTTGCATATGCTTGCATACTTTAATTGCAGCATTTCCTTTTGGGGGTGACAAACTCTTTTGTGTGCGTTGACCCTTACGGGCCACGGTATTGAAGAGTTTCCGAAACTTTATTTCGTAAACAAAGTTTCCCTGATATTAGTACCCTGTTCTATTTTGCGAAACAAGTTCTGAAACCTTTAGGAAATTGCGACACCAACGTATTAAAGGTACCGTTCAACATAAATCGCAGATTATTTGTTAACCGCTTTGAAGTTTACCACATTCAAATTAAGAGATCCCAATTAATTTCCGGCAGTAGGTCCGTGGCTAATAGCGCAGCGTCTGGCTGCTATTAATAGCTCAAAATGCAGACAAACAAACAAAATTTCAGTGACTCACAAATGATCATTTCGTTTGTTATGGCCGCAAGAATTATGGGTAAATGCGGACAAACATGGATACTAGGGACCTTAAGATCTATGACGGCAACCTAGGACGGTGACGGCAGTGAAACCACGGTCGATTGACTAACGTATTTGACACTTAAAACTTGTTTTATGATCTCCAAAACGCCTCAATACTTCTAAAATGATTACAGTATCTGTGTTTAAGACTTTAAGGAACAGCTCTCATCTCTGCGAGTTACCGTCGTCCTAACGACGTGAAAATGCTCTCATTCTTTTTGTTTTGCATAAAGATTCTTTTGTTTGAACGACGTCCCCCCCTAATGACGTCATATTTGTGAGTTTTCAAGATGACCGCGCCATCCTGACAATAGCGGAGCGCGTTAATGCTATTTATAGAACCAAAACTCAGACAAACAAACCAAAATTGAATCTCAAGGGATTCCTAACCGAAACGACTGTTTTTCTACTGTTGGAAATGCAAGAATAAATTACAAACTCAGACAAACGTGCATACTGACGTCATTACCGCGTTTCGCTAATTACGAGAAAGGTGGGCACTAGAACGTAACCGAGCACGAAGATGAAATTTTAGCTGATGATAATATTAAGCAATTTTAGTCAGAAAGTGCGAAAGATTATAAAAAAGCCCAAACAAGAGATAGGCAGTTTAAGTGTTAGGGTACTCCAATAATTCGTAAGTCATCAAAGTGGTATAATTTAATAACAGCTGACCCAAATAAAACGTAGGTCCTAACCTAACCCACACCCCGCCTATCGGTTGTTCAGTGGTTACCAGTTTGTTGAAGTACGGAGTACCTAGCTGGTTCCTCACGGTCACCTGCCCTTTTTCTCTTGCTAAAGTTGGTCAAACGTGAGATGATGACAAAGTATCCTAACATAGAGAATGGCGTATAGGTGGTTGCTATGGGAGACCTGAGTAAATATATCCCTCGACGTCTTCGTATTAATGGCTTCTCCAATGAGGTGAAATATCGAGGGCAAACACCCCAGTTCTTCCTCTGTGGGCAGATGAGTCACCGCGTCGTGACGTGCGTCGAAGATATTCGCTGTTTCAAGTGTGGTGAAACAGGGCATACGTAACGGGAATGCTTCAAGCGCTTCCACTCTGTCAAGTTTGGTCACGTTAAGCGTAATTGCCCAGAATTGCTGCAACCTAACATGGCGATAGAGACGGTGACTGACAACCCTATGCATAATTCCCCGGAGATCAATAGGTCGGCGGAAGATAATATTCATAAATTGTGGTGTATGCTAACGGTGGTACATTGAGTGAGACTAATACTGCTGAAGATGATAAGGCTAACAGCACTGCACGGGATAAGGACAACAATTTTAATACAGCAGAGAATAAACCTGACAACCCAGCGCCAGGTACGTCTGATATTGGTACTCCTTCCTCCACAGAGGTGGTAGTAGAGGAAGGGGATCGACCAGACGACCAGACGACCAGACGAATATAGATCTACCGTCGGATCCGCACAAGCGGTCACATGATTCCGACAACGAAGAACAAGAGGAGATGGAGTTAGAGAATCCCGGCATCACCAACAACTGGTTTACCATGGTTAACTATTCACAGGAAGTGACGTCCCCCAAGGACAGCCTAATTTGACGTCACTTCCTGTGAATAGGAAACCAACTTCAGCAGAGGAAAGAGACATGAAGATGAAACTTTAGCTGATGATAATATTAAGGAATCATTATTAGAAAGTGCCAAAGATTATAAATATACAAAAAGGGAAAACATAGACACGATAACTTCAATCTTAATATCGGCCGCCATCTATGCTTTAATTTGAGTCGAACTAACAAACAGAAAAATTAACTTCAAGATATTTCCAAAATGAAATTGCCTTCGAAGACCGTCGATACTAATTATTAAACCGTGTTGCAATCACTCAAATGTCATGTTATAATGTGTATATTCCACTGTTGTTGAGAATGGCAAATGATGTCGAAGGAAATACTGGTTAATTCCTCGTGTACGGGAGACTAATAGACACAGACTACGTCATAGACCGTATCAAGGTTATTTTCCCAGGATTCAGAAACTTTACAAGAACAAAAATCCTAACCATAACCCAAATAAAAACTCTAGTCCTAATCCTGAAATAAAGAAATACTAACCCAACTCCTAAGAGGCCTCACAATTTTGTTTGTTATTGGCGATCGAGAGCCCTTTTTAGACCAAAGATGTATCATGAATTGGTATTCTATAGCCTTCAGAAATCTCTTAAATCTCCTCTCAAAATGCAGGGAATGCTATTTCCGAGACTCTAAAATTCAAAATTTTCCAGACCTTTTAAGCCCCCCTAACCAAAAACATCTTCCTACGCCTCTGTTTAGGCCATAAGTGCGGAGCCCCGAATTGTAGGGGTCTGGTGCATTATTCCAGGCGGCTGTTTGCACTTTGCAGTCGCGACCCGAGGAAGCAACAAAAAATACTGGACCCACAATATATGTTTTGATTTTTTCTAGCCTGTGTGTATACTATCCTGTAATTCAGGCTGTGCACGGGCTAAAATGTTCTCTATTTTCCCCAAAACTACTGCCAAATGCCAAGTTTTTAGGCAGCACTTCCTTGCGATAGAAATATAAAATTAAAAAAAAAATTTCGATTTTTCAAAAAACTCGCAACAAGTGCGAAGTCCGTGCGCTTTAGGCCTGGGTTCCAGTAAATAACCTCAGCTCACCCACCCTCTTTAGTTTCTTCTTCACTGTGACAGAAGAAAGCTGTGTTGTTTGGTCATGATTTCTTTCATGGTATTGCTTTAAAACACGCTCTTTTGTCCATCTCTCTGTTGGAAAATTGGCAAGGCAGCTATGGGCAATTGCTGCTGCTCCAAATCTGGTGGCAAAGGCAAGAAAAACCCAAATGCAACTGGTCAACCTTCAGCGGCGGGGAATCCAACGAATGGACAACCAACTCATTTGGAGGGGAACGCCGCCTCGAATTCCTCGCCTGTAGTTCCGAATCATCCGCATCAGGTTACGGTATTTGTTGCTCTGTACGACTACGATGCCAGGACCACAGAAGATTTAAATTTCAACAAAGGCGAAAGGCTTCAAGTCATTGATAACAGCGATGGCGACTGGTGGTTTGCTCGGTCGCTGAAGACCGGTATTGAAGGATATATCCCGTGTAATTATGTGGCTGCCGAAAGGAGTTTAGATGCCGAGGAGTAAGTGCTTGAGTACTTTAACTTTGTGCTTTGCTATCTTAAACGTTTCATTCACGGTGAGAAAGTGCCGTTGTACATGTTTAATTTTCCGGAAGTTTGTGTGGCCTTTTAACAACAAAAAAAACACTCGCCTCCTTGCCTGTCATGACAGTCTTTAACTCTCACGTTGGTTTTGAGAGAGAAAGCTTTCCGTTTCAAGCAGGTTCCCTCCCCATACGTTGTGCCCTCAGCGATTCTTTGGCACATTTTTCAATCGTCGATGCGTTGAGGTCTTGCGGAGGAAGTTGCTGGTGTAACTTTCTAGTATTCTTTCCGTATTTTTATAATGTTGTTTATATTTGAAGAAGATGTTGTATTTACTTAACTTTAAATTAAGGTGTCCTCGTTTTGTTGTGGTCTCTAGTGCCGCATCTCCTAGTTATCAGATATATATATATAAAGAGAGTTGATGACGTTTATCACCCCAAAGGTACAAATTAAATCAGACATCTTTTGTGTGATCCTTTCTCTATCGATATATATATATTATATATATATATAGAGAGACCTTCAGAGACATAGACACATAGACATAGACATACATAGACATCTCATACACATAGACATCTCATACACATAGACATAGACAGTCTTGGTAGAAGTTCATTTGACTTAATATTTATTTATTTATTATTAATTTAAGACTTAATATTTACATTTTTGCAAAAATGATCAAAGTTCCAAGAAAAATAGTTGTTCTTGGAAAGGGACTTGTCCCTGCATCAATTGGAAAGTTTCTGAATGCTGTTAATGGTGAAAATGAAACAAGATTTTGTATGCTGAGGGAGGCTATGGGGGGCTATGGTGATTTAGAATATTTTTCCTTGTATTTTTTGGCTGATTTTCCATATAAATATCCCAAAATTTAAAACATAGTCTAACCCAAACCTTGCCTTAATCCTAACCCTCGACCTACTATTAACCCTAACTCTTACGATGATATTTAAGTTTAGAAATAACAGCTGATTTTAATTTCGAATTTTGCTACCCATAGTCTGTGTGATGTTATTTTGAGATTTTATATCGGAGACCCCCTGATGTTCTCTTGAACTGCAGATCTCCTCTGAAATGGCTGATGCAAGTATATTTTGCATTACTGAGAGTGATGAGAGTGAATGAACTAGAAGTAGAACTGGAATGCGACAAGTTTTGTGTTTAATGTCTGAAAGAGACGGTGGCTATTTGTGAGAAAATGTGAGAGGGTGTATCAACAAGTATAGTTTTTGAATAGACAACCAGCGTTTCAGGTTTTTGTGAAAGGGTCTGGAAAATGAAATTGATGACCCGGAGAATGGCCCTGCATGGTTCGGAGGACCGTCCTGCTAGGGGGTTCTGGGGCATGCCCCCCTGGAAATTGTGAAATTCAGAAGTAAAAAATGCCATACAACAGTCTGAGTAGGATATGAACGATGCATTTTATCTTAGATTAAATCACTACACTTCAAGGTTGTCTGATTAAGTTTTAACAAACACTTCTCTGAAGCCATGCTGAACTGCCTGAAACACGGCGAAGTAATGCTTTCACAACATGCTTGCAAAGATATCCGATAAAGTGGGGTCATGAATTGCGAAATTAGCGGCTAAATCTAAAATTTGCATATTGGCCGCCATATTGAATTCTACCGTGCTCCAGCACACAGTAGAATAAATATGGTGGCCAATGTGCAAATTCTAAATTTAGCCGCTAGTGTCGAAGAGCAAGTTTACTTCGAACATTTTCACACAAAATGGAGTTTCAAAACACGCGTTGGGAATATTATTTATCCAGCGACGGCGAAATACGATGGACACACAGCGAATTAGCTTCAAAATCTGCTCAACCACCGGCGAAATTCGCCGTTCGCCGGCCTAAATCTGAAACGCTGGACAACAGTATAAATAACTCATAGTTTGCAGATTCATACTGCAATGAGTGACATAGTATTAAGTACTTATTAACCGAGCGCGAGGTCCGTACGGGAAAATATTTTGCTTGAGATCTTTCAAAAGATCGAAAGCAAAATATTTTCCCGTACGGACCGAGCTTGTGAGGTTAATAAGGAATTTATTATATGTCTCGACTACAACGAGAAATAATTTAGAGAAAACATAATTTAAAATGGCTTGCTTTTTTTCTCTAGTGTACTCTGTCTCCGTAGCATTTAAGATATCATCTTCGTCGGTTAGTTCCTCCGGATAATAGAGTTGGCCGTGCATTTTTTGAAATTTCGTTTAATTTTGCTGTAGTTTGTTGTTTTTGCGCGGGTCCGTACACCGAGTCCGTACGGTAAAGTACGGACCCGCACGTTAGCCAATCAGCGTTCAAATACGCCAGTTCGGACTCGCAAGACATATAATAAAAACTGATATTATAAAAATATTTTTGTTAAAAAATATTTTTGTTAACAAACTTTGATGACCCCCCTTGCACCTTGTCTTATTTCTCTGGTAATTTTAGAAAGCCCCCCTCAAAATCACCATAGTCCGCCTCTAGATAAATTCTGAACCCTCCCATAGGAGTCTGGAACAATGATTAATTGGTTATCTGTTATGTCAAGTAGTGCTGCCCAGATTAATATTGTCTATGTTTGTTTCCATATTGCTTTCACTAACATTGGTCATGATAAATAGAAAGAGCAAGTTGAATTTGGTACTAGTGTGAATTTCAAAACCATATCTTTAAAAACGAAGTCTCAGTGGATTTTTTCAGTGAAGTTTTGAGATCTTATTGCTTTCAACGTTTTATTGTGTTGATAACTTTTTAGCACTGAATCCTGAAGTTGCCAGTTGCCATTCAACCCTATTCAATGTACTGATGGACCGTGTGGTATGATGTCTTGTCAAAGGAGTTATTTATAGATTATTTCTTTTATTAGGTGGTATTTTGGTAAAATACGAAGAGCAGATGCAGAGAAGAAGCTTCTTTCTGAAAACAATGGCACTGGCACCTATCTGGTGCGTGACTCAGAAACATCGGCAGGGAATTTTTCACTCTCTGTTCGTGAAGGTGATGTGGTGAAGCATTACCGCATCAGACGTCTAGACGGGGGTGGATTTTACATAACGAGCCGTTCCCCATATTTAAACCTCCATGAATTGGTGGCACATTACTCAAAAGAACCTGATGGCCTTTGCTGTACTCTGGTCAAGCCTTGTCCTGCAACAGAGAAACCTGAGACAGGCGGGCTTTCTCATAGCACCAAAGATTCTTGGGAGATTCCAAGGACGTCACTTAATTTGCGTCAAAGGTTGGGTGCAGGGATGTTTGGCGAGGTGTGGGCTGGTACATGGAATGGCACCACACAGGTTGCCATAAAAACTTTAAAATCAGGTTCGATGGAGCCTAATGCATTTCTTGCTGAAGCACAGATCATGAAGAAGCTACGGCATCCTCATCTTATCCAGGTAAGAATAATTAGTGTTCAATATATAAAATTATTAATAAACTGAAAGTGTGTTCAATGTTGTGCTGAAGCTCTTATTTTGTCCACTTCTAATGTGAAACTATTAATTTAGCGCTCGACATTTGCAGTATCTTGATATCCACGGGTTACTAGATTTTAATTTTGGATACAAGATGTCATAATTTCAGTATCCAACAGGATATACCATACCAAATTTGTTAGTGGATGTGAGTGTTTACCAGACAACAGTTTGCAATGTGCTGTTTGTCCCATTTTAGTTTCAGAATTTGTTTTCATTGTTTGCATTCACTCATTTATTGAAAAGTTTAGTAAAATCTGCCTATTTGGGCAAATAATTTGATGTATGCAAGGCTCAAATAAGTACCATGTTTGACCAGCAAATTTTGTTACTTACTGGTCAACCTTGACCGGTATATTTTTGTTCCTCACAAAAAATGCAAGTTACAGTAGGGTTGCTTGTTGTGGAAAATATTGCTTTTGTGATAGTGCCATCCATTCTGATTCTAGACGTTTAGTTCGGGAGATCAGAGCGGATGTCTCGCTCGCACTTCAAAACGCTGTAACAGGACTAGATGCTCCCTTTAGATTGCCTCCCTGGGCATCTGGTACTAGGATGAGATGCCCCCCATCAGGACCACATGCCCCTTGCAAAATTGTTTGATGAACTTCATAAAACATTGTAAAAACATTAATTTCGTAGTGCAAGGGAAACAGTTTCAAAGCAAACATTGAAACTTTTAAAGTGTTAAACAGATTAAGAACATTCATTTATAGATAATTTGAAATAATTTAAAAGCTCTGTCTATGATAATTTTAGCAGTGATATTGTGAGACCATAAATGAAGTCAGCCGTAACGCCAATTGAAAGTGGTTGCAGCATTCTGTGAATAATTATATTAGTATTTGCTTTAAAAACTGACAAATTTAACTTGCAAATTTAACATTACAATTCTGCACACATTCTCCGACTTTAATTCCCACTGCTAAAAAATCTTCAACATAGTAGTCAGTAGACGTTCAACGAGAAGAGGTGTCAATCATATTATACCGTAGTATGCAAATACTGTAACATATTTTCTTAAATGGACATGCACAGGTGGCCCAAGCTCATGCGCCAATGTGTGTTTATATTGGAATTTATTCGATTTGTCAAAATTAGAGGATATTTTCATCTATTATTTGCAGTTTATTGTTACAATATATAAATGAAATAATGTGTATTTATATCTACCATAAGGTGTATGTGTCTTTCATTGCAAGTTTGGTGAGATTTAGGACAGTTGCAGTGTAGCCTGCGAGCAGGCTCTCTGCGGGTTGGGGCGGCATGGCGACATTAATGCAAATATAATCGTTTATAATCAAACATTATACCTATGAATACTCAACAAAATAAACATTTATAAACCTTGTTGTTCCACTTACATGTTTATTGTGTCGTAATATTCGTCCTTGTGAAACATGGCGCCATTCTGTTCATTATAATTCAAACCCGTTGCTCGACCGGTTCGAAGTATAATGTGGCAGAATGGCGCCAAGTTTCACAAGGAAGAATATTACGACACAATAAACATGTAAGTGGAACAACAAGGTTTATAAATGTTTATTTTGTTGAGTATTCATAGGTATAATGTTTGATTCATTATAAACGATTATACTTGCAATAATGTCGCCATGTCGCACTGCAACTCGCCCGCCCCAACCCGCAGAGAGCCTGCTCGCAGGCTACACTGCAACTGTCCTAAATCTCACCAAACTTGCAAATATGAAAGACACATACACCTTATGGTAGATATAAATACACATTTCATTTATATATTGTAACAATAAACTGCAAATAATAGATGAAAATATCCTCTAATTTTGACAAATCGAATAAATTCCAATATAAACACAAATTGGCGCATGAACTTGGGCCACCTGTGGGACATGTTGAGTAAATATAAACTAACTTAAACTGGTTATACAAGTGTACGTCGCACTGAAGCGTTGACAGGCAACAAAGGGAAAAACAAATATGACCGGTATAAAATCCTCCGTGACCAGTAAATCTCATTTTATACCGGTCACGATGACCAGTAGATTTCCAAGAGTTCAGCCTTGGATGTATGCTAATCCATGTATTTTTCTGAGCAAAAATGGTGCCTGGAAAAGAGGAAATATGCTGTATACAAGGGCATGCAAACTCTTTGTTGTGTAAATGCAAACCTCATGTTTTTAAACCTTGTGACAAGAAATATGTGACAAGAAATCTGGTTGACACAATCCAAGAAATAGTGATAGATGATGGAGAGGAGACTGGTGATCAGGATATGGGATACTAGATTTCAAGCCCTGTAATTGCTGTATTTTATCAACTGCCTTCAGTAAATCAAAATAAATCATTACTGCTTCCAAATGGTGTCGACTAAGCAGAGATCTCCGTCGATTCTTGATGAAGCGTAACTTTGAGAATGTTCTCTTGCAGTTCTTAGACATTGGGTGTGTGACATTAAGGCCCCAGGGGCCATTTTGATGTCCCCAAAAGGGCCTATGTGCCATGGCGCAATGGCACATACCGGTAGGCCAGTCCAAGCCTGGCTTATTGGCATTTGGCAGCAGTAAAGGTCTGATCAATATATCCTCGTCTCAATTTTAAGAAGTTAGGTTGGATTCCTTTTTATGATCAGATCAAACTAAATAAAATGTCTCCTAGCTTATAAGAAACTAAAAGGAGAATCACCATCATATATTGATGATTTGTTAATTACAAACTACTCTATACATATACATGCTATCTGGCATGGTCAATATAATTTAGTCTGTCTGCATGAAATAAAGAGAAAGCCTAGTGTCTATTCATTTAAGAAAGCTCTGAGAAACCATTTTATTCAATTTTATAAAAACATTGACTATTTTGAATTATTGTAAACCAATATGCATTTTATAAGACATAGTTTTACGCTACTCTGGCTTTAAAAAGTTTTTTGAATGTAACTTTAAAAGTTACTATCCATGACACAACGTTTCGACACTCCAATCTAGTGTCTTTATCAGTGGTGATCGTTGCAAAGTTAGGGTCCCTATTTATACCCTCATAGAACCGATGATGACGTTATATACAGTACAGTATTAACAAGATGCAAATAAGCTTCTGGTAATAAACCTCCGTCATCGCGATTCAATGGGGCGTGGGTGCTATTGATATGCCAAGCATTTTATATTATATCTGTTTATCTATTGTAAGCTATATATCTATTAATATCTCAATTGTTTCTAAATTTTTATCATATTTATTGTAATATTTCATGTTGGTAGTTACCTGTATGTATCATAAGATAATAAGATTTCATCTCTCATTTGTATTTATGGAGATGAGCTCAGATCTTCTGTTTAACAATGGCTGTTTGTCCCTTTAACAATGGCCGTTTATCATCGATAGATAGATCGATCGATAGATAGATACTGTATATATAGATATTAGTCTTGGACTTAAGTTTTATCAATTATGGTAAGGGTTAAGTCCAATATGTAGTTTACAATCTCCTCTGAGTATGTGTTCATTTTTTTGGTATTGCAGTTGTATGCTGTATGTACAGAGATTGATCCCATCTACATTGTGACAGAGCTAATGAAACATGGTAGTCTGCTGGACTTCCTTATTAAAGGAGATGGCAAGAACATGCGTCTTCCCGTCTTATTGGATATGGCAGCCCAAATTGCAGATGGTATGCAATATCTCGAAAAACAAAACTATATCCATAGAGATTTAGCTGCCAGAAATATCTTGGTTGGAGATCACAATACCTGCAAGGTAAGTAGGAGGGCAGATCTAGCATCAAATCTGACCAGTGCTCATTTGTGAAGTGGTAATTTGCATTAATTTTGAAATTCTAGAAGGCTCCATACCCTTCTTACATAAAGGTGGATACAAACCCGCGAAAATCACATGCGCGTAAAAATTGAAATACTTGGAAAAATCTCGCGCGGGAATAAACAAATATGGCTTGGTTTCTTGTGTTTTTCGACGTTTTTTCCCGAGTGTTCACATTATTTTTAATTATAAAACTTATCCAAAAAGGAATTTTGGTTTTTCAAATAATGCATTCATAACTTACAGGCATTCGAAAAACGTTTCGGAGCGGTATATCCCGTGCATAACTTTCGCTAGTGATGAGAAAGACCTATGAAAAAATGCCGCTGCTCTTTGTGCTACTAGGATTTTAGCTGGTGGAGCAACACTCCTGCCAATAGAAAATCATAAAGCAATTAATAACAATGAAGAAAGTGCACACATAAGGAAAGAAAAATTTGCAAATAAAACGAATATAAGATAGCAAACCGAATTGAATTACATCGATTTTCTCGGCACATTTAACAGGTACACTCTACCGTCCAGATGATAAACTCAGTGTCCCATAGGCCATGGAATGGCTCTAAAAATTGCAGACAGTGGGTTATCGTGCGAGAATCTCTGTACTTTGTATAACAGATTTGGTAAGACTAGTGTCGTTGGTATACTGAGCATGCCACCGGCACTAGCCGGCACCAAGTATTTACTTGAAATAATTACGAATAATGAAATCAACAAAAAAGCTCGTGTAACGAAGATTAAAAAAATCCTTGAACGTCTTCGATTGAGTGCTGAAAACACTAACTAATCACACATGTCCTTTGTCGAGAAAACAAAACCAGCCTTATTTTTGTCGCGTGAAAATTGCGTGTTTTTTTAGCTGCGCCCGCGATTAACAGTAACGCGCATGACAAACCATTGATCTTGCAAGCATAAAAAAGTAGCTTGGCCGTGCCGACGTTTTACACATAAAATGCCGTAGTTTGAAAGAACCCTCGGTAACATACCCTCAAATTTTCTACACAAATTATATTCACGTGTTCTAACAAATATTCAAATTTAAAAAAAATCTGTAGATTCAAATAGTCAAAAACGAGTAATTTTTATTCCTGCTGTTTGGATCTACAGAATTTTTTTATTTGTTCTTGAAAGATGCAGCAGCGAAATTAAATAACAATGAACGCTTAAAATTTGGGGGTCACTGAACTTTTTCGTGAGATAATGACCAAAAACCGGCAAATTAGCAACAAGTTTACTTACCTTAATTACACCATGGTTACCATGGTAACTCATTATATTCAGACTACTTCTCTAATTACTTAAAACACGATTAAATCCATCAGTACATAAAATAAAGGCTATTTTCTTTAATAGTCTCATTCCAATGCGGAACAGCATGGAGCCACCTTAAGGAACAATTTTGAACAAAAAATGGGGAGGAAAAAAGCTCCAGAAACAGTTTCCTTTTCCACCTCAGACCTCTTTCATAATGGCGGCCAGTCTATATATTCTGTTATATGCATGCGAATTAGCCTTTCTGGCTTAATAAAAAATTATTTGGAATTACATGCAGATACACGAGCGAGGTCAAAAGTTTTACATGCTTCAAGTAATTTAGATCCAGTCCAGTCTCAATACAATCTAAGAAAATCTCGCAAATTTCCAATTTTTAAATGTCGCACTAAACGGTTTCAAGACAGTTTCTTACCATACTGCGTACGAAAGTGGGACGCATTAGTTTAGCGCAGCTTTTCACTGAACATAAATATTGTCTACAAATTTTAACATTTTAACATTTTACTTTAATTAGCATAATTGACTTATATAATTATATATTGTATTGTCCTATATTGAGATAGAAAACTCTTAATTATCACTATTGATGTAAACTTGAGTTTTTCAATTTACAACCTGTGTATATTGCAAATCAAGATTTTATTAAATAATAATAATAATAAATGAATATAAAAGAATATTTAATTTGGGTGCCATTATGAAAGAGGTCTATAAAATGTTTATATTCAATGAACTGAAAATCGTTTTGGGGGTTAGGGGCACTAGTGAAGCCCAAATTTTCAGCATATTTTCATGCAAGTTGACTCCCAAAAGAATGACACCACCTTTATTTGCATAGATGTACGGGTAAAATTTTGTAGGGGGGCTGAGCATAACTTGCCCGAATAACTGATGATGTGATATTACTGAAGAACACGAATTGCCATCGTTTAACCTAAGCATTATTACACATGCACGTTTTTCGTTAATATGTATGGACATGCATTAGGGGTGTCTGGAGGCATGCTCCCCCGAGAAAATTTTTGAATTTTTTATTCCCTGAAACTGAAAGTGTATTTCCTGCAATTTGAGGGCACTTTTCTCGTTTATTCAACCGCGGCAGTGTGCGGGATTCGAAGTATTTAATTACCGTTAAAATAACAGATTTTCCAAATTTAGACCGCGTGAATATCTCTCCCGCGCATGGGGAATGCGTTGCATGACGGCAGAAGAGAAGGAAAGAAAAGCAATAAGCCACAAAACCAAATTTATTAGGTATATTTAAGTTGAATATACGAGATAACGTTTAGACAATGCCCTTACCCAGGCCTGATCATTGCTCAACGAACAACAATGAAATCCCAGATTAATTTTCTCAACGAGAATCCGTTATAATGTCATTAAGTTGCATTCAAATATTAGAATAATTTAAGATAGGACCCTTTTTGCCCGAATGACAAGACCATTTTTGGCCGAATAGAACTAATTTTTCGGACAACTGGGGCTGCAGCCCCCCCCCCCCCCCCCCCCCCCCCCCCCCCCCCCCCCCCCCCCCCCCCCCACACCCCCCCCGCCCGTACGCCTATATTTATTTGTCAGTTAGAAACCTGTTTTTTTGCTGATAATCCTCCAATACATTTCCTTGATCTACTTCGTTTTGTTTAACAATACAAACTTGTGAAGGAGGTAAAAAGGGTAACATACTTAAACTACATACCCATCGCCTTATCTGAGAATGGGTATTAGTATTCTTCTAATCTATTTAGTTTTTGGGAAATTTGGTTTTGTTTATCGTATTTTTGTTAAATTGATGGCCGCCATTTTTGTTCTATGCAAAGAAATCCTTCACAACAGCGTGAATAGAAATCCTGCACAATTAAACTAAAACCACGCTATTGTCATGCTATTTTTTTCTATCCTTTTTTCCTCTCAGGTTGCAGACTTTGGGTTGGCAAGATTAGTTGTCAATGATGAATACAATCCTCATGAGGGAGCAAAATTCCCAATCAAATGGACCGCTCCCGAAGCGGCTTTATATAACCGATTTACCATCAAATCTGACGTGTGGTCATTTGGGGTCCTCCTCACAGAACTGGTGTCTCATGGGAGAATACCCTACCCAGGCCTGACCAATGCCCAAACGCTTGCCAAAGTGGAGCGAGGCTACCGCATGCCGTGCCCTCCCAACTGCCCCGACTCCCTCTATCAGATCATGTTGGATTGTTGGAAAGCCAATGCCCAAGAGCGGCCGACGTTTGAGTACCTCCACTCGGTGCTGTCAGACTTCTTCGTGTCCACTGAACCTAGTTATAGAGACTTACAATAAACAGGGTAAGGTCTTCTTAGTTTAGCTTGTATATATGAATATAAGGGCGTAAATGTTTCCATACAACACTGAGATCTTTCCAAATGGACTCGGCTTTAAAAAACAAACCAGACTGTTTCTATACGGACCAGAATGACCACGAGCGGATCAATTCCCACGGGGATAAGTGTTACTTCCGGAACTGCAGAAACAAAAGTCTGCACAGTTTCCATTTTTAACTCGGGGGATTGTTCAAAGGGAGATTATCACTAATCCTGGATTAAAATTTAATTGGAGCTCTTAGATTAAACTAATAGTCCTTTGAATAACCCGGCCATGGACGACAGTTACCATGACCCATAATTAATTTCCCCGTGGTCGAACCGTCGAACAAGCAGTTCATCTTAATCGAGGTTGGACTGAAAGCTATGATGACCAAGCGAAAGCCGTATTATTCATCAAGTTTCCATATCGTTGTTTGCTACCACCAGGGATAGTTAAGAGACTGGACGTTTTTTAACTGTCCAATACATATCACTGAAAACTTTTCGAAAATGCTTAGTTTAAAGTACCACTTGAAACCATGGTAACATTTTAATACATGGTCACGTGCATCGGCAAGCTTGCTACTCAATCTGATACGACCAACCAAACATTCAGGCTAAAGCTTTTAGACGTTTTTTGATAACCCTTAATTGATTTCACTTCTTGCTGTTTGCCTGACCTCTAGCACGATTTTAGTGTCTACAAAATTAGATAATGTCTGCAAAATTAGATAATGTCTGCAATATTTGATATTATGATGCAGTATTTTGAAAAACAGTACTTTGAAATACTTCTATAATGCGTTATCTATCAAACCACGTACAATATAGAATTATTTAAAAAATTCGTTACTAATTACTAAATTAGAACGATGGTTTCCTGACAACTACCAGGATGTGGTCATTCTGAAACAGGATACTGTATTTCTTGAGTAAAGTCGGGCTTTTTTGGCTTACTAAAGTATGGTCCAAATAACAAATTAGTATAGGTAATCGCGTAAGGCCGTGGAAAATTAAGGTTTAATTTCACGCGTGTTGTGAAAGTTTCGCAAAATTGCCCGAGTCGCGAAGCGACAAGGGCAATTTTGTGAATATTGAAACACAAATGAAATAGCCTGCGACGCAGACGTCCAAACGGGTTTGGCGTCTGCGTCGCAGGCTAAAATGAAATTAAACCTTAATTCTACGAAGAACCATGTGATTACATGTTAATCATATAGAGGGCAAAATTTATTCATAAATAAGTTAGCTACTTACGTGAACAACATCAGAAAGCCAGCTAAATGTCAAAGCCAAGCGTGAAAAACAACTAACTATACAATCCACTGAATGTAAACGATACATTTCAACGAACTTTATTGAGTCAAAGATTGACTTGATCAGGTGTTTGGATTTAGAAGTAAAACAACATAATAGCGTAAGTGTTTCCCGCTGGCGTCTCCATCAGTCAGGTACAAGTAATTTTATCCCTGAATTTAGAAAAAATGCCATCCTATTCAAGTAATTTTGCACTCTATATGATTATGTTAATAATAAGTATAATACCGGTTCTTTGGCAATGTGAAGTCCAGTAAATATGGCCTGAAGACCTCACAGAAAGCTTTAAGTAAAACATAGAACGAATTTCGAAAGTATTAAGGTCAATCTACACGATACGATTTGTCGTATACGATTGTCATCTTGGTGTATGTGATCGAACTGCACACGCGTGTCAACATTCGCCATCGAATCATAAACAAGAATTATGTCGTGTGCAAACAATTGCATACGCCACCAGTACGACAATCGTATACAACAATGTACGCCAGAGTGACAATCGTATACGATAAATCGTATCGTGTAGATGGGCCTTTAAAGTGTCTATAACCCCAGATACGATATTACTGATAAAATGTCAAAAATGACAAAATGTTTTTTATGATTTGAGCTTTGTGTTGATGTTCTATAAAGATTTGTTTGTCCGAAATGCTAATGAGTGACACGTCAAACCAGTCATCATTTCGAATACAATATTCTGTTGCTAGATAACTTTGACCTAATTCAAACGTTAATGATATACTTGAACGTTATACTAGAGATTTTATTAACTTTTTCACTCAAATCCTCAACCAGTTTATCATCACACGGAAAGCAGAGAAGAAAGCCAAATTCCTGGGATGACGTCACATCATTAGCATTTAAAAAAATATAAACCTGTATCGAAGGAAAAATCTAATCAAACAACTTGCCTCAGGCCCTGATTACAGGAAGCGAGCTGGCCGGCTAGCCGGGCTGGCTCGGTAAACGGGCTAGCCCGCCGAGTAACGTAAATATCACCAACGCGAACGGTATTATTACATGAAAGCGAGCCAGCCCGCTTACCGGGCCAGCTCGCTTCACGCCAACCGGGCTGGCCCGCGTACAAGGCAAACAGTGCGAAACAACATGGCATAACAATAAATAAAGCCATTCAATTGGAAACAAAGTGTTAGAAACAGGCTAAAATGATGCAAAGCTCGATATATTCTTCCCGAAGGCAGCATTTTGAAATATTAGATTTTCGCGCGTTTATTTTGGCGGGCGCGGTAAGCAGGCCCGGTAAGCGGGCTAGCTCACTTCATGTAATATCACGTCAAAACTGTCACGGCAACCGTTTGGGGTTATAGGTACTTCACTTAAATCTTGGGTAAACAAGATGAGACTCTTGATAAAATCGTCGACACAAAATGGATATTGGGTATGAACCTTGTACATTATTTAGGCTAAGTTTCTCGAGTACTCTTGCAGATAACCGAACCCAAATCGTAAGCGGGAGGGAGTTCCACTTTTCGCTTCCCCATGACGCTGCCACGCAGACTAGAACCCAGCTTGATTCCAATTTGGATATCAAAACTACATGTTGGAAAGTGATACTAGGAAGTATATTATTATTATAAGAGTAATTGTATTAATAGTTTTCTCACTAGTTGCTTACCACACTGGTTGAGATTTTAGATGAAGCACGTGTTGTTGCATATTTTAAGTATTATTGTATACGCTTATATAGGAGAGGTTTTTATATTGTAGGGCGTATTATTGTTTAGCGATCCAGGATTTGATCGTGATAGTAGAGTCCTTTAAAGTGCTTATAAACCCAAAATGGGTTTTTGGTGATTCGGATAGAGCATAAAAAGTTAGTTTATAAGTTCTAGATTAGTTTTTGCGTTAAACTTTTAGTTTCGGAGATATAAAATTTGTGAAAAAAAGTAGCGCAGGCCGGGAGACTGGATCCGAGGAACGTGTTATGTTTCAATACTTATAAAAATATATTACAATTTGAGTAGACAAGGTAACATCGTAAAGACACATCGTTTGGGCATTTTTCAATAAAAACTCTTAAGATAGCTGTCTTCTCCTATACAAAAGCCTAGTTGTTGTTGAAGATGGGTTCCTCGGATCCAGGTCGCTGTGTGTTATTTTGGTGGCGCTACTTTTTTCCAAAAAATGGCACAATTTGCATGTTTGAGCCGTTATATTTCCGAAACTAAAAGTTTAACGCAAAAACTAATCCAGCACTTATTAACTAACTTTTTATGCTCTATCCGAATCACCAAAAACCCATTTTGGGTTTATAAGCACTTTAACAAATACGACGATAAACTCTCTTACGGCGTCTCTTATAATTTTATTCCCCAAAGTAATCCCAATGTTCTTTTAGGGACATGCAAAGAAAATGTAAATGTCAATATTATATATATATATATATATAAATATAAATTATGTTATTGGAGAGGGTGGCGGTACCCCTCCACCGTTGACATACGCCACCCCCGCTCCGCCACCTCTGGAGAACGAAGACGGCTTTGGGATTATTCTTGGGACTAAAAGTTTTCATTATCTTTGTTTTGAATGAAAAATTCTATTCTAAAAAAGAGACATCACATCGTCTTTGAGTTTGCCGTAGTATTTGTTAAAAGTTCCTTTTGATCCGATAGCATGCTTCCTTTTTAGAAAATAGCTCATTTTAATAGCTCGTTTGAATTGTAAGGAAAATAGAATTATATTATGCAGCTGTTGTAATGTTTTATTGGTTTTCTTTTGTACCATGACATGGCCTTGCCTTGAAGGGCGCTTCGTCGTCGTCGTCGTCGTCGTTTACCATTCTTCTATATAATAATCCTAAGTTTGCTAATTATCGCGAAAACAACGTCGACAAGGGTCCTTAGGGAGCGCGTGTTAACGAAGTTAAATCTAAAATGTTTCACCCAACGTTTCAGACACTGAATTTTTCTTCTACCCAACCATCACTAGATGGATTGTATGTTATACTACATACATGTATGTATGTATGTATGTATGTATGTATGTATGTATGTATGTATGTATGTATGTATGTATGTATGTATGTATGTATGTATGTGTGTGTATGCATGTGTGTGTATGCATGTGTGCGTGTGTGTGGATATGTATATATATGTGTATATATATATATATATATAGATAATATTTGGCATTTCACTCGATCAAACTACATGTTGAAAGGATTTATGGTGAAGGAAAATTTCGAGTGTTGGAATACATACATTTTAAGACCAAACCGGGACCAGTTGCGAAAAATGCAACTTAGCGGCCTTCCGGTAGGAATTGAACCCGCGACCCTGCGATTGCTAGTGCAGTGCTCTGACCACTGAGCTACGGAAGCCGTTGCCGAGAGCCTAGTCACGAGTTCTGTATATATGGTGGTAATGCCGGGATAAGATTCTGGGTATATTATAGGTAATATTTGGCATTTCAATCGATCAAACTACATGTTGAAAGGATTTATGTGAAGGAAAATTTCGAGTGTTGGAATACAAACATTTTTATATGTATATATGTATATATATATGTATATATATATGTGTATATATATGTATATATGTATATAAATATATATATAAATATATATAAATATATATATAAATATATATATAAATCTATATATAAATATATATAAATATATATAAAGATATATAAATATATATAAAGATATATAAAGATATATAAATATATATAAATATATATATATATATATATATGAACATAAAGACAGGTAAAGTTCTTCAGGCAAAGTATTAAAAAGTTGTATTTCCAAACGTTTCGCCGGTGAAGGCTTCTTCAGTGGAATAAATCCAGTTTGTTAAATCGTCCTCTATATATACAAATTTGTGCAAAAAATAAGACAAAGGATTACAAAATATATGTAAATTTAAAAATATACAGTGAACGGTTATGTAAATTTAAAAAAAACAACTATCAATACAATATTAAAAATTTTATACGCAAATTTTAAAAGAACCATAACACCTAAATGCAAAGTGATCTACCAATACAACCGTATATTTCGCGTTCAACTGATCCATCGTCGAGAACCAAGTCTCCGCATAATTACATCCATGTTCACTCGAAATGGATACCCTATTAAGTTCGTAAAGGCAGGTCATCAAACGTAACTTACGTACCACACCGCGTAAAGAAGAACATCAAAGAGATATCTGCCTGAAGTTACCATTTGTTAGCGAGGAGCTGAAACGGCGCGCGTTAGCGGTGATACGTCGTTCGGGAATAAGTGGTGTTAGGGTGCACTTTATGAATGGACAACCGTTGTCAAGAGTTTTCGCACCACCAAGAGATCAACAAAACTGTCAAGCGGATTGCGAAACATGCACATTAGCATTAAAAGAAAACCGTTGTTTTACCAAGCACAGCGTCTACCGTATAACGTGTTCCCATTGTCACATAGTCTATATTGGAGAAACCGGACGAACAATTGGATCACGAATAAAGGAACACCTTCGGTATCATACAGGCTAATACTTCAACAATACATCTTACCATCAAAGCAAATGTCGCAGTTGCTAGTTTTACAACTTTAGACACTGATTTTTTATTTTATTATATTTCTTTTGTTTTTGTTAACATTTCTTACTCAATATTTATAATACTTAAATTTGATTGCACTTAAATTTCGGACGCCATTTTGTTCAGTGCGTGTTCGTGTGTGAAAATAACTCGTTTCCAGGTCAGATGCGGGAAAATGGCGTCTTGGACAATCTACGGATGATACGACGGTTTTTGTGTGCATTATCAAAACGTTGATGCAGATTTTCAAGTATTTATATAAGAAGTATACCAAATTGTACATAATCGGCAAATGGCCGATTATGCATTAATAATCGGCAAATGGCCGATTATGTATTAATAATCGGCCGATTATTGAAAAATGGCCGATTAATAGCATAACTTCGGAGCCAATCAAGTTCAAAACGGCTGCTTCCGATCAAAGTGGCAGATGCATGTACGGCTAGCGTACCTATTTTTAATAGTGCCAAGAGTAATCTTGCCACCGAGAGCATTTTCACATCTTCGTGACGACTTACACACACACTACAATCGTTTAGGGAGCATTGATGTGTTTTCTAAATCATAAAACAAACTTCGAGTGTTCAGGGATATTTTCAAGCATTTTGCTCTACTATGTTTCTGTAAAGTGTATGCCCGCCCCAATCCCTTTTAGGTGGGGTCTGGGGGCACTTTCGCAGAAATTTTTGAATTTCAGGAGAGTATTTCCGGCGATTTCTACGAGGATTTCTGTGGGCGTCATTATGTTGTCGTAACATGAAGTAGTTACATATCCGCGGTCCATGAGCAGCGCGGGCGCCTCCTGCATTTCATTAATATAAATTAACTTTGTCTCATTTGAAAGAACTCGTGAAATGGTATAACAATACCTTTTACAATTTTCCCTTATAAAGCTGTCCGCCATCTTGGAATTATTTTCGATATGCATGTGACGTCATAAGTAGGGTAAAGTGAAATTTTTATCTTGCCAACCTTACGACATTATGAGCCAAAAACTCGATTATGTTGCACTATTTCCATTTTCAATTGGCCCACAACATTTTAAAAAGCCTTCCGCGGAAATTCTGTCACCTATGGAGTAGTTTCATCAGGTTTACCCTGCTTGTGACGTCACCAATTTCCTAGTTAATTAGGTCAAATATTACAACAAGATGGCGGATTTGTCATAATTATCTGAAATATTTCAAAAACCAAGAAAGATACAGAAAAATTGTAAAAGGTCTTCTTATACCATTTTACGAGTTCTTTCAAATGAGACAAAGTTAATTTATATTGCCATATCCCTTTAAATGTCGTAACATCACAAGGAGTTTTATTTTTTCTTGGTCAGTTGGTCCTCGTTACAGTTGTCGTTATTTCTTAGGAATGGAAAGAGATTAACTAGAATATTTTCTTATTTCCTTTTACAGCTAAAAGTTTACATTTTCACTATTTGTGAAAAAGAATAATTTAGTACGGAAGAAGATTGAGTTTCGAAAAACTCAATGAAAGATTGAGTGTTTTACCCGTTTTCCGGTAGTAGAAAAGTGCTTGGAAATATCCCCGAGTGTTAAATACGGAACTCAATCAACCTTGATTTATTTTTCAACGCTCACTTGTTCAATTTTTAATAATATTATATCAACGCTGAAAAAGGAAGCCATCCCTCTCTGTAACTTTGTATGGAGGAAACCAACACCAATACCGAAGAAAACAGCGCAAAAATTAAATTTTCGAAATGTTTCAAGACAGCTAAATTGGAGAGACAGCTAAAATCTATAAAACGTACAAAATCTACAGGCACAGACAATCTGCCCCTGGTATGCTGAAGGATGCTGCTCCTGTAATATCTGTTCCATTGACTTATTTGATCAATCTTTCTTTGGAAACTAGTTCATTTCCTACGGACTGGAAAGTAGCAAAAATTATACCAATACATAAATCCGGATCATATTCAAGTTTTGACATTTACAGACCAATCTCAATTTTACCAGTTTCATCGAAAGTTATTGAGAAGTTAATCCATCGGCAACTGACGAAAATATATTAATCTCGAAGTTTCAATTCGGTTTTAGGCCAAAGCTATCAACAGAGCTAGCAGTAACTCTCTTACTTGACTATGACATTCGTAAAAGCGTTGACGAGGGTAAATTGGTTGGCGCTGTTTTTATTGACCTCAGCAAAACGTTTGACACGATCAGCCATTCCAAATTATTAGATAAACTTGCTCAGTATGGTATTGTTGGAAGTGAACTTGATTAGTCCTCGCACGAAGCATGTATTTCCACCGCATGCAGCTCGTTGCGATAACTCGCTGGGTTTCAAGACTGATGAAGCGATAGCCGCGTTTTTTTTAACAAACTTCGAGGTGTTTGAATATCCTGATGAAGCACTCTTCTGAGTGTTTCAGATATAGCACCTCAAATAAATCGGTATTTACGAGAAAATCAAGGTGAAAGTTCGATTAATTTATGTAATTTCTCCTTCAATATCTATGCAATATAATCTATTGTGTTAATATATACACTCCTGTAGTGAATGTGGGAGAGCTTGGAGTGTATCGTCTATAATCTATTGTGATAGATTATAAATGATAATGAATAGATTAGAATAGATTATGAATAGATTAGTATAACGATTGTGATTATCTCGGTAATATCGTATTTGGCGTGATGGGCTACTTCAAGGCTACCAAAGGTGAGCTTAGTTTCTCAAATTTGATCGTTTTACATGCCCGCCATTATTTCGCTCCAATATTAATGGTCAAATATATGTATATGAAAATTTGACTGCCCCAACCGGGAATCGAACCCGAGGTCTCCGAATCAACGCATCGGCGCTCTAACCACTGAGCTATTGAGACACGGTCAGAACAGTCAAACATCATATACATATTTATACATCGCCCCGACTCTCAAATCTCCACAGGAAGACATATCTTCGACGACGTAGAGCGACTTCCTCAAGTAGCGAGCTTATCACCGGCTCTTGTATACAGGAGGCTTTACAAATTTTCATATACATATATTTGGCCATTAATAAATCCTCTCTTCATCTAAAGAAAACAATATTAAGTGTGCGTATACTTATATTTGGTACTGTACTTTGATTCCTGGAAAAAAATATGAACCGCATTTTTCATCGCAGTTGAGGTTTTCTTACATAATGCATAATTATATTGGACTAAAGTGCTTTAAGGAAGCCTACTTTGTTAACGAAATTCCCCATTAAGATTAGTGACATTCTCGCAATTACTTTTACCTTTTCAAGATCATTGTTATGGGAGCAACGAGTCTAAAGTGTAACCCATTTTTTTGATATTTTTCATCTTTTCTCTGCCATTTCTCGCGTTAAATTTCACAGTATTGTAGAAATTGCTTCGGGAACATTTTAGTAAAAATTAAATGTAGGGTTATTCAGATGGTTTTGTCAATATCACCAAATTTATAATATTTTTAACATTAAGCAAAATTTGTCTGATAGAATTTTTGGGAAAAAAAACAGAATTAAAAAGGGAAAAGCTGCATCTTGAAGTGTGCAACGTTTGCAACTTGTTGTACGCGTATGACGTCATAAAATTTCCCGACAGCTCGCGCGCGGTCGTAAAACCATGTGGAGCCACCTTAAATGCTAACATTTATTTTGCTTTTTCACCGTCGTCGATGTTACGATCGTAGCTCTAATTAAGGTCCTCAAAATATTTTAAAATGGCTACATTGCCGTTGTATCTACGTTATAGTTCTCGTCGTTCTGTTCATTCTCAGCTTTTTCACAGTTTTCTTCATTCTGTTTTGTTTCCTCCTCTTCCTCTTCTGGCGCTGCTGTTTCTTCAGCTTTCATTTCAGCTTTCTCCTCTTCAACTTTCTCTTCGACTTTCTCTGCTTGTGCTACGTCTTCAGCTTTCTTCTCTTTTCCTCCTTCAGTTTCTTCCTCTTTTCCTTCTATCCCTTCGGAGTTATCATTCATCTCTTCTTGTTCAGGATTCTCCGCCTTTTCCTCATTGTCTCCTTCGACCTTTATCTCTTTCTTTTCACTCTCTTTCTCTCCAGGTTTTTCCTCTTCTTTTTCTTCCTCTTGCCTGTTCATTTTCTCGACCCTGGCAATGCCTACAGCTGGAATATCAATGGAATCAAACAGTCAATCCTTTTATTGTCTCGTAAACAAACCCCATAAAAACCACGCAGGAGGGCTTTATCGAATATAAAACACGAGGCGATAGCCGAGTGTTTTAGAGCTGATATTGAAGGTTTTTAAATGTCTTCCAAACAGAATAATTTCATACATTCATTGCCGTAGTAATTTTGAAAATTAATGTTATCTCAGCCGTTAAAAACCAGGGAAAAGAGCGAGTCTATATCAGATATATAGATCATCGACGGGTCGTGATTTTCCTTTGTGTTTTGCTTATGAATTATTACTTAGGTTTAGACTTTAGAAATATATTTTTGTATGTATATATGTATGTAACACACGTACATATACGTACACACGTACTGCCGTACATATATATATATATATATATATATACATACACTAGAATATATTATGTCCAGAACTTTTGAAGTTAAACTTTTATAATGTATAGCATTAAAGAAATACCTAATGGTTTCCGTGTTTGGATGCTGTGATCCAAAACACGCGGGAAGTTGCCGGACTGGAGAAAAGCGTAAAAAAATACGAGCCGCTAGGCGAGTGTTTTTTAGCTTTTCGAAAGTCGAGCAACTTCCCAAATGTTCGGATCACAGTATCTAAACACGGAAAAACCATTAGGTATTTCTTTTATAAAATAAAATAAAATAATACAAGAAAACGAGCAGCAAAACGTAAGGAAATGTTTGGCCAAAACACGGGTATTGACCAATCAGAGCCTGGTGCGTTTAGCATACATGTTATTTTATAAAGTGTGCTATATTTTACACGTAAAATACAACATCTTTTTTCTCAGCGAAATTTGAGATCAAATTTCGCATGATTACTCCTGCCAGTTGACTCGAATCTATTATTGAGTGCGAGTAATGCGAGAAAAAAAGTAATTCGAGTTGAGTGCCTGCCCGCAGCCCGAAATTTCGGGCTGCGGGCAGGCTTACAACATGAGACCTACGTGCTGACTCTACATCTATATCATTCTTGATTAACATGTCCGTTACAATTTATACAATCTGAATCAATCCCAGGGTTCACCTTTGAAATTTCATCAAAACTGACTACACTGCCCATGCAATGGCCTTTGAGGCAGCACTTTCCTTGCGATAGTAATTTCTAGTTTGTAGTAATTAAAGGGTAGTAATCAAAAAACTAATTACTTTTAAATAAAAGGCCTTTTAGTATAATGTTTAGAAATGTTAATAGTTTTACGATATCTGCTCTTGTACTCGAGAAATAACGGTTTCATTCTCGTATTTTATGCTTCTGGACGACGCCATTTTAGAGTTAACTCGACGGCTCAGACTCGATGTTCAGCGGGAATTTCTTTTCAATTTGACGTCATTGAGTTCTTGGAACAAGAGACAAGCACTCAATGGTCAAAATTGAAAAGAAAACAGCCGCTGAACATCGAGTCTGAGCCGTCGAGCAAACTCTAAAATGGCGGCGTCCAGAAAATAAGAAAATGAAAACGTTATTTCTCGAGTACAAGAGCAGATATCGTAAAACTATTAACATTTCTAAAGTAAAACATTATACTAAAAGGCCTTTTATTTAAAAGTAATTTGTTTTTTGACTAGAGTTCCCCTTTAAGATCATTTGATAAAAAGAAGGCATCGTTTTTTTTATCGGAGAACCACTTGAAACTAATTGTGAACGAGGATTAGGGACGTGGGACGACATACCTTTCCTGATAAAATGTTTAACACATTCTTCAACATACAGATCATAGCGGTCGTCGATGCTTATGATTTTTTGAACAGGATCTGGAATAACGGTAGCTGCTTCCTTGAGAATCTACAAAACATGCAAAAACAATTCATTCAATGCTGTAGTGGATCTTGGAGTACAAAGCTAAAAATCGCACAAGTTGTTTAAAGTTGCAAACAGGCGTGACCAATTGTGCGTGCAGCTCAACATCATTACCAACAAGGTTGATCAGCCATGATAACAATATTTTAAATTTAATAACTTTAGTGGGAAAATTAAATAAAACTACATACAAGTATATGACCTAAACGGGAAAGGTGCGAAGCACCCCCGCCCCCCTTATATACAATGACATAAGAAAAACTAATTAATATCTGTGACAAGGGCAGTCACGAACAAGAGACCGAGTACATGGCATGTCTACATAAAAAACTTAAATAAGCTAAGGACGAATATAAGTGCGACGAAGAAAGTTCTTAAAACCAGATAATGTCCGGAAGCTAGTATAGGTTTTGCACACTGAAAGAGAATTTTGTCAGTATCTGCGCGAGTTCGCTTCCTTGATGACAGGGATTATTTTAACGTGTAGTGATAACCAATTTGTGCAGTGATAAACGCAATTTTGTTCAGTGATAAATGTTTCTTTAATATTTAAGAATGGGTGTTATTCGTAAGAGGATTGCATCAGAAATTATGTTCAAAGGCACAGTACATACTACATTCCAACATATACTATTTAATATCAAAATTTAAATTAGCAAATACACAAATAAGACGATAAGTTAAAGCACCCTGGTCCACTATCTTCTGATAACGTTAAGCGTACCGTAAACTAACAGCAAAGTGAAAAGGTGGTAAACTGCCAAGAATTTAGTGACGTGATACTGACGTTTCGAGCGGAGCCCTTCAACAGCCTTATGCCCTTACAGACCAGAAGCTAACTGCTAAAACTAGTTTCTACCATTTCTGGGATTTGAACTTTCAAGATACGTGAGTATAGCTTCTATAGCAGGCCCTACCGCCATAAAAACGCTAGTGTTCTCACTATTTAGCCGACTTCCCAACGGCGCCAACCCGATGTGTCTGTGGCTCTGTGCCCGTGTACTATTGTTTGACCATTGTTATTTTGAAAATGCGAATGTATGCTGTGCGAAAGGGATTAACTCATTAAAAATTGGGAACAGGAGGACCGCTTATGTATACTATGATAGTATGACTAGTTATTACTGACGAGCTAATTCAGTGCTCCATCGCTGCTTAACGTGCTACTGAAGTTAGATTTTATGCCTTTTCAGCTCTTTGTGCAGTGATAAAAATTCCTTAAAATAATCCCTGCTTGATGACGTTCATGTCTCAGGTAGTTTGAAATTCATTGAGTGGCAAGTATTATAAGTAACAGTTTTCCATTTTTAGTGATTTTCCACTGCTTTCCAGCCCTTTGGTCCTTGCATTTCATGATATCATATTGTCCATGAAAAGTCCTTGAAATTCTCCCTCCCTCTGCACCTGTACGAACCCTGTGTAGTACTTACATCTGATACAGTACTTACATCAGATACAGTACTTACATCAGATACAGTACTTACATCTGATACAGTACTTACATCTGATACAGTACTTACATCTGATACAGTACTTACATCTGATACAGTACTTACATCTGATACAGTACTTACATCTGATACAGTACTTACATCAGATACAGTACTTACATCTGATACAGTACTTACATCTGATACAGTACTTACATCTGATACAGTACTTACATCTGATACAGTACTTACATCTGATACAGTACTTACATCTGATACAGTACTTACATCTGATACAGTACTTACATCTAATACAGTACTTACATCTAATACAGTACTTACATCTGATACAGTACTTACATCTGATACAGTACTTACATCTGATACAGTACTTACATCTGATACAGTACTTACATCTGATACATTGCTTACATCAGATACAGTACTTACATCTGATACAGTAATACAGTACTTACATCTGATACATGCAGTAATACATTACTTACATCTTTAATTAGTGGATTAATCTTCTGTGTCACATACTGCACAACCACTATGGTCGTTAATTTAAAGCTTATTTCTTCTGGAGTTGCTGTTAAATCCGCATCGTATTTCTAAAAATCAAACATGAATTTTAGTGTAATCTGTTGTTCCAGTGCACTTTTACCTTTGTTTCACTTCCTACTTATTACCATTCATTTGATCCACCCCCGCCAACTTCACTGATCGACGCTAAAAATAACAAATGACTTTCCTGCTTTTCATCTTATTAATTATTTGTTATTGTATCTGATTGGCTAATTTTTGTCACATGATTTCATATTCATTTCACTTTACGTTTCACTCTCTGAGGAACTCGCGCTCTAAGAATTTAATGGCGGACCGATTTTCCCTTCAAATGCGTTGTTTTAGAACAGATCTCGCGCGAACAACACAAAAATAATGTTTTTATTTTCATTTTCGTGTACATATTTGTAAAGAGCACGGTGTTCTTCAGTGGCGTACCGTGACCATTTTGGATGGGGGGGGGGGGGGGGGGAGAGGTGGGGGTGTAGGAGCGGATTTAAAGTTGGGGGGAGGGGGCTGAAGTCGACAAGTAGGTAATCAGTGACCGCATTTTTAGGGGGATGCAGGGGTCCTTCCCAGGAAAATTTTGAAATCTAGAAGCTCGGAAAGACAATTTGCAGCAATTTGAGCAAACTTTTTCATCTAATTCTGCAGCGATCATAGTTCAAATGAATCCAAGAGTTGCCTGCTGCCTCTTACCGTGATGCCATTTTTGCGCCTAGTACTGACAGAAGGGTCTGGGAATCAATCTAACACTCGCGTGGCAAGGGTTTGGGGTTGGCTAACACTTCAGGTTATACCGTTTGTAAAATCTCGTGTAGATGAAGCCCGTTACTAGGTTGGATCGGAAATCGGGAAAAGGGCCGGGTTTGCAAGCTCAGGAATATTAATTTAACATTAACCCATGCAATTAAATCGAATTTTATACAACCGACAAAGTTTAAACAGTCGATTAAGTCAATTTTACCAACGATCTAATATGACGAACAGTTTACCGACAGCCTTAACTATTACAAGGTTTTCCCTACTTCCGGTCTGACCAATCGGTTTTACCGACGATGCCAGGCTTTACCGACCGACTCCGCGTTTTATCGACCAATTCAGTGAAAAGTGGGGGGGGGGAAGTGTCACACACCCCCCGTACGGTACGCCCCTGGTGTTCTTACTTAACTTGCCATGCCTGGGAAGTCGCCTTATCAGACTGTTTTTATACCAGATTATACGGCCGCCATTACTCGAACATGTTCCGGAAGCTCAGGTTGCGATTAGAGGAAGTAAGACTCAACACGTGGCTAGTTGTGTATGAATATAAAGCTACTTGGGGAAAACTTTCTATTGTAACTTGTCGTATAATTTCCATAAAGCTTTGTTACGTGTTGAGTCTCTGACATCATGATCACATACTCTACTGTGGAATCGCAGGCTCGTCTGGAACACGTTTTGAGCAAGGCGGACCAAATTTGGGCGACTTTGGAGGTTAAATTTCTTATGATAGAATGTTTGTTGTTAATTTTTTGGCAAATATTTTTGACAAATACCGCGACTCGTTTCAGGCTTCCCCGTCGCTCAACAGCTTGCACGTATAGTTGTTAACCTATACATATAGCCTCACCCAAACACACTTACGGATATTATGTCATTCTTGACAGATTCCATTAACTCTGCCGCCTTCTTGTTTTCTTTAAGTAGTTCTGTTTCTTTGGTGCGTTCTTTTAAATATTCTTCAAAGGTATAAAAAGCACCATCTGCTACCTAAATATAAAGAATTAATAAAAAAGCTCATTTTCATTCGTCCTGTCATCTACCTGTAGGCTATATCTACTTATCTACCTCACCGATTGCATATATACAGTGAAACATCTATTAAGCGGCGCCGTATTCAGCGGTTACCATATTTTAAGCTATCACCTGGCAAAGTCCCGAAAATTTCGTAACTTGAAGGGGAATTTAGACCCAAAAAATAAATCACTTTCAGTGCCGTAGGAACGATTTTTCACCTGGGGGTCAAAGTAACTGTGACGACCCCCTTTTAGGGGGTCCGGGGTATTCTATACCTGGAAATTTTGCATTTCTGAGACCTCTGAAATGGCATTTCCTGCATTTTGGAGAACAGAAATTAACAAAATTTAAAGGCCGAAATAGGGAGTGTTTAGTGACATTTTTTCTCGAAATTGTGACAAATCTGCAATGGTTGACCACAAGCTTGTTGGTAATTTTTGACAAGTATTTTTGGATTGTTTCAACGATGTCCTACGGTTCTGCACCTATATCAAGTTGCAACAAACTTACAAACTTCCATTTTTAAATTTTATTCCTGAAATATAACATATAATTACTTTTTCAAAGTATTCTTTAAATATTCTAAAATAAAATAAGAAAATTTGGAAAAAAGTGTGCGGGGGGGGGGACATGCCCCCAGTTCCTACGGAACTGACTTTTAAATAAAAGGCCTTTGAGTATAATATTTAGAAATGTTAATAGTTTTACGGTATCTACTCTTGTACTCGAGAAATAATGTTTTCATTCTCGTATTTTATGCTTCTGGACGCCGCCATTTTGTAGTTTGCTCGACGGTGAAAAAGTTGATGTACAGCGGTTGTTTTCTTTTCAATTTTGACGTCATTGAGTGCTTGTACTCAATGATGTAAAAATTGAAAGAAATTAAGAAATTAAGGAGAATTTTGTCCACTAAACAAGAAATTAAGGAGAATTTTGTCACTTAAAATAACCGCTAACCCCAAAACAACTTACCTTTTCTAACCTTAATATCTTGTTTAGTGGCATGTTTAGTGGTATGGGTTCGCTATATCCCTGCAAGATGAAGTACTTACGAAATTGAAAAGAAATCCCCGCTGTACATCGAGTCTGAGCCGTCGCGTAAACTCCAGTAAAATACGAGAATGAGAAGGTTATTTCTCGAATACAAAAGCAATACCGCAAAACTATTGATATTTCTAAACATTATACTTAAAGGCCTTTTATTTAAAAGTGATTTATTTCTTGGGTTTTTGTCTTATGTTTATGGGCAGTTACAATTTCGAGCCGCAGGCGAGCCGTTGTAACTGCCCATAAATTAACATCGGTCGCGAATATTTTAACGAACTTGTAAAATGATTAGAATATATGATGCATACTTTGTTTGGAAGTTGTAGAAACGGTAGAAACAAATTATTTTAATTCCGAAAAAGCTCAATTTGAGCACGTTAACTTCGATTGATAAAACATTGATGTTTTGTTAATCAATGTTTTATCTGTGTTGTGAAATTCATTAATAATTCATGAAGAAAATTCAAAAGAAATTAATATTTAATCAGCATCTTTAGGCTTAGGATAAAACATTGATTAAAACATCAATGTTTTATCAAAGTTAACTTGCTCAAATTGAGCCGTTTCTACACGTACTTCCAAACAAAGTATGTATCATATATTCGATTCATTTTACAAGTTCGTTAAAATATTCGCGCCTGCGGCTCGCCATTGTAGCTAACTGCCCATAAACATTGCCGCTCATGTTTCAACTACTACTTAAAACTTTATGAACAGCATTTTGGATAGTTGAAGTCGTCTGGGAATGATTGGAACGATCATTGATTCCAATATAGTCAATATAATCGTCCCGATCGTCTGCAAGTGTGAGAGTCATGCGGTCATGAGCTGGGTCTGACAACATCATTTTGGCGCGAAACTCGTACGAAATTCGTAAAATAGATAATAAGTGCATTCTGGGGTGGGTTTGGATCGCCTGAGAGTGGTTGGCATATGATCGTTTGTGATCTTTTAGTTGTCCGGATAGAACTCAGTTGTATCCATGCACCGGGTCGTCCCAGTCTTTTTCTATCGTCGTCCTCGCTAGTGTTTTCATAAAATCATCTCGGTCGTCCGAGGCCCCCCTCCACACGTATATGCGTTTTAATGCGAAAACGGAGACTTTTTAATTCGTTTTCGCCTTCCGTTCAACGAAAACGGAGACTTTTTAATTCGTTTTCGCCTTCCGTTCACCGAAAACGGAGACTTTCGAAAACGGTGCGCTGTCGTGTGGACGGACGAAAACGGAGACTTTTTAAATTTTAATTCGTTTTCGCCTTCCGTTCACCGAAAACGGAGACTTTCGAAAACGGTGCGTTGTCGTGTGGACGGACGAAAACGGAGACTTTTGAAAACGATGTTGTACGCAGTCTATAAAGAGGAGTAATTTCAAGCTTAACGGCTTCTTTGCAATTACATTTAACGATTTTACGGCTTATTTATGAGAAGCATATTTCCGAAGAACACTGAACTTTACAAAGATGCTTCTTGTCATAATTCAGACTTAAAAGACGACTTGCTCAGAAGAGTGAGTAGCGGTTTTGGATCTGAAATCGATACTCTGTAGTCACTAGTCATTTCCTATACGTTAAGCAGCAACTCTGCTTCATCATCTGTCCCTACAAAGATCTCTTTGTTTACACTCTTCTCCTTAGCCGTTTTCTGTCTCATCTTGCTAGATTTCGACATGACGTTTGTTAGTAGTTATCTGGCAAGAGCGTTTTTCATTGTTTGCAGCGTTTTCGTGTGGACGGTGAAAATCGATGGAAAACGATATGTGTTTTCATAAAAATTAAGACGGATAGGACGATTATATGCAAACAATCTTTAATACACATTTGACTGTATAAAGGTCTCTCCACACGATACGATTAGTCGTATACGATTGTCATCTTGGTGTATGTGATCAAACTGTACACGTATGTCAACATTCGCCATCGAATTATAAACGAGAATTATGTCTTGTGCTAGCCTCCTTCGCAGGCATCACTGCGCTCTACTGAACAGGCCGCCGAGTATAGGAATACGCCACTACGACAATCGTATATACGACAATGTACGCCAGAATGACAATCGTATACGATAAATCGTATCGTGTAGATGGCCTTATTACGTACGTACCTGATTCAACATATCGTGAGCTTCGTAAACGAGGCTGTACTGTCCACCTTCCTCAAACGGCTTGTACTTCGCAATAATTTCTAAACTTTCCTTTTCAATGTTCCACACTTTATACCAATGGTCCCACGACCGCACGCTTAGGGCCACTTTGTCAAAGATCTTAAAGTGCTACATTAAAAGATTAACGTGTTATTAAAGGGGCAGCGTCATGTTTCTTTTCGCAGGGGTCATGGTTTTTTTCGCAGGGGTCCTTCGACCTTTGGCACGCCATCATGGAATCCATGGTAAGTGAAACAAATGGGTGTTGTAGCACTTCACGTAAGAGTGAATCTGATTGGCTAATGGGTTTCTAGCTTAAACTATATACTGAGCAAAGTCACTGTCACTGCAGGAATTACATTCAGCCAAGCATTTCGCATCAATCCATGACTGGTATATCGTTTCAGTCAAGTAAATCCTTTTATGGGAATCGTTCCATCTTTTCTTGGCTTCTTTACATTGATCCTGTAACTTCTTCTTGCGACCGGAGTTCTCTCGCTATCCGCTTGAATCGTAAAATGAATCATTTTGAATCGCCATTTTGAATCGTAAAATTCAGGCTGAAATTTTTCATGTTCGCACGCATGCGCAAGTCATGACGCTGCGCCTTTAATGGTGGTTCTTACTCAGGAATTTGTGGATAGTTATTCAATTTGATTCTACCATTGGGAGTAGAATAGCTGGATTAACTTTCTAAGTATTATAGGATAAGAATATCTCCTAAACGAACGGCTATTCATTTTATTCCAGCGGTTCTTATATTTTATTCCAGCGGTTCTTATTCAGGAATACGGAGAAAGTTATTCTAGTTATTCTACCCTTGTTAGGATTAACTTTCTAAATATTGATGGACGATATCGTTAAGGTCAAATCCTCAGAAACATTTTCTGAGTCCCGGACAGGAATCGAACATGTTACCTTCTGATTGCCGGTGAGACGTCACCGGCAATCAGAAGGTTACAGGTTCGATTCCTGTCCAGGACTCAGGATAATTTTTCTGAGGATACGAGTTTGACGATCGTCCATGTATCGTCTGTCTACTCCAAGCTCTCCCACACTCACTACATCAGTGTGTATATTAACACATCCAAACCTTACATATACCAATCGAACCAGTACATCATTGTAACCTTCGCTCTCCATCTGAGTCTCGTTATAGCTCAATGGTTAGAGCGTCTCACCGGCAATCAGGTTACAGGTTCGATTCCTGTCCGGGACTCAGAATCATTTTTCTGAGGATACGAGCTTGACGATCGTCCATGTATCGTCTGTCTACTCCAAGCTCTCCCACACTCACTACAGCAGTGTGTATATCAACACATCCAAACCTTACATATACCAATCGAACCAGTACATCATTGTAACCTTCGCTCTCCATCTGAGTCTCGTTATAGCTCAATGGTTAGGTCTCACCGGCAATTAGAAGGTTACAGGTTCGAATGGGAGACGAGCTTGACGATCGTCCATGTATCGTCTGTCTACTTCAAGCTCTCCCACATTCACTACAGCAGCGGTATATTAACACGAAGAGAAACAAGTTGAAACCAAAAAAAGGTTTTACCCAACCTTTCAAACGCTGAATTTTTCCTCCACCCAATCATCATTAGATAATGCAACCATATATATGTTATACTGCATACATGCATATCATATATCTATATTGTATATAATAGGTAATATTTGGCATTTCACTCGATCAAACTACATGTTGATAGGATTTATGGTGAAGGAAAACCATATATACAGAACTCGTGACTAGGCTCTCGGCAACGGCTTCCGTGGCTCAGTGGTCAGAGCACTGCACTAGCAATCGCAGGGTCGCGGGTTCAATTCCTACCGAGTGTTGAAATACATACATTTTAAGACCAAACCGGGACCAGTTGCGAAAAATGCAACTTCAAGGCCTTCCGGCTGGAATTGAACCCGCGACCCTGCGATGCTAGTGCAGTGCTCTGACCACTGAGCTACGGAAGCCGTTGCTGAGAGCCTAGTCACGAGTTCTGTATATATGGTGGTAATGCCGGGATAAGATTCTGGGTATATTATAGGTAATATTTGGCATTTCACTCGATCAAACTACATGTTGATAGGATTTATGTAGTAAATTGTTATAGTTGTATGTATTTCAACACTCGAAATTTTCCTTCACCATAAATCCTATCAATATATTGTATATATACTATCTCGTACTTGCTCTTATCATAAGCTTTAAATATTTATCTGATATTTATAGTGTCAAATATTGGTTCATATAGTATGAGATCATTACAATATTCTAAGGAAGTTCAAGTTTGTGTTACTGTTTATAAACATGAAAATATGTCTATCTAAAATATCATTTAACAAGAGTCTTTGAACAAGCAATCTCTATGTTTTATATTGTATCACTATTATTATAACTATAGACATTATTTTATTTATTTCGTTTTAAAATTTGTTACCTCCTGATATTTATAATGCAACAAAAAATCTTACCCAAACCTTTACCGCCGAAAATTTGGTTTACCCAACCCATTTCTCTTCGGTAACAACCCCAGCCATAAATAATGAACACTCCCTTATTTTATTGGAATTGCCACTGGTAAATTACAACGTCAAAAACAACGTCAAAAAGATAGAAAGTGGCAGGGTGGCCGCAATAGCATACGCCAAAAAGTAAAATTTAAAAGACTAAAATATCTTCCGGAGGTCAACCACAACGCGTCATAGAGCAACTCCACTGCTGTCATGTAGTAAAGCAGCAGGTGCCGTTTGAACTCCACCAATTAACCGCATCTCAATCGGTAGGACGTTCCACGTTCTTCACGCTCTTACAGAAAAGGACCGTTGTTTACATCTTCGCGGGCGAAAATGTAGAAGGTTTGCTGTCGAGGAGGTTCTTGTTAAGGGACCGGTCATTAATTAAAGGGGGGGAGGGCTGGTGCAAATGAAATATTCCATGCTCAATTTTTCGTGACCCTCCCCTTATACATGGACGATCGTCAAGCTCAAACCTGCGACACATGATATGGTAACCACAGTCTATTGAACTGATCAGGCGTGTAGAGCAAGTCCAACGTCGAGCAACCAAAGTTATCTTAAACCTTCCATTCCACTCCTGACATCCTATAAACAACGTTTGCTATCTCTAAACTTACTTCCAATCAATGGCTCCTAGACGAAGCGGTTTGTATTCAGGAATACGAAGAAAGTTGTTCTAGCTGGATTAACTTTCCAAGTATTCTAAGAAATAGTTCAAACACGCAACTAAGTGTTCTTCCTCCGATTTCATAACACCGAGAAGTAAGTTAATTGAAATGTTTTTAACGATCTTCGAGGTGTTTTGAAATTGGAGCAAGAACTCAGTACGAGTGCTCGAACTTGCTTCTCAAACGAACGTATATTTTGAGAAATAATCGATATGAAAGTTTGCGAAATTTATGTAAAATCTTCCGATTTCAAACCCAGTTGGTTTACTAATTAGTAATGAGTATGAGTTTTTGTTCATGAATTATTAATGAATTTGAGATTTACTATTTACCTTCGCTATCAAGCTTTCTACATCATTACTTTCCGAGGTTTCACTGATTAAACGTTCCAGTAATCGAACAACGCATTCATTCTTCATTTCCGCCGACGCTCGGCCAGTCTAAAAGAGTAAAACGAGGTTTTAAGGCATGAGCGCGGTTTACTCTAGCCTGCGTGCAAACCGCAGGCGCGGCGGAAGTACGACTAGTGCGACCTTGGTCGCACCAATAATTCTTCTAATAAATAATTCTAATCGTTCATTTTAGTTTTATTTAAGCTCTTGGATAAAGATTTTTGACAGTATCTTAATATGAAATATGAAGTAAAAAATAAACGTATTCAAAGTCGCGAAAAGTGTTGTCTTTTGAGTATTTGGACCAAAATATTTCTTAAAAATGAGAAGATATACTGTTAAAAAATGTGATTTAAGACCTTTATATTTTGTTCCAAAGTGCCCTCAAAACGCCAGACCCCCCTAGATTTGTGTCGTCACAAATGGTCGCACCATTACTAAAATGCTTCCGCCGCGCCTGGACCGGGTTTACTCTCACTCTTTGACCACCAACAAATAACTGTTTTATAGCTTCTTTTTAAACTACAACTAACCTACAAATAATTTCCCAACGCCTATAATTTCTAAACCTACATGCAAACATTGCAGAACAGTTGCAGTAAACACTAAACGCTATAAACAAAAACTTGATATTTGTAAAACAACTCAAGCATTTACTCAAAATATATAGGTAATCGTATGATAGCGAGTGCAATTAAGGTTTACACCATTCGTGATATTTGAAAATTGTGCCAAATTAAATTGCACAAGCCTTTAGGTTAGTTGACCAATCCAGAGACATGCAGAGGTGGGGGGAGGAGGCTGGAGGGTTCACCCCCAATAATTTTATGTTGTGTGCGTACATACCTGCAGCGGTAAATAAGAACATGGCAGCGTAGTAATGGTTGGCGCAAGTTTCATCAATCATCATTTCATGTATAATCTAATATGGCGGCCAATTGTAGCCTGCTTCCTAGCAACATGTTCTTATTTGCGGTGTAATAATCGTTGGTTGCTCAGATCCCGATTTCAGCAATCAGAGAAATTGCCCTCGGAGTTCTCTGGCTGTTCTACCAACATTCGTTGCCATGAGATATCGCGAGAAGTATTTCGGGTGCGACTCGTGTAGAAAATGACTCAGATTTCTGCTATACCGCGAAATAGCGCTTCAATATAGAATCTAACTGCAGGGCGCTTTTCCCCCTTCGACAATTTAACATTTTAACCAGCTGTTGCATGTGGTCTAGTGGTCACCACACATGAGTTGGGAGAGACGGGTTCATATCCTGGTCGGACCACCACTCAGGGTCTTAAAATAATTGAGGAGAAAGTTTCAGGTCTTCTCCTACATCCTTCAAATGTCGGGGCTTAACTCGGACGTCTAAGTCGTTTGTCTTCGACTTAAGCCTCTTCTTCCGTTGGCCTTGGGGGCTGAACTGGAACGGAGAAAACGGCCTTGCGTTCATCGAGTTTAGCCCTCGGAGAAAATGGGCGTATCGGGGGCTTAACTCGAAAGGTCGTGGCTAGATGGTCAACACGATCTCTTCCTTAAATTAACTATTATCCTTAATTTACAAATCGCTCTAAATTAAGGATAATGGTTAATTTAGCGGCGATCGTGAGAGTCGCGCATGCGTATGTTAGTCAATTACTATCCCACAAGCTTAGTATCTCTCACTTGTATATAAGTTTAGCTAGCGAAGTAGTGGAGTTGACAGTGTTTCCACTTTCAAGGAAATTCTGACCCTAAAAAGGAGTTTCAAGGGAAAAAAAGGAATCAAGGAAATCTAAGGAATTTTTAAAAATTCTAAAGAAATCTAAATAATTTTTGAGAAATCTTTTGAAGATTCTTTCAGCAACAAGCTCATCGGGAACCTGTGATCCAGTCAGTAATTAAGTCTAAGAATCTAGAGCATAGCCTGAAATTTTTAGGCAGAAATCAGCTGCGAGCAGGCATGCCAATTGTCTAATTTAACCGGTTACGTTTGACAAAATGGCGTTGCTTTTTGTGTCGCTGAAACACCCTCCTCCGCAGAGGCTTCTTGCGCTTTTTTTAGAGTTCGGGTAATACTATAGGTGGGCTATTATTGGGCTCACAGGGTGTTTTGGGGACGCGTGGAGAGAATCGGGACGCGGCGCGCGCCCTCCCAGCCCGCCAGCCCGTGCTGCCCAAACTGTTTGCCCGAACTCTAAAAAAAGCGCAAGAAGCCTCTGCGGAGCTGGAGAGTGTCGCTGAAAATATGAAATATTCATGATGCGTGTGAACGATATCGATGACCTTGCTCTAATTAAGGGCCACAATAATACAATAATAATATTATAATACAAATAAATACGCTCGGTTAGTCAAGGAAATTTCAAAGAAATTACATCACGTTTCAAGGAAATTCAAGGAATTTTTAAGACAAAATCAAAGAAATTTGAACAGTGCGTTGTGGAAACACTGGGAGTTGAAGGGTCAGTGGCTAGGGCTGGAGAAAATTTTGACGGGGGGTTAGATTAGGATCTTTGTTGTGTTGGGGTTGGGTTCTAACATTAGATTAACCATTATACTTAATTTAAAAAATTAAGGATAATAGTTAAGTTGAGGTGACTCGCAGAAGACGACTCAGACCTAGTTCCGAGGCATGCCCACGGGAAATTTTAAGTTTTACCTCTTCTACAATGACTGGAAATGCATCTAAAACTGCCAAACGCGTAAGAATACTAATTTATTATCAATAGAGATAGGTATATAATCTTCGAGTTAAGCCCCTCGAGTTAAGCCCTTTCGAGTTGGTCGTGGCTAGATGGTACACTCGCAGTTGAGGTGACCGTGAACCCGTAGAGGTTTTACTATCCATGACGCTATACTTACCAGTTCCCTTAGTTCGTCGAACATCTTTTTTATGTCTGTGCTTATTTCCTTTGCTGTTTCGTTGAAAATCTTCTCTAGCTTTTCTAAAAGTGGTAGCAGTCGTATAGAAGAGGAATATTTTCAGTTTGACGCTAAGATAAAATCTGTCGATTTTAATAACCGACAATAAACCTTTTTACATATATGAAATAGAAAACATTTTCCGTGTTTCCATACAGTTTTAGTTGAAACTGACCATGGTCATTACAAATGCTGCATTCTGATTGGCTACTCAACCGTTGTCTATTCGTGATAGACCATGATGGCGAAACGCGCTCAAAACAATGGCAGAAAACTCTCGTTTTGGGGAGGTTTCAGATGAGTTTTTTTTGATAATTTTTTGGAGAATGCATGATTTGTAATAGTCCACTAATTTGTTTCTACTAAAACAATTGGACAACTCGTCCTCATTGTCTATATTTGGGCTTTTAGCCTGTTGGGTTATTCCGTTCACCTAAGAGTGATAAATCTAATAAACTAAACTAAACTGAGTGAATAGTGAATTCAGGCTTAATTCGCCTTCGTTGACTATTCGCTCATAGACAATTCGGACTCGTTGTCTAATTGTTAAATAGAACACGTGTGGAAGTTTGGGAGAACGAGAAATTGCCGCGAGAACACGAGAAAAAACGAGTGTTTCCACGCGATTTCTTGCTTTCCCAAACTTTTACGAGTGTTTCTATAACTGTATGGGAACACGAAAAAATGTTTTCTATTTCTTTTATAAAATCACATTTTGAAAATAGGTAAAAGGTTCATTTATTAAAATAATGAAAATGTAAATTCTCCTTACTCACACAAAAATCTCTCTCAGCTGTAAATGGGACTGAATTATGAGAGTAAAAGCGATTCGGCGACAAGTAATACGTGAATGTTCTTTTGAAAGATCAAAATTTTACATTTTTTAGCAACTTTCGTTTGAATTCAAAAATGGCGGGAAAATTTACAAATCCTCAATTTTCATTGGCTATTGCAGGAGTTACTATTTAACAATTGTCTCAGTCTCGGTGATTCATTATCGTTATATTTACCGAGACTGAGGTGACTAATTGTTTTAGTATAGCTTCAGGCATGAACTGAATATACAATTGTAAGTTTTAAACAGACAGTTTGAACTGTGTTAGATATAATTTGTAAATCCAATGCCCGATGTTTTCTTCACGCTTGACAGCTTTCAAAAACCACTAACGATGAAAACGGACGTAAAAATACAAATAACTAGAAATACGAATCCGCAATAATCCCCTCGCTCGCCTTTTCTATCCCCCCCCCCCCCCCCTACGGGAATTTCCCATCCATGGGCCCAGACCTCGCACGCCGTGTATTTGTATTTTTCAAAAATTCACAATTTGTTTATGTAAGCTGGTCACTTCATCGTATATTATTTTGAACGTTATCTCGATCAATATATAACCGTTTTTAATTCTGAAAACAGATTTGGAATTAGCGAGTCAAAATACATAACATATGTGTCTACTATATTACGAGAACGTGAATACCCTTCGTAAAAATGGTTTATGTACTTAGAAATTAGTAGGCTACAAGCCGGTCACTTCGTCGTCATACTCGGACTCGGATTTCTATTTCCTCAAAAAACTATGTCTCTTTTTGAAAAAAAACCGTTTCAATTTTTGCATTTGCAATCATGTGACGGTTTCAATTTAAATATTAATTCAAATGCTGAGTATCTAGTTACCAGGACCACATTTTCCGATGTCACGCGGACGGCCGTTGATGCTATATATATATATATATATATATATATATATATATATAAACAATAAACTCGACCGAGATCAGGACCCGCTAGCATCTCCCGTGATAAGGGGGATTATACGATAAACAACTTGCTCACCCTGTAATAGACTGTTCTATCTTGAGATAAATCTGATGTATACAGTGTCTTTATACTACGTTTTTGAGCTCTTTCGACGATTTATTAGTTATAATAATATAGTCGCCATTTTGAAAAAAAATTCGTCATGTTTTAGAAACCATACATCAAAATCATAAGAAAACACTTTTTCAAGTATGATTTCTAGTGATGTGATAGTCACCGGCCAGCGAGTCAATCAGAACTCGTTTAAGAAATTATACTAAACGCTGATAGTAACCTCTTGGGTAAAAGTCGCGTGATTTCGAAAGAATATGTACTTTTTTTCATGAAAAATGTAAATATTGTAAAATGGGTTAGAAACTTGTAAATTTATACTAAAATAATTAGACAACTCACCCTCGTCACAAAAAACGCGGGCTCATTGTCTAATTGTTAAATAGAAACATGCCTTTTAGCCAATCAGCGCACACATTTTCAAAATGTTATTTTATAAATATATAACACGTACCTGAGAGTGCTTGCGTGATCTTTCTCTGAACGTCAGCAACCTCTCCTATTTTTTCGTCGACGATTTTCTCCAATGGTCCTATCAATGTCTGTGTTGATTCAACTAGTGCTTTGTACGAAGGAATGACCATGGCCAAAACCAGAGAGTCCAAAGCCTTCATCACCTGCACAGCAAAAAATCGCACAAGTTGTAACAGTATAGCCTATAACACTAAGAGCTTAATATACAGGAAAATGTTTCTCGACTGCGATTGGCTGATTCGAGTGCAGTTAATCCCAAATAAGTGCAAAAATCTGTTATTACAGTGCAAAAACTTTTTACCACAGTGCAAACATCACGGTCTCGAACATTTTCCTGTATATTATTATAGTGTGATTTAGAACATCACGTTATGGCGACTTGACCCTACGATGCCCGAACTTTTTAAGGAAGACGGAGGGCGGAAAAACATTTTTAGCATGCCATCAGCAATTAAACTATGGAATAGCTTACCTATTGAAATCAGAAGTAGTAGTATTAATGTTTTTAAGAGTATTTTAATCTTTTAAAAGATCAACATAAAGACTTAGATCATTTGAGTATTTCATAGATGTTCCTTTTATATATTATATCTTTGTTAATAATGTACTCTTCTAATTTCTTATACTTCATATATTGTAACATATTTTTACTATAGATAGAGGGCCACTAGTTTATCAGTCTCTACTGTAAAGTGTTCATTATACCCTCTTTAAATAAAGTTATTATTATTATTATTATTTCTCGAGCAATTTGGAAAAAAACACCGCACTCGTGAGCAGTAGCGTAACGTTGGCCCAGAGGGCGAGTGCCGAAAGCGCGAGACCTCTAGAGGGTCCGGGGGCATTCCCCCCCAGAAAATTTTGAAATCTAGAGTCTCTGAAATGCCATTTCATGCACTTTGTGGGAAGATTTTACAGAATTCTGATGGTCAGAAAACGACATATAACATGCAAAATTTTACAAAAATGTTAGTAGCACACTACCACATATATTTTGTTCTTACGTGTGTGCGTTTTTCGTTTCTCAGTATTAAATGGGGTGATTGCCTGGGGGCCCCCATTGAGGGTTGGGGCCCCCGGGTTCGCCCGGTCTGAGCCCATAGCGGTTACGCCACTGCTCGTGAGTTTTTCAAAGACCTCAAATAGCACTCGTCCTTCGGACTCGTGCTATTTTGAAAGTCTTTGAAAAACTCATTTGTGCGTGTTTTTCCCAAATCATACTATTACCTATACAAACACAATCTGCACCCAATATTAGATATTTTTATAAAAGTGTTCTGCTGCGCAAGCAGAGTTGAAATTCAAATCGAAAACTCTAAAAAGTTGGTGTACTACCATAAAATAGTAGTAGGAGGTAACAAGCGAAGACCCGAGAGTGCGAAGGCCCTTCGTCAGAGAGTGAAACGTAAAGTGACTTTCACTCTCTGTAGTACAACAGTTTTATATACTCTATAAAATGGAAAAAAATAAAATGAAACCTAAAATGGAACTCGCAAGTACATGCAGTATCAGCTAAAGCCAATAAAATGCTGGGTTTTATTTGATATCACGCATGACGCATATGTGCGTCTTAGAACAGCTTTAGTTAGGAGTCATTTTGCATACTATTCCCAAGTCTGTGCGCCGCAGCTGTCCAACGCCGCGCAACTAACAAGTTTATTCTTTCGTTGCCATCATAGTTCAGATCTGATGTTAACTATATAGGATAGACTAAAATAACGGAATGCTATACTAGTAGAGTACCTGGACTTAGTATACCTTTTTAAAATACTAGTTCGTTCATGTGACTCTTACATTTCTACTCAGCGGCATTAAGGCATGGCTCTTGACTTCGAAACTTAAATTTCCTATTTTCCAGAGATTTTGTCCAAACTAAGTCAAACTTACCAAACATATTTACCATACAGTAGGAACTAATTTACGGTTTTGTGTCCATGACAACAACAAGGTCACGTGACTCATTGGCGGCCATTTTGGATGAAAACATAAAACGTTCTTGAGGCACGTGAATATATATATAATTTAAACAATTAAACAGCGTAATTTGATGCAAATATTGATCCAGTTTATCAAGCTAAGTTGCCACATTATATAGCTTTACTGTAAATGGAAACTTTTAGCGAATGATCTTTCCTCTAATTACAATTTCTCTAATATTTTTGTTCATGCAAATTGATTCCTACCATTCAACTTAATATGATAAAAGTAATTAAAGTTTGCATCAAATTGCGCTGTTTAATTGTTTAAATATTCGCGTGCCTCAAGAACGTTTTAAATGTCCATCCAATATGGCCGCCAAGAGTCACGTGACCTTGTTGTCATGGAAACGAAACCGTAAATTAGTTCCTACAGTAGGATAAATATGTTTTATAAGTTTGACTTAGTTTGGAAATTTCAGTGTCGAAGTCAAGTGCCATGCCATAATATCGCTGAGTATTAAGTATTTAAGTCCTCCAGCCGTGTAACAAGACGTACAAACCGATAAAATGAATTTGTTTTAAATATCCCTAAAGTGAATATCATAACTTTTCAGAACAGTTTCTACTGTAGAACCCTCTCATCTGCGAGATGTTAACCTTTATATTATTGGTCAATTCAAATCTGAACTGTTAAAACATTATCATTATATAACCGAACACGTGTACGATGTCGAAATTCCGCAAACTTTTAAAATCGTATGTATATATAAAATGTCACCTCTGTCGTCCCCTGTCTAGTCTTCTTGTTAAAATGTTCTGTTGTTTATTTTTTTATCTTAGGGACCCCGCGTAATGGCGCGATAAGCTCTGTGGGGTATCCCTGCTACTCAATGTGGCAAAGCTTGTAAATAAATAATATATAAATGATATATAAATAAACAAGTGTCTTGCACAAGCTCTGATTGCTCGCGTCTCTATAGCGTAATCTGCAATGGATTAAAAAGAAAATATAAAAATAAAACTATACAATAACACAACAAGCTAAAATCTATAAATTAAGAAACATGGCTAGCATGAATGTATTCCAGGGCGCAAGGCCCCCCGGCATATTTTTAGTCCGGGGCTCGTTGCTCATGAGCGCAAGGGAAAATTGAACTTTTCTAAGAAGAAAGATATACGATTATATTATACCTCAACTATAAATTGTCCAATCAAAGAGCTAGATTTGTACCACGTGACCAGTCAATTTAATTCCCCGCTTTAACCTCGAATTTCCCGCTCATGATGTCATCAGCGGGAAATTCGAGTTCGAATTACCCGCTGATAACGTAATCAGCGGGGAATTCGAGTTCGAATACCCCGCTCGTACCCAGTACTCGCGCGTAAACCAAGACGAGCCTGTAAACAATGGAGGAAGAACAAGACGTTTCTAGACGTTTCAAGACAGCATTCAAGATTGTTTCGGTATAATATATCATTTATAGATGACTATATATGATTTATACGAGACTTGCTGAAAAACTGTTGTTCCTCATGGGTCCTACTTCGCCTCATTCCTAGAATTAGGTAACAGGCCCTGTTAACTATACATAGTTTATGGGACGGCTCGCTCATGATGGTGTTGAAAAGCTTACAACACAGTTCATCACGTCTGCAGGAAAGGGTAGATCGGCGAAAAAATTTAAATTAGAGTCACAAACGACGTCATTTTCATTGTCTCTGTACTATGATGACGCCATGATTTCAACTGCAAAAATCTTTGAAAACACTTCGTGTTTTAACTATAAACATTTTCAAAAATGTTGTTTCAGAGGACATTTTATTCGCTTTCAAAAACTGAACAATCGCGTCGCGCTGCCGTTTAATCACGTTCGGCCGTGTCTCTGCGTTCAAAATTTACCTGTTTTCGTAATTTTCTCCTTATCGTAAAATTTCCAGTTAAATCGCTGTACACACTTGACATAATCCTATCATTGATTATCTCCACAATCGTCTCGCTCAGCACCTGAAATATTTCAATATGTTAATGTCAGCGACCGGTCATTATATATCGGATAAAAACCGAGTGCGAGGTCTCTCATTGAAATTTTTTTGAATTTTTGAATTCACGAATTGAAGACCTGGTATAGGTCTTCAATTTCTAATTCAAGACCTGTAATGTGTATAAAGTCACCCCAATCTCCCCTGTCGATAATCAAATGCCGCCACCAACTTTTAGAATGAGGTCTTGAGTAAAATACCAAAACCGATTGGGAACAATTGCAAATGGGTGTGGTAGGTTTGTAATTATGGCCGGGGTGGGATCTGAAGAGAAAATGGTTGGGTAACTGAAAATTCTAAAGGTTGGGTAAAATTGCTTCTCTGAAGGGTTGGGTTTGTTATTAAATCTTGTATCGACGATATGCTGGGAATTGGGTTTTATCTAACGTTTTTTTCTTGGGTTGGGTAAAAGATTTTCTTTAGCCATAAATGGTTGGGACGGTTAAATTTCTGATCTTAATTCGGTTGGGTAAAAATTTTTCCAGCACCAAATCTATTTCTCTTCGATCGGCCCCCGACCATAAATAATGACCTGTACCTTATAAGTAAATCGTATGAACGGTTCATATGCGTAATATAAGAAAGTTAGCTCATGTACGACGAGAGCGAATGGTATAATTGTTATTTATAATATAGACATGCACAACATATGAGTTATTATAAAATAACATGTATGCTACGCAGGCTCTGATTGGTCAATACCCGTGTTTGGATCAAGCCACCCAAACACGGAAATTTCCCGCCAAAAATTTCCTTAAGTTTTGCTGCTCGTTCTCTTGTATTATTTTATAAAAGAAATACCTAATGGCTTTTCCGTGTTTGGATACTCTTATCCAAACACTTGGGAAGTTGCTCGACTTTCGAAAAGCTAAAAAACACTCGCCTAGCGACTCGTGTTATTTTACGCTTTTCTCAAGTCTCGCAACTTCCCGAAACACGGAAACCATTAGGTATTTCTTTATTCTGTAATCTGATTAATCTGATTGGTCTATAGGAAAGAAAAAAGGACCGAGGGGCTTATCATCCTTACTTGCAGCCGGTGGCTGAATTGCGAAAGTCGCAGATCAAATGTGGCCGAATCGAAGGTATATTAAAGGCGTTGCAACCAGGTACCTGCATACGATCCATGTCTGACCACAGAGCACAGCTAAGATCTTAAATACTTGTAGAAAGCTATATCAGCTGTTAGTATCAACCAACTAGTGGTCTATTACAAATTCGGCATTCTGATTGTCTGAGCTACTCACTGTCTATTGTTGATAGACTACTAGTAGCGTTACCCAATCACAAACCTTCTTATACTGGAATATTCCTATCCTGACCAATCAGAAGCCACGACATATCCAAGCTGCAAGCAAAACCTGGAATCTAGTCCAAACATGGCGTCCGCTAAAATTTATATACGAGACTGAGTGATGAAATCATGAAAACTTTAAACATTGGCCCGAAAGTAATGGAAAATTGTTCAGTTTGACATTTTCAAATAAGAAAATGAATTCGCTTATGCCTATATGGAGTATATCTACACCAAATTTGAAGCAAAGTAATTACAATCTCGTTTTTTGTGAGCAATTGTTTATCATGTGACTTCTACAAACAAAAAGTTAAAACTATCTGAAAATTTGGAACAATGTTTGTTTACGTTAAAGAAAGGTTGTTTATGGTTGGTACTAAAACAATTAGACAACTCGCCCTCGTTGTCTGCTCTTAGTATACACCCAACCATCGTCTATTACAAATCCTGCATTTTGATTGGCTACTCAACCGTTGTCTAACCGATGGACCACGTTTGGGAAAATGAAAACAAACCTGAAAAAATATGGCAGTAAACTCTCGTTTTGCAGACGTTTCGGAGGAATTTTTGGAGAGTTTGATAGATTAATATATCTAGGTACAGGGTGTATACTAAAACAATTAGACAACTCGTCCTCGTTGTCTATTTAACAATTAGTCACTGAAGTCGAGGTGACTATCGTTGAATATTTACCCGGCGAGGTAAATATAACGATAATCACCGAGACTGAGGTGACTAATTGTTTTAGTATAATTTCAGGCTTGAACTAAATATTCAATTGAGAAGTTTTAAACAGACAGTTTGAACTCAGTATGCTCGATGTTTTCTTCACGCTTGACAGCTTTCAAAAACACACTAACGATCAAAACGGACGTAAAAATACAAATAATTATACGATAAACAACTTCCTCACCCTAAGACAGTTCTATCTTGAGAGAAATCTGATATATACAATGTCTTTATGCTAAGTTTTTTGAGCCTTTTCGACGATTTTTTAGTTATAATAATATAGTCGCCATTTTTAAAAAAAATTCGTCGTGTTTTAGAAACCATACATCAAAATGATGATTCCGAGAGGGGACTGGAACGAATAAATATAGTCTTGTTACAAAAAAACACTTTTTCAAGTATGATTTCTAGTGATGTGAATCGTCTCAGATTTACTGGCCAGTCAGCCAATCAGAACTCGTTTAAGCTCAGAAATTATACTAATTAACAATTAGTCACTGAAGTCGAGGTGACTATCGTTGAATATTTACCGAGCCGCGAAGCGGCGAGGTAAATATAACGATAATCACCGAGACTGAGGTGACTAATTGTTTTAGTATAATTTCAGGCTTGAACTGAATATTCAATTGAGAAGTTTTAAACAGACAGTTTGAACTGTGTTATGCTCGATGTTTTCTTCGCTTGACAGTTTTCAAAAACACACTAACGAACAAAACGGACGTAAAAATACAAATAATTATACGATAAACAACTTCCTTACCCTTAGACAGTTCTATCTTGAGAGAAATTTGATATATACAATGTCTTTATGCTACGTTTTTGAGCCTTTTCGACGATTTTTTCGTTATAATAATATAGTCGCCATTTTGAAAAAAAGTTCGTCATGTTTTAGAAACCATACATCAAAATGATGATTCCGAGAGGGGACTGGAACGAATAAAATAGTCTGGTTACAAAAAAACACTTTTTCAAGTATGATTTCTTGTAAAGTGATAGTCACCGCGTAGCGCGGTGACTATCGTCTCAGATTTACTGGTCAGTCAACCAATCAGAGCTCGTTTAAGCTCAGAAATTATACTAATCGCTCTTAGTATAATTTCTGAGCTTAAACGAGCTCTGATTGGCTGACTGGCCAGTAAATCTGAGACGATAGTCACCGCGTAGCGCGGTGACTATCACTTTACTAGAAATCATACTTGAAAAAGTGTTTTTTTTGTAACCAGACTATATTTATTCGTTCCAGTCCCTCTCGGAATCATAATTTTGATGCATGGTTTCTAAAACACGACGAATTTTTTTTCAAAATGGCGACTATATTATTATAACTAAAAATCGTCGAAAAGGCTCAAAAACTTAGCATAAAGACATTGTATATATCAGGTTTCTCTCAAGATAGAACTGTCTAAGGGTAAGGAAGTTGTTTATCGTATAATTATTTGTATTTGTACGTCCGTTTTGATCGTAGTGTGTTTTTGAAAGCTGTCAAGCGTGAGAAAACATCGAGCATAACACAGTTCAAACTGTCTATTTAAAACTTCTCAATTGAATATTCAGTTCAAGCCTGAAATTATACTAAAACAATTAGTCACCTCAGTCTCGGTGATTATCGTTATATTTACCTCGCCGCTTCGCGGCTCGGTAAATATTCAACGATAGTCACCTCGACTTCAGTGACTAATTGTTAAATAGTCAACTCAGGTTTCGCCTTCGTTGACTATTCGATCATAGACAACTCGGACTCGTTGTCTAATTGCTAAATAGACAACGAGGGCGAGTTGTCTAATTGTTAAATATACCATTATTTAGTAATGAAAAAACAAAATGGCGGGATGTTTGCCAAGTGAGTGAGAAAGAAATTAGTTTTATATTCACATGTGAATATATATCACTGGCTGATCAGTATTTCATCGACTAGTGTCAATAATAATAATAATTATTATTATTATAATAAACAGACTTTTCGGGTTAAACTAAACGGTTATTTAGGGTTAGGATAAAAGTTATTTCGGGTTAGCCAATCAATGGCTTCCCATGGAAAGTGATCCCCAAAAAATTTGTTTTCCTTTTTTTATCTTTAGAATACATTACGAGGCTCTCGTCACCAGTCCACACGAAAGCCGCCGCGTGGTGTGTTACTTGACTTACTTGTTCTTCTGTTCCTGCGCAATCTCCTCGTCTTGTAAAGTGGCCTGATTTCTGGCACGCTCTATAGTGGGCTGTTTTAAATGCAAGTTGCGATAACGGATCTTCGTTTTTGAAACCTAAAAACAATGATCAAAAATGTATATGCCATAATTGCAGGTGGTACATGTGCATCCTATCATAATCCAGTCCATGTACGTTCAATGGTTAGACTGAAGGTTACAGAATTGTACAGATGTGTAACCTTTGCCAAGCTCCATTTGAATCCATGTAGCTCAATTGTTAGAATGTCTGACTGCAGGTTACACCAGAAAGGTACACGGGTTGTATACATATGCATTATAACCTTCGCTTTACCATCTGAGTACAGTACATATCACTGACCATCAAAACGTGAGCGGTTCGATCCCCGTCTTAGGCTCAACTGACATGTACTTTGTAAAAGATTGTAGCTCAATAGCATGTGTTATTGAAAAGCTAATTGACTATTTTCAGCTCATTAAATATGATACCATTTCTTACCAGTCGCCTTGAAACAACACGTTCTGAACATATCGATCCATTCGATTTTGTCATCTTCATCCGCAGGGGTGATGTAATAAACACGACGTCTCTTGTGCATTAACGTAAACGTATGTTCGGAATACATGTGAGGTACTGGGAGTTCTTTATCTTCGCAACCTGCAAGCAGCCATTTTTGAAACGAGTTATGGGTATGGAATCTCACAGACTTAGCTTATTACTTACAAGTCGCGAATTTATCAAATTTAAGCAACTTGTAGCCCAACAAGTGCATGTTATACTCCAACCACTCGTTTTCTCGCTCTCTCCTTCTCTAATTCTCCTCTTCCCGCCATTTCTCCTTCTCCTCCTTCTACTCTTTCTCCTCTTTCTCCTCTCCCTCTCCTTCTCCTCTTCATCCTCCACATCCTTCTCCTCACCCTACTCCTCTTCATCCTCCACATCCCTCTGCTCATCCTTCTGCTCATCCTAGTCCTCCTCATTGTCCTCCATCTCATTCTCCTTCTCTTCATCCTGCACATCCTTCTCCTCCCCCTCTTCATCCTCCACATCCTCCTCCTTATCCTCCTCCTCCTTTTCGTTCTCCTTCTCCTCATTCTCCTTCTCCCTCTCCTTCTCCTCCTCCATCTCCTTCTCTTCATCCTCCACATCTTCCTTTTCCTCTTTCTCCTCCTTCTCGTTCTACTCTTCACCCTCCACATCGTTCTACTTCTCCTCCTTCTCCTCTTCATCCTCCAGATCCTTCTCCTCATCCTTCTCCTCTTCATCCTCCACATCATTCTCCTTCTCCAGTTCATTCTCCTTCTCCTCTTAATTATCTACCATCATCATTATATTCCTTCTCCTCCTGCTTGTCCTTGTCCTTGTCCTTCCTCCTCCCCCGTCTACTCTTAATCCTCCTTCCTCCTACTCTCCTCCTCCTCTTCTCCTCCTTCCTTCTTATCCTCTTTCTTCCTTTTTTCCTCCTCCCCTTTTCCCTTCTCCTTTCTCCTTCTTTCTCCTTCCTTCTCCTCCTTCTCCTCTCTTCATCCTCCATATTCTTCTCCTTCTCCTCTTCATCCTCCACATCCTTCTCCTTCTATTCTTCATCATCCACATTCCACATCCTTCTCCTTTTCCTTCTACTCTTCATCCTCCACATCCTTCTTCTTCTCCTTCTCCTTCTCCTCTTCATCCTCCACATCATTCTCCTTCTCCTCCTCCTTCTCCATCTCATTCTCCTTCTCCCCTTCATCTACCACATCATTATCCTCCTTCTCCTCCTCCTTGTCCTTGTCCTTGTCCTTCCTCCTCCCCCGTCTACTCTTAATCCTCCTACTCTTAATCCTCCATCATTCACCTCCTCCTCCTTCTTCTCCTTCTCCTTCTCCTTTTCCTTCTCCTTCTCCTTCTCTTTCTCCTTCCTCTTCCTTCTCCTTCTCCTCTTCATCCTCCACATTCTTCTCCTTCTCCTCTTCATCCTCCACATCCTTCTTCTTCTTCTCCTTCTACTCTTCATCATCCACATCCTTCTCCTCTTCATCCTCCACATCCTTCTCCTCCTCCTTCTACTCTTCATCCTCCTTCTTCTCCTTTACTATTCATCCTCCACATCCTTCTCCTTCTCCGTCTACTCTTCATCCTCCACATCCTCCTTCTGCTCCTCCTTCTAGTCTTCAGTCTTCATCCTTCACATCCTTTTCCTCCTCATCCTCCTCCTCTTTCTCCTCCTCCTCCTTTTCCCCTACTCCTCCTGTTTACCTAGTATTTTCATCAAAGCTTTTAACCGCTCAGCCTGAGCACTGTTAGCATTTTCTTCCACTTTGTAGCCTGCCAGTCGAATGATCCCTTTAGGTTTACTTCCTTTATGATGAGCCTGAAATGTATTAAAGATACTTAATACCACCAGAGCCTGAGAGGAAGTATTGAGAGCACCTACAAACGGGCGTTTTAAAACCAGTTTTTAGCTCCTGGCCCGCACAGAAGTACTGATCAAGTTGACAATTATTATGTCCTGGCTGATCTTTTCATGCCTCGAGAAGACTTGCGTCGTCACCATCATTTTGACCGTTATCGTATTCCTCATCGTGATGTGTTCGTGAAGTGCTTGTGATGTGTTAATGATGTACTTGTGACGTACTCGCGACATGCTTGTGATATATGCTCATAATCTGAATCGTGAGGTGCTCATGGCGGCTTGCTCGATACGTACCTCTTCACTGTTATAGTAACTGACGGTATAATCTGGGTTGACGACGAAATATCTTTTTTTCCAGGTTTTGACCACGGCTCCTTTTTTAGTAAGAATTCCCATTTTATGTGGATCAGTTAGTTCCATTTCCTGCAAGATTTAAATAAACTAATTTATACACGATTTATCTGTCTGTCCATCTGCCTCTCTAGCTCCTCCCCCGCCATCCTCCTTCCTCTGACCCGCTCTCTCTTTTCCTCCCTGCACCCCCCTCTCTTCCTCACTTTATTTTTACCTTCCTATACATCAATTCTTTCTTTCTATCTGCCATTCCATAGGTCTCCTCGTCTATCTGTTTCAGTTTCATTTTGGTGAATTCCACACCATAGGCCAACACGAATTCTTCACCAAATGTTGACATGAAATCTTGAGCAATTTCTTAAAAATCACCACAAATTCAGCGTGAGTGAAAAAGCGCGAGGAAAATTAGCTAAATCCTTATTTGCAGGTAAAACCTGCCTTTTTTGAGCATCCACCGCATAAAACACAGAAAATAAGAAGTAAGAGTGATATAAAAGTTTTGCGCTACGTTGAAATACAAATAGGGTTTGTGTACTGCCGAAATAGTAGGGACTTTAAGATCTACGACGCGCGGCAACCTCGACGGATCTTGAATAAAAGTACACACGAGTGACCACGAATGACCACGAATGACCACGAGTGCTATTTTCATGTTTGGTCACTGTGAACTCAACTGGGAGTATCTCATCTAGCCAAAACCTTCATGTTTCGCGCGCAAATAACTTGATGTTACAGTATATCAATATATAGAACCCACTATACGCCCATATTATACCAATATACAAGCCTATATATAATTTAGAGCTATACATGAAGGTCTATAAAGATACCAATACAGATCAATATGAATACAGAGCTATACAGGTATATATATAACGTGTATCACTGACAAGACTTTTCTTATACAGTGTGTATAAAAAAAAGAAACCCACTCAGTAAAAAAATTAAATATGTATTCTTTTCAAATCACTTGTTGATTTGAAAAGAATTTCTAACTAAGTTTCGAATCAGAAAGTAATTATATACCTGCATAGCTCTGTATTCATATTGATCTGTATAGGTATCTTTATAGACCTGTATAGCTCTAAATTATATATGGGCTTGTATATTGGTTATAACCATATTCTAATATGGGCATATAGTGGGTTCTATATATTGATATTACATCAAGTTATTTTTTGCGCGCGAAACATGAAGGTTTACCGTTTTTGCTAGATCAGATACTCCCAGTTGAGTTGATACTCCCTGTTCCTGTCGGACTTTGATTTTTGTATCTCGCTAATTGTTATTGTATGAGTTTACAGTTAGTTTAAGCCTGCGATTAAGGTTGGAGTGTGGTTAGGGCTGCCTCCTGTGCAGGCGTTTTGGACGAGAAGGGCGTTTTTTTGGGCGAGAAGGGCGAGGCGTTAGGGCTTCGGTTAGGATTAGGGTAAGTGTTACGATTAGAGATAGATTTGGGATTTGGATTTAGTTCAGACATGATTACTTCAAAATTCTCAACTGCGAGTATTCCATCTTGGTCATTCGTGGTCATTCATGGTCACTCGTGGTCATTCGTGCTCATTCGTGGTCATTCGTGGTCATTCGTGGTCATTCGTGGTCACTCGTGTGTCCTTTTAGTCAAGACCACCTCGCGCGGCCTTCAAAACAAAGAATTCTTCATGCGAAACAAATTAGAGAATGAACTAATTTGTAGTCCCAAGAGTATTCTCAACACCGTCCTCGTTCTGTTTACAATGCAACTCTGAGTCTCTGGGCATTTTCACGTCTTCAGGACGACGTGAACTCGCCGAGAGATCAGAGCTGGTCCTTAATGTTGACTTCAGCTCAACTCTACAATCGTAGTTTAGCAGAACTGGAGCGTTTTGGAAGTTATAAGATTCAAACATCAAATACGTTTGTTAAAGGACATTGGCAACAAAAATTAAGTTTGTCTAATATGAAATAACTCGTAAAATGATAGAGTAACACTTTTTACAGCTTTTCCGTATTTTACTTCGTTTTTGAAATATTTCAGTTTGTTTGATATGTAAATGAGATGGTCTCTGACGTCAGGTGCAGGGTTGAGAAATTGCACTCATTAAAAAAATGTCTTATATCTCAGTGATTGCTAAGTTTACAACGTTTATTATCATGAGGAGTTATTATACGCACATTTTCAAGTAAATTTGCGGAACAAACTTGAAGATTGAATTAATATTTTAATGAGTGAAAATTCTCTACCCTGCACCTGACGTCAGAGACCAGCTTGGTAAACAACACTCTCAGCAAGGCATTTCAAAAACGAAGTAAAATACGGAAACGTTGTAAAAGGTGTTACTCTATCATTTTACGAGTTCTTTCATATTAGACAAACTTAATATTTGTTGCCAATGTCCTTTAACGTTTTGAAGGCGGCGTCGCGCGTCGTAGACCTTAAGCCTGAAACACTAGGCAGTCGCCGTGGTCGTGCGACCACGGCGACCACGCGTATGGGCGCGGCAGGCTGTAGCGACTTAACGCGCGAGCAAACCAAAATGACGGCGATTCAGCAAGCACGGCTTGTGGCAATTGTTGCGATTATGAGCGAATTAGAAGAAATCGAGCGGAAGAAAAAACAGAAGAAAATAACCAAGCGATGGTGGGTTCGTCAGATCAACAGACGAAGGTTAGACCAGGGCGATTTCTCCAATTTAGTTCGAGAACTGCGAGGCGATGAAGAACAATTATTAAAATGAAGAACAATTTTTTAAGTTTACTTCAAATCCTCCTCAAAGCACGCCATTTTGTGATGCTCGTCACGAACGCGTGTGGCTGAGAATATACTAGTTTTCAGTTTCCATAACCAGACTGAAGCGACTGAAGCGACTGAATTAGCGGCCAAGCTCAAAAGTTCAATTTGTCAAACTACCAACGCGACTGACGCGACTAAGCTCAAGCGACCAACGCGACTAACTTAGTAACCTCTCGAAGTGGTCGCCGTGGTCGCGCGACCAACGCGACTGCCAGTGTGTTTCAGGCTTTGAAGTCCCTAGTATGTAGGAGGCATTGATTTGCACACGAGGCAGGACCGAGCAATCGCGGATTGTTCGATGCTGCGAAAAATGAAGCCACTAAATCGTTTCGCTGTGGCCATTGTCAAGGAGCCGTAGTTTGCTATCCAAAATTACGGGAAAACTAGCTTCGACAACTGATTCACTTCGTGAACGATCACAGTTTGGATGCTGTGAAAAATGAAGCCAAAACGTTTCGGGGTGACCATCTAGGAGAAACCACCGCGCTCTAGACTGTAGTTAGCGGGTCTTACTACATCCCGGGCGTTCTTTGTCAGCGCCCGCGAGCACTCGTCTTCTGGACGATCCTTTTATTAGTATTAAGGAAACCCAACCCCAACACAACAAAAGATCCTAACCCTAACCCCCCGTCTAACGGGTTAGCGGTTAGTAAACTAATTAGGCGGGGGTTAGGGTTAGAAAATCCGTTAGGCGGGGGGTTAGGATTAGGATCTTTTGTTGTGTTGGGGTTGGGTTTCCTTAATACTAATAAAAGGATCGTCCAGAAGACGAGTGCTCGCGGGCGCTGACAAAGAACGCCCGGCAGGGTTACGTTTGTGGGCGGGCGGAACGCAGGCTAGACTGTAGTTTCTGTTACGGGGCCTTAGTTTGTCTAATGTACGCGAAAACCTAGCTTCAACAACTGATTCATTTTGGTATCTTAAAAAGACAGATATTCTCTGTCGCCTGTAGTAAAACTATATAGCGTGGGCCCAAAAAGTGGTTTCGAAGGGTGAGCTACTTCCGGCTTCAAATGCTCTTATCTTAGCCCGCCTTCTGAGGCGGGGGCCCGCGCCTGAGTGGGGTCTGATCTTCTCAGGTTAGTTCTATCATCCTTCTCTTACGCAGATTAGGTCTAACTCTTTGAGGTTGGTCAGGTTGGTCTAACTCTTTGAGCGAAGGAAATTTCAAAAACGTTACGTTTCACTCTAACGAACGCCTTCGCTTTGTTAGTCTGCGGTTTTAACTTTTTCTATTGTCTTAAAATCTAAGCAAGAACTAAAAATAAAGTAAATGAAATTAAGAACAAGTTGTCAATAGCTACCTAACTATAAAAATACATCTCGTATCAATATACACGTTTAGAAAACATGTTTTAAGTTTAACACAACATTTAAACCAATCTCGTACCCAGAGCCTGCGTTCCTTTTGGCCCCCTATCGGCAGGGATGGGTGGTAAACACTGATCTCAAAAATAGGACTGGATATGTTGAGCTTTCTATTGTATCTGACGAGCTTATTTTGAAGCCTTTATATTTGCATAATGCAAATTGACGAGAGATCATCAAAAGCTCCGAGTTTGCAAGCAAATCGAAATGCGACGCTCGCAAAATAGGTTTAGTGTCTGGCCAATATATTTTCTTTGTTGACATTAAATGCATAAAATCTTAAACCTAATTTGACGTCTCATATTAGGCTTCTCTTACTGGATAATTAGAGCAAACGGCGGCCATATTGGAGTGACCTCATTACGAATACAGTGGTGAATCGGAGAGGAAAGGCAGAATTCTGACATTTAATATAACTGTCCAGCGAGTATGTTTCCTTTGCTAAAGTTAAATAGCAAATGTCAGAATCCTCCCCAACATGTCTGTGATGCCACAGTACTCCTTAGGTGGTCACTCCAATATGGCCGCTGTTGGCTTCATTTTTGTAACAACAGAAGCTCGATGCAGTCCTATTTTTGAGATCAGTGGTGGTAAAGGCTGGTCACGTGACTCCAAGGATATTGGATTATTTTGTAACCTGGCTTATTCTCGCTCATATCATCCGGGGGGCCGGATCGCTGTGAAAACATACCACAAACTTCTATAATTGAAAGTATAAACAGTATATGGTTAATTTAAAAATATTACAATTTATTGGAAAGACATGTACGGACTGCAGACAGAAGTTGAAAGATGGTGGATTACTTCGAAAAATGCGTTGATTTACGGACATTTGTTGCTGTCATAAGATAAACATTAGGGACTTTAAGATCTACGACGGCAACCTAGGACGGGGACGTCGTTCAAACAAAATAATCTTCATGCGAAACAATAAGAATGAATAATTTTTATTCGCAAGAGTAATTTCAACGCCGTTCTCGTTCTGTTTACAACGCCACTGAGAGCATTTTCACGTCTTTAGGACGACGGTAACTCACGGAGAGATGTGACTTAAACACAGACACTATAATCGTTTTAGAAATATTGAAACGTTTTGGAGATCATAAAACAAGCTTGGTTTCATTCAAATGCTAAAATTTGTATTGCTTTTACTCCCTATGATCAACGCCAGAACAGTTCGAATTTACAATTTTAATACAGTCAGACTATGACTATTTAATATTTTAAATACTAATCATGTTTATCTTATGACAGCAACAAATGTCCAGTAAATAAACGTATTTTTCGAAGTAATCCACCATCTTTCAAGGCTTTCAACTTGTCTGCAGTACTGTCTTTCCAATTAATTGTAATCTTTTTAAATTATCCATATACTGTTTATACTTTCAATTATAGAAGTTTGTGGTATGTTTTCACAGCGATCCGGCCCCCCTGATGATATCGCTCCGGGCACTGAGAGGACCCTGGGTACGAGGTTGGAGAAAAACGAGCGAAAGCCTAAAGAGATATTAGCAAAATTCCTTAATCGCTGCCATCACGAGACTTTTAACGCATCTGACAGATTATTACTTGGGCCACCTGTGGTGAGCACAAGTCTTAAATCCAGCTTGATTTCTGTGTTCGTCATGTTCGTCATGTTTTTTACGTCGAGAGAATGTAATTATTGCGTGGGCGTATAAATAGCGAATTAAAGCGATTTCGGCCAGTTTTATTGTCAATGAATCGCAGTCTGAAAAGCATTTACGAGACCTGTAAACCCGCAAATTAATGCAAAGATTCTCTCCAAGATAACTGGATGACTGAGAGAAACACAGATGAGAGATTAAAGAGAGAACCGTGGACGAAACGTCAACATAACAGAGATAGTCGTTGCTCGGACTTTCGTTTTATTGACAATGAATCGCAGTTGGAAAGTTTACCGAGACCTGTAAACCTGCAAACCATTGCAAAGATTCTCTCCAAGATAAAAGAAACACAGATGAGAGATCAATCATGATGACAGAATGGACAGCCGAAGGACAGGGAAATATTATTATGCTGTGTTAACATTTATCCCGCGAAACTCCGTAATATTTATCATTATGAAATGTTGTGTTTTTGTCTGATTTAAATCAATTCTATATCGAAATGATCACTTGAATTTGGCGAATCGAACGCTGTAGGTTTCGTCTACTTAAAATGTGAAGATGAAAGAAACACAGATGAGAGATCAATCATGAAGACGGAGAGGACAGCCGAAGGGCAGGGAAATATTATACTGTGTTGACATTTATCCCGTGAAACTCCGTAATATTAATCATGAAATGTTGTGTTTTTATCCGATTTACATCAATTCTATATCAAAATGATCACTTGAATCTGGCGAATCGAACGCTGTAGGTTTCGTCTACTTAAAATGTGAAGATCAGATGTTATATAAGAAAATGCGTATTAGCGATTAAAGCGAGACTCGCCTCTAAAATCAAAGGACATGGCTTCAAGATCTATTCGTTGTTTACCCGATGATTTAATGCTTTTATGTTCGTTAAACCGATGTAATTTCGTAACAGATATGTTTCGTATACCTTTCCGTTGTTTTTATATAAATTTTGACACACGAAGACCTTCAATCGAACAGATATTAGAAAAAATAGCATTGCCCGTGTTTAGTGTTTACATTAAATTTCGTCTCGTGTCAGGCGTTCTGCATTGGGGGAGGGGGGGGGGGGGGGTAGCCTGCGTGTAGACGCCTGATTTTTCTTCCTCATTCCTCGGGCTGCAAAGCCGAGGTGCATTCTCCCTAATTTGTCCAGTGATTAAGTGGCCCAAGTTAACGCCTAGCGGGCGTCTTGTTCCATAATGTCGGAGCTGTAACAGAAAATGCGACCATAGAAGTTCAGGTCAAACCAGGGAACAACTAGGAAATTCTTTGTAGTTCGGATTGCATTAATGGACAAGGATATAGGAAACATGATAGCTATGAAGTACCGCCGCCCTTCCGTCACCTTCTGGTGATTGTCTCAGTATTGAATTAGTAATCGGTATATTTTCCATTAGCGTTGTCGCACAAAGTGAATAAACTGTGCTATCCATGGCTTTGGATAAAAACTTTCGATTTTGATAAACTGTTATCCACCGGACAGAGAGTTATCCGCTGTATTAAATTGAAGTAATTCAGATAATCATGTAGACTTTGAATAATTCACCACTCGTCTGCATGTCATTTCTCTTTGAGCCAGGAGGAAACGTACCGCGCCACTTTGTCTTAGTGACTTAGTCTTGGATGAGTCAGTCATCTCATTTTAAACTTTCTGATTTCCACGGAACGTCATCTTGAATGCACATTAAAAACGCATAGCACAGTCTTCCGTGATTTTCTTCATGTTTATCGCCAGAAATCAGTTCGATGACCAAATACAATACTTGGGATGATTATTAAATTCCAAGTTATCAGGTTTTCAAGAAACGCAAGTTCGAAAATAACTTAATTTATGAACAGACTTAGGGGGGAAGACTACATTTCAGCATCTTGCCTTCATCTAACATTCATAACGATCTATTTTAGCAATCCCGGTTCGTTTTGGCGATATACAAACTAGATTGGGTAATTATAATACCATAGTTAGGCAATACCAATATGGAATTGCAAAAATTACCTTCGATTTTTTGCTTTTTTTCTCCATCAATTGGCACAATGTTACCCATGGCTAACCAGCACTTAAACCAGGATCTTTAACTCCACAAATTCCCCGCAGTATCTCAATGTCTACTTGAAGTATGCTCTAAGCTGTGCGCTACTACGTTATCATAAACAATTGTACACCCAATTACACGCTATGTTGCAATTGTGATGCTCAGATGCTACATGCTGCGACATGTCCGGTAAAGAATTGCAACAATTTACTTCCGCCAGGACAAACATGAAAACACTAAAGCCTGGTTTCCATATGATCGCTGCGATTGCTCAATTTTAAAACCGGCGATTGTAGCGATCGTGGCGATTGTAGCGATCGTCATGGACGAAGTAAACAAAGACAACTTTCTTGCAAGCACAGCTTTTTATTCTTGTTGCTCTTATCAGTAAGGCCTATTTCAAACGTCGAATTTATCATGTGTCGAATTAAATTAGGTTCGACAAAATTCGACGTCGGTTTCAAACATCGAATTTATCATGTGTCGAACGTATAATCGGCCTCCCGTAAAAAGAACTCGTTCGGATTGCATTTTAAAAGTACTGCCTTAAATCTCGTCCCAGTTTGCTCGGGACGAACTTGCGCTATTAAGGAAACATCGTTTCAGTGGGTTTGACAGATATTTCGAATGAGAGATAAGCTTGGAGAAGCAACACACCGTACTCTCGTCCCGGTCGCCAGCCCACCTACCTATACTATCAAGTTTTCTGATTGGTTGATTAAAACAATAAAACAATAGAATCAACCACAAAGAAACCAATGTCATAACCCTAACCAACCTTTGTTCAATTGTTCCAAATAGCCAATCACAAAACCTGTACATTTTAGACTTTAGGTACATATTTACCTCTTCGAGACAGATAATTCTTTTACAGATATTTACATAAAATATTTACATAAAATGCTTTAGTTTCACTGATTCATCTAAATTTGCGTGATGGATACAATGAAGGAACCGTTTAATCTTACCACAGTAATGTGTTTTATAGATATATAGCCGAATGTCGCTTGGGTACCGTACCGATCGCTGAGATCGCCAGGATCGCTGAGCGTGTGGTTTCCATAATATGATCGCTACGATCGCCGGTTTTAAAATTGAGCGATCGCAAGCGATCATATGGAAAGCAAGCTTATGAGTTGTAGATTATTATTATTATTATCAGTATATTTCTATTGTAATTTTTATCCTTGTATAATTTATCCCCGGCCCTTCCGACTGGACCCTGCGATGCTAGGCAGCTGACCACTGAGCTACGGAAGCCGTTGCCGAGAGCCTAGTCACGAGTTCTGTATATATAGTGGTGGGAATGCCGGGATAAGATTCTGGGTATATTAATATTACAAGTAATATTTGGCATTTCACTCGATTAAATTATATATATATATATATATATATATATATATATATATATATATATATATATATATATATATATATATATATGTTTATTTTTTAAAAAAAATTTTAATATAAAATGTATATACAGTTGACTCTGACTAAAAAGGTTTAAAAATGGACGTTTCCAGCGATATAAAATAGTCTAAAAACTGCTAGAGGTTATAAAGGGGATGACAGGAATTAAATATTCAAAATTTTTTGAATAAATATTAAAAACAAGTTATGAGTTAAGAATAATATTATAAACTGAAGGGAAGGCTATATGTTCGTTAATGGACTTCAATTCACGCGCGGAGTGCCATGCTTCCAAAAACAATCTCTGATCCCGCATTGTCCGCAACGGTTGCACAACCGGCGTTGTCTATAAAATCGGCTGCAAAGAATGTGACTGCGTTTACATCGGTCAAACCTCCCGAGCACTAAAAACTAGAATAAAAGAACACAAAAGAGCAATTTTGCATTTGGACAAGAATTCCCTTTTGGCACAACACCACTGTCAAACACAGCACGACATTGATTTTGAAAACGTTCAAATAGTCGAACGTTGCGGACAATGGGATCAGAGATTGTTTTTGGGCGCGTGAATTGAAGTCCATTAACGAACATATAGCCTTCCCTTCAGTTTATAATATTATTCTTAACTCATCACTTGTTTTTAATATTTATTCAAAAAATTTTGAATATTTAATTCCTGTCATCCCCTTTATAACCTCTAGCAGTTTTTAGACTATTTTATATCGCTGACGAAGGTCATAGTATCTTGACCGAAACGTCCATTTTTAAACCTTTTTAGTCAGAGTCAACTGTATATACATTTTATATTAAAATTTAGTTTTAAAAGAAACATGCCTGACTGCAACTATTGGATATATATATATATATATATATATATATATATATATATATATATATATATATATATATATATATATATATATATATATATATATATATATATATATATATATATATATATATATATATATATATACACGTATTTTTTAAGTTTAAAACAGAACAGTAATGATTAGCGCTATAGAAATTTTAAACATTAAACATTACGAAGCCGGAATTAGCGCGTGGCGGCCACACTCCTGTATGGCCACATGCACTACACAGCCAAAAATCGCACAAGTTTTGCAATCATATAAAACAAACTGAAGCATATTACGAAAAATAATGACCTCCTGAAAACCCAAGATTCTAGTCAATAACAAGGCAAAACAAGTATTGTGAAATTGTGATATTTCGACGTTATTTCAAAGTCATCTTCAGACAAACTTTTTACTTCCAACAAAGACACCGTATCATAGACGACTTTACTACGAGACAACTCCGCAAGCGCGAAAATCCGTGTCTGAAAGTGGGGGGGGGGGGGGGATGACTGCATCGTTTGCGGAAAGTCAGAAGGGGATAATCATACATTGGTCAAAAAGTGGGGGGGATACATCCCCCCCCGTCCCCCCCAGGATTGACGCCCTTGCAACTCCGGTGTCTTTGTTGGAAGTAAAATATGAGACTTGTTGTAAATAGTTATGAATTTAACGGGATAGTTAAGATAACGAATTTTTGAGAAGATATTCGCGCCTCGTCTTTTATCATCAGCACAGACACGTTCATCCACTTGTTATTAATGATGTTGTTAAGGATAAGAGTTTTGACGTGATCCACATAAAACCCTTAAACTTAAGCAGCAGTTATCGCCCAACCTGGATGAAGTTTAAACTCATTTGTTTTTCCGTTAATCGCCTCCTCCCATGAAACGGAACAAGATAATAAACCGCCATAGAACTAATCTTTCCACACGTCACTGGTTGATCAACAACTTATGCGGACGGTATACATGCAAGATAACCCGAATGAAACTGTAAACCTCACTGGACATTTTGACGTCTTGAAGTTGGGTCTCAGATACCGTCTATAGTTGCGACCAGACATTGCAGACCTAACCAGTACGAGAGTGGAAAAAAAAGGGGGGGGGCTAAGTCCCCCCCCCCCCCAGTTTTGGCGCCGAAAGTGAGAGTTATTTAACCATATCATACATTGAATATTTGTGCATCTTCGATATCAGGCAGTTTTTAAATTCCATATTATTGCAGGATGGCAATCGTAAGGGAAAATCGTGTCGAGTGATAGTTCGATACTTATTTCATGAAGTACTTCGTCCATTAGTTGTTGATGACTGCTCCCAGAGGTTGCGCTTGCTGTTCAGACCTATTTTCAAACCTATTTTGTTCAAACCTATTTTCCGCCGCCACTGGTACGAGATCATGTCCGTGCACGTCTCTCAAATGAAAACATTATATATATATATATATAATATATATATATATATATATATATATATATATATATATATATAGGTAATATTTGGCATTTCACTCGATCAAACTACATGTTGAAAGGATTTATGGTGAAGGAAAATTTCGAGTGTTGGAATACATACATTTTAAGACCAAACCGGGACCAGTTGCGAAAAATGCAACTTAGCGGCCTTCCGGCTGGAATTGAACCCGCGACCCTGCGATTGCTAGTGCAGTGCTCTGACCAATGAGCTACGGAAGCCGTTGCCGAGAGCCTAGTCACGAGTTCTGTATATATGGTGGTAATGCCAGGATAAGATTCTGGGTATATTATAGGTAATATTTGGCATTTCATTTCATTTATATATATATATATATATATATATATATATATATATATATATATATATATATATATATATATATATATATATATATATATATATATATATATATCTATATATATATATATATATATACTCACAGATATATTCAAAGAATTCAAGGACGCGACATTAAGGTTAAAAATTCTCTTTGTTGTCACTTATAATTTATCAATATCTAGACTTGAAAGAATTTAATTTAAATCGTACGAAAATTAGAATACTAAATTATCTCACAGTCTTGACTTGTCATACTCAAACCTGACAAAGGCAGTGTCATTAATTGAAGCGCAGTGATTATATTACTAGTACTTTTTAAATCTGTCACATAACCTGCGTTGGATTAATACGCTGTGTCGGTTCGTTGATTCAATATCTTGGCATACGAGGCGAATACCTTCTCAAGTCTTGCATTTTGAAAATTCGGCGTTATCTTAAGCATCCCGTTAAATTTATAACTATTTACAACACTAAAAAGATAAACATTTCTCTTTACCATGCTTGTGGTGTCACACAATATCGAAAATACATCCAAGATGGCGGATGGCTGCTGTTGTTTTGTACTAATTATACCCAAGCGATTGTCGGTGACAACTGCTTGTGGGACAAACAGCGGTCATGCGCACATCCAGAGAGCGTGAAGCAGGGTAGTGGGCGTTGCATTATCGCTAAAGGACACCTACACCAACTTCACAGAGTGCTCAATAACACCGAAGTGAAGGAGCGTAATATATATATATATATATATATATATATATTATATATATATATATTTGTCAGGAATCCTCCTTCTCAAGCTTAAAAACATTTATAAAACATCAGGGATAAAAACTTTAAAACTTTATTTAAACATCAACGTTTCGGGGCAAGCCCCTTTGTCAAGATATGAGTACACAGATTGTTGAAGCGCTAATATATACTCTACGATCTAATTAAAAATGCACCTATTTACAAAAAATCCCTAATATTAAGTCCCCGTGGTATAAATGAATCTAACTTGTATGCCCAGAATCCTTCCCTTGTTGTCGGATCATTTACATTTGTTTTGTCAATTATTTTAATTTTAACATCTTCCAATCATTATGTCCACTTTCAAAAAAATGTGCATACAAATGCTCACCTGCTATTCCCCTACAACCCTTGCCGAACCTATTCAAACTACTCTTATGGTTATTAAATCTTTTCCTAAATGATGTAATCGTGCTTCCCACATAAATCTTAGCACATTTCTTACATATTATAAGATAAATAACTCCAACTGAATCGCAATCAAACGCGTAATTGATGAAGTATGTATTACCCGCCCCTGCAAAGTTACATCCTTCATCAACATATTTACAAATTTGACAGCGAGATTTACCGCATTTTTTCATACCTTTATCCCTTAAATCTGAATTTTCACCTTTCAATTTTGCTCTAACCAAAACATCCTTAAAATTTTTTGGCCTCCTATATGCAATCATAGGCTTATCCCCAAAAATTTCCTTCATGTCATCCGAAGCATGCAAAATAGGCCAGATAGAATCAATAATATTCCTTACCCCTGACAACGCTGGATGAAAATTCATAACTAGAGGCATCCTATTAACTTTGGATTTATTGTTACCTCTATCCTGACAAAGAAGACTATCTCTATTTTGTCTTTTTGCTTTAATAAACTGAGATTCAACTACCTTGCGTTTAAATCCCCTCTTAATAAAATGTCCCTTCATTTCCTTCAACCGTTCTTCAAAAACTTCGTCTGAGTCACAAATCCGCCTGAGCCTTAATGCTTGCCCATAAGGTATGCCTTTCTTGACATGCAATGGATGACATGATTTATAATCCAAATGTTGATGTGTATCTGTAGGTTTAGAATACACATCCGTGGTTAGCCTATTATTTCTAAGTTTAACTAAAACATCCAAGAATGGGAGCTCACTTTTAGACCATTCCCATGTAAACTTAATGGTTTCATGATCAGAATTTGCATAAGCGAAAAATTCAAGTAAAGCCTCTTCTCCATGTAACCATATTAGAAAAATATCATCTAAAAACCTCCACCAAACCCAAGATGTCAGGTGATAATCCTTCAACATTCTACTTTCAAGTTTACTCATAAACATGTTAGCAAAAGATGGAGCAAACTTAGTACCTATAGCAGTACCCAATTTCTGTCTATAGATGTTGTCCTCAAATTCAAAAAAATTATTTTCTAAAATAAACTTAGCCACATCTACCAAATCCTCCGCTCCGATACACATATTATTCAAATTTGATTCATTAACAAATTCCTCAATAATTTCCTTCATACAATTCAATCCCTCACCATGAGGTATATGTGGATATAAACCAACAACATCCATAGAACAGATAATTGCATTATCTGGAATATCACCCAACATCCTAAGTTTACCAAGAAAATCCGTAGTGTCCTTAATAATATAAGGTAAGGTCTTTATGATAGGTTGGAGGTGAAAATCCACAAACTCTGAAAGCCCCTCAGTTGGCGTACCACAATTGGAAATTACAGGCCTACCGGGAACATCTATCAATTTTTTGTGGATTTGTGGAAAATCCAAAATTTGTGGATGGTAGTGACGATGTCGTCCTAAACTCGCCCCGGGGGGAGGGGTACTCCGTCAATATGGTCGAGATCTGGGAATCTTGCAAATATGGAGTATGATCTGGTTTATACTAATATCTGGTGTCCACGCTCAAAATACGGTTATAGATTAATAAACTATCAGGTTGGTTGTGCATTTCAGGTTTATTTCACTTGACTGTAATAGGATTTGTACTTAGTACAAATCCTTGGATGCAGTGGATGCGTTTACACTAGAGCAAAAGTATCCGGATTCATATTGTTTTACATCCTCATGGGAATAAAAAACAATACGAATCCGATTACTTTTGCTCTAGTGTAAACGCAGCCTAAGAAAGTTTTGAAATGTCATTGTTTAATTACTGTTTTGGTTATGTATCCGTCAATGTTAAGCTCCAGTGAGGAAGTCTGGCATTAATATTTGTGGAGCATTTGTAATTTGTCTATCCCTTTTAACCTTTTAACCCTACTCCCACGACTCAGTATAAACTTTGGTTAAATGGCTTATTGGATGTTTTCAAATGATTTTGTATAAGGTTATAAGGAATGTTTAAAAGAATTGAGAAAAGTTTTTTTCAGGTTAAAGTATGGGTGGCAATGGGGATGCTTGCATACTTTTGAGAAATATCAATTGCCCAACTATTGGGAAATGTGATTAAATTAATGAAATATTTAATGCCTCAAATATGCTCAAACCTCCGGCCACCTCTGGAACTGATAAGTACATAAGTTGACATTTATTTTGCATAATTATAAGTAGTACTAATCATAAAAATGAATCATAACTATTACATTTGTTACTTGATGTCATCATGATCACAATCTGAATCATCAGAAAATTCAAGTAAATCAGATTCATGTTCATCATTCTCATCAGTTGAAGTTACTTCGAAAATATCCATTATATCTAATTTACATGATGCATGCTCTGATTCTATTTTAGCAATCGGAATTTTCTGAATACTCTCTGCTGTCAAGTACTCAAACAGCATTGAGCCTAATGAACATAACATGTTATTAATTTCATTAACTTCTTTTCGAGTAATAACAATTAGCCCTCTTATTAGTTTGGGTTGGTCGCCAGAATGTTCAACTAGATAGGGCACTAGCTCCTCTTTTCTTCCAACATAGAAGCTAATTAGCCTTTCTACTTCTAACAACAATAGCTCTTGTTCTTCTTTACACCTTTCCAAGAAGTTGTGAAGGTCGATTGCAGCTCTCTTAACTGTAAATGGTATGTCGTCATTGGAAGGTTGGCAATGTAAATGCGAGTATAATTGTGATCCTGGATCTTTAGCTTCATCAAATTGTAGCTCTGCAGGTAATCCTTCTACCCAGTCTTCTAATGAACTCAATGAACTGTTGTACTTGGTTACAGCAGCTTTGATGGCGTTTGTGCGCTGTGTTATCTGCTTGGACAATTTAATGGCTATTGCTTGCCCATCTACAATATATGAAAAAACAGAAAAATAACTTTTTAGGTAACATTTAAATGTACTATTTTGATTTGAATACCATGAATACTACCTGCATATTTGTTCTTTAAAGATATCAAGAACATTCTTTCAACTGCTAATGAGTATGTTGTTTCTTTTACTACATCATGTCTTTTTATCTCCAAAGAAAGAGCTGCTGCATTAAACTTTCTTTCTCCAGTTTTCCATCTTTGTGACAGCTTTTGCCTTTTCTCTGTGTTTTTTACAGCCTTTAAGACTCTAAAATTAAAATAATACCATCATAGTTAAAGCTTTACTGTACATACATAGTAACATACCTGTAGATACATACAAAGGGAGGAATTGGAGTACATGGCAAAAAATACTCTAAGCACAGGTGATACAATACCAACTAAACTTTACTCACACAAGTTCCAAGAGAAATGGGGTTATTCCCAGGCAGTCACACATCCAAGTACTAACCCGTCTAACCGACCTTAACTTATTAGCAAGAGGCAGGTAACAACACATGCCACGAGAGCTCTTTATTACAATAACAATCCTGAGTATACACTGTATTTGATATCCAAAATGAAAAATGTCAAGTCTGATAACATATATGCATAAAAAAATTAAAGTACATATATACCAGTACAATGTATTAGTACCAGTAACATCACTCCCTGCTTTTTAGGCAATTAAAACTTAGGGTGATTGAGGTCATCAGATACATCTTAGTACAATTTAACAGTGATACTCAGCATGTTTTGTGTTATGTTGTATGATGAATTGGGCTGATACACCTAATTTTAATTTTCAAGTACCGGTAATACAACACAAAATATTTCTTACTTCTTGCTCTTTTTTACTACATCTGTTAGCTGACTGTATTCTCCTTCCTGAATATATGCAACTTGTGCCCTACAAGCAAAAAAAATACTTTGTCAGTTTGTATTGAGAAGGGTTTATCACCAATGGTTTTAGTAATCCCAGGTTACATAATACTGTATATATGTTACATGTTGAAAAGGTATAAGAATTATTATTATACTGCTACATAATTTATGTGTTACCTTAGTTGATACAGGTGGAGCAAATTTTGGACATACTTTTGTTCCCACGTTAATGTCACTGACTTTTTTGCTTAAAAAGGAGAAAGAGGACATAATATGAGCCATGATATACTGATTTAAATTTACCTGTATGGTTACTTATAAAATAACATACCATTCTTGGCTTGAATTAATTTTTCTTCTTCATCCATCCATTTTCCAACTAAGCATGAGTCATAAAGTACTAAACAAAATTAAATGAAAAGGGCATTTATAGAACATATACTGTACAATGTACATACACATATTACTGTACATACAGTACATACACATACATACCGGTATACCTACATACCGGTACATACATATAACCTACCAGGTAGCTTGGAAAATAATTCCTCAAGTTGCAGAAGTGTAGTGTTTATTAGGGTAGGGCATCTTTTAAGTTTTGATAACAAAGTTGGGCCTAAAAACCAATAAATTGTTAGTCTATAAATACTAAAGATTATCAAGATTACCAAAGTAGAGTATTACCAAATTGCTGAAGCTGCCGAGCAGAATAATGTAACAAGGCATCAGTCAAGATATCAGTGCGGCGACCAGTATTCATTTCTTTGGTCATTGAAGAAAAACCTCGTAAAAATGACCAAAGCCTTTCAATCCCTTCACCATCTGTCATTCCATATCCCTTCTGTCTTCTTGGACTAAACTGTACCTGAAAATTAATAAGAGATAACATTAATCAGTTATGATAAGGACTAAATTATTGACATTCCTCAACATATGTGTCTTCAGATACATGTATTTCATTTGATAATTCTAACTTTTAACATTGTTTACCAGACAGTAACGAATGGTTTACCTGACAGGATGATTTATGACCATAACAGTGAAAAATTGGAATTGCAAAACCAACTCTACCCAATATGTCTTGCCTTTCATTTTTCTAAAGGAAATGAAAACAATTTAAAACCTTCAGTCCAAACAGTCATGAAATTAACAATAAAGTCAAATGTGATATCTACTGTATTCCATTCTGCACATGAATTGACAATATTTTCAGAATGACATTTTAACCCTTTGACTGCCCTAGGTTTTCAAATAATTGTGTAAGGTTATCCGGTATTAGCGAGAATACCATAAGACAGTAGCAAAAACAATTACATCTGGTTGTCAAATGGCTAAGAAAAATTCCAAAGCTACATTAAATTTTGTTTACCTTTAAATGGGATGTCAGGGTGCAAGCAATATCATACATAACATTTATGCCAGTATTTTGGCTAGAATTGGTTAGCAAACGTTGCAGTTCATACACAGAGTATGCAATCCTATAACAAAAAATATTGTCAGTACACAAATATACATAAGGTATTGAGCACTCTTAGCCAATTGCAAACAATTCAGTTCTTTATTTACTTGATATCTGTATATATGTACCGGTATATATATATATATATATATATATATATATATATATATATATATATATATATATATATATATATATATATATATATATATATATATATATATATATATATATATATATATATATATATATATATATATATATATATATATATATATATATATATATATATATATATATATATATATATATATATACAGTATATATATATATAAGTACAGTAGAGTGCTGCGTAGACAGTGTTTTGAATATATAGCAAAGTGAAAAGGTGCCAAGAATATTAGCTAGAATATTAACTAGCTTGGGTCAGAAACAAAGGTACAGTATTTTTATTTGGCCTAAAAGTATTCAGTTATACAGTATAAGGTAAAGTAAACCTTTCGCCATGTTTGATGTTCGTAAATCCCTTGGGGTAATCATGCCGGCAAACACGGCCAAAAACACCTTTCTCATCATACAGCTTGTTTTTGCCTTTTGATCTTATGAAGTTTGTTACCTCTCCAGCTTTGAACTCATGACAATCCTATAAATTATCCAAAAGCCACAACCATTAAAAATGTTATACAGCTAGTGTTAGACTTGATGAGTACAGTACATATAATACTGGCTACATCAGCTTTACTCACAGTTTCAGCTTGCTTTGCACTTGATGTATAATTGTCAACAAATTCATCAACATTATTTTGATCTGCAAACAATGTCATGGAGTGCCTTGGAGGACAGGAACTTTTACCAGAAGATTTTTTTCTTACTAAGCCAAAGCAACCATCCATAGACTCGATTATTGTGCCAGTTTCACCTAGCTGTAAATTATGAAAGGGATAGTTAATACTAAACCTAAAAATATACACAATGAAGACATAATAAAACACAGTGGATATACATCTATAATAAATTGTATAATTCTAATACATTTACCTTTGGGCAAAGTGGACAGCTTTTTGCCTTGACTTCTTCAATAAAAGGGATACCATTTCGTAACAAATACTGGTGATACCTTAAATTAAGTCAAAATAATAGTTCTAAATTAGAAATATATTTGTCTTAGTTATAATCATAAGTACAGGTACCCATGTCTATAATAATAATGGTAATGGTCAAATATCTTTTTCTTATATGTAAATACATGCAACCAATTTTATAAATTATTACTATTAAACTACAGTAATTATTCATTTAAACTGTTTCTACCCTATTGGACATGGTTGAAAAGCATATTAAAATAATTATTATTAGCATATTATTACCGAAATTCATCAAACGAATCACTGTTCAATGTTGAATAAATATTCTTTACCTGCAGTAGAAAAGAAAAAAATGCTGATTCAGTAATGACAGTAGATGTGAAAACCTATAATAGTACATATACTAACAATAGCACAATCTGCAAATTATTTCTATATCTCATACACCCAATGCCTTAATTAGATATTTGTTCATAAAATAACATTTAGAAAACACTTGCACTGATTGGCTAAAAGACATGGTTGCTATAACTTTATGGAAACATGGTTTAGCTTGTGATATTTACTCACGTGAGTAAATCCGAATCGAATTTACAATTTGATAACACGTTAATACATGTCAAGTTTTGCTTGACATGTAATATCAAGATTTGTAATATCACATTTCAGTTATTTTGCAGGGGTTATTTTATAAAGGAATTCAGAAACATTTTCTTTGCATTCTCTATGGAAACACATAAAGTTTTTTCTGCCTGTATCTCCAAAATAGCTTATGATACTAATAATTTTGGTACAGTGCATGAGCATTAGAATGGAAAACACAACAAAACAAACAATGGATACTCAGAAAAAGTTTGTAATTTTGATTAACTGTTTCGACTAACTGTTTCGACTAACTTGCAGTAATGATGACTGCAAGCTATAATAGTTGAAACATTGAATCGAAATCATGTTAACCTTTTTCTGAGTGTCCATTATTTTGCATTTTATAAAATTACTCAGTTGTAAACAGAAAACATATGAAACATACCCATTTTGGTAAAATTGAAGATTTAGTCATGATTCCCAATGCATCGCAGAACTTTCTTAGTGAGACATGACATTCCAGAAGAAGGGTTTCGGCAAGTTCCATCAATTTAAAATGGAATGCAATGTTAGGACGAGCAATGCTGCCTGGCCATAACATTAATTTCACTAATGTGACTGCATCCTTCTCACAGTCACAAAACAGGATTTGTTTTTGATGTTGACGTCCTAAATAACATATTGATGAAAACAATATACATTGTAATTAATATACATATGTGTATAACGTAATGACAGTATACCAAAATACCATTAGATTCATATCTATCCAATATCACAAATTATTTAAGTTTCAAATTGTAATATTAGGCTACAGTGTAGTCTTGCCCAAAATTGGATTATCAACTTAAATATTGTGCCACATTCGGCTCGGATATACTCAATATACATACCTATACACCCTTATATATGCAGACATACATACATACATACGGGTACACACATACACATATATCATACATACCTGTACATACATACATACATACATATTTATTAACTTGTTCCCACAAGGGGATTTTTAGAGCTAAATTTTCTCACTAAGTAATTTAGTGCTTCTTTTCTTATCCATGGGATATTGCCAAGTTACAGTTTAGGAATAATGAGCAGAACATGTGCTCTAAATTTGACAGTGAATAGACTCGAGTATAAGTTATTTATCTATTGTAATCTTACCATGTTGATCAATGCAGATGACATTCCTGAATTGAGCAGATGGGCAGTTTCGCTGGTGACTTCTAGCAATGACCATATGATTAGGAAAGTATGGCAGTAGGCAACCATCCTGTGATTCCAAAAAAAATTGTAAATCGAATATATACCTGTTCACTATTCAAACTATATTTTAAATTTTTAAGGATGATACATTAAGGATGATGATCATACGCGATGTTGAAACTTTATTATGCTTTATCTGTTTATCATAACAGTCAACAAGTCAACATATACACTAATAAATATATTAGTTGATTGTTATGATAAACAGATACTTAAAATACTAAAAAGCAAAAAGCGATTTATATTGATGTTTTAAGACAATGACAGTTTCTTACCTTGAACCTTTCTAATATATGGAAATAATTTCTTTCTTGGTGGGTTTTCTTTGCGCAGCTTATGCAGAGGTGCTGATCATGTCCACAGTCAATACAACGAATTTCAGCAAACTCCACACCACACTCGCGACATTTTTCATCGTTCGAAAATGCCTCCTCTTCAATACGTCCGTACAGAAGTGATTTCCGTATTTCTTGCCAACTTTCGTATTCTCTCTCTCTTCTTTTTTGGTAACAGGATGCGCTAGGTTCATCTTGCCTCAAATCAGAAGGATCTGTTTCTAGTTGTGCTTCATGCACATGTTGTGAACTTGGCCTCGATGGCGATGACACGATTTCATCGTGCAATCCAATTCCAGTGGTTCTCTTCGTTTGACAAGAAACTTTAAGGTTCACGTTCCTCGCTGTTCTTTTACCAGACGTCGTAACTGAATGAACACGAACTTTACACGATTTAAAGCGCTTTGACGGACGTGAAAGAGGTGGACGTGAAAAGACTGAACGAGCAGCCATCTTGAAAATGCGTCTAAGAATAAATTGCGCCTTTGTGATCTTGGGCTCTGGGTATGAGTCTCAGATTGCTTAGATTACAATCTGGCAACGCTTCAATGCGCCGTTCTAAAATTTAGAACGTGTGCTTTAAGCGCTTTAGAACCGGTGAAACGGGTGATATATATATATATTAAGTACTTATTAACCGAGCGCGAGGTCCGTACGGGAAAATATTTTGCTTTCGATCTTTTGAGTACAGACCTCGCCCGAACTCAAAAGATCTCAAGCAAAATATTTTCCCGTACGGACCGAGCTTGTGAGGTTAATAAGGAATTTATTATATGTCTCGACTACAACGAGAAATAATTTAGAGAAAACATTATTTAAAATGGCTTGCTTTTTTTCTCTAGTGTACTCTGTCTCCGTAGCATTTAAGATATCATCTTCGTCGGTTAGTTCCTCCGGATAATAGAGTTGGCCGTGCATTTTTTGTTATTTCGTTTAATTTTGCTGTAGTTTGTTGTTTTTGTGCGGGTCCGTACACCGAGTCCGTACGGTAAAGTACGGACCCGCACGTTAACCAATCAGCGTTCAAATACGCCAGTTCGGACTCGCAAGACATATAATAAATATATATATATATATATAATATATGAGTTCTCATGCCCATATCTAGATTGTACCAAGCTACACTGATGAGCTGTGGAACAGCGAAACACGTGTCTGTAGATATTGTACTAATATATATATATATATATACACATATATATATATATATATATATATATATATAATATATATATATATATATAAAGAAGTTGCCTTCTTATATCAAAGATACTAAACATGCCTTGCAAATTTTCGACCAGTTACGTTTCAGTAGTTCCGATAAATTTATTTTCACGATGGACGTCAAGTCCTTATACACCGTCATTCCCCATTGTGATGGCCTTGAAGCTCTGAAGTTTTTCTTTGATCAGCGCACTAATTTAGAACCCTCCACAACCACGTTACTCCGCTTAGCAGAACTAGTGTTTACCCTTAACAATTTTTCGTTTGATGGTGAACATTATCAACAAATAAGTGGTGTTGCGATGGGCACCAAAATGGGTCCAAGCTATGCTAATTTATTTGTTGGTTATGTTGAAAAACAGATCTTTGAACAATACACGGGTCCCTTGCCTGATTTTTTCGGAAGATTATCGATGACTGTTTAGGAACAGCGTCGTGTTCACGTGTCCTTTTAGAGCAGTTCATCAACTTTGTTGATGATTTTCATCCTGCTCTGAAGTTCACGTGGGAAATCAGCGAGACCTCTGTGTCGTTCCTTGATATTTTAATTTCGATTAATGGTGATTCGCTGAAAACGTCGGTCTCGTACAAGCCTACTGACTCCCATAGTTATCTTCTATTTTCATCCTCTCATCCCAACCACACTAAGCAATCCATCCCTTACTCTCAATTCTTGCGTCTTCGCCGCTTATGTAGCGACGACCAAGATTTTCAAGTCAAATCAATGGAAATGAGATCTTTTTTTGTCCAACGTGGTTACCCTACCAACCTTTTAGACCTCGCCGTTCAGAAAGCTTTTCTCGTCCCCCGTTTAGACGCCCTTGAACCATCTTTGGAACGAGTTTCAAACAATAAAATTCCTTTACTTCTAACATTTCATCCTTTCAATTTTAAAGTTAAAAATATTATTAATCGGAATTTTCACATTTTACAAAATGATCCTGAGACGTCAGCCATTTCACCGACAAGCCTTTGGTATTTTTTTTGCCGTAATAAAAACATTCGTGACTCCTTAGTACATAGTGCCCTTAAACAAAATACCTCGGCACCAGCGGGAACATTTTCTTGCGGCCGTTCCCGCTGTAACACATGCGCTTTTCTCAATCCCACTACAGTTATTACTGCCCCCAAATTCGACCACACAATCCGTCATGCTTTTTCATGCACGTCCACCAACATAATTTATTGCATTTCATGCGATAAATGCCCTAAAATCTACATCGGTGAAACTGGGCGACGTCTTTCAGACAGGTTTGCTGAACATCTTCGTTCCGTGAGGATCAATGATGGTGACAAACCTGTAGCCCGCCATTTCAACAGCTCCAACCATTTGGTTTCAGACATGAAAGTCTGTGCCATCCTTCCCATCTCCGGTGGCAACGATAACCGCAAGCGGCAAGAGAAGCGTCTCATTTTTAAACTTGGCACCACACATCCTCTTGGTCTTAACGAACGTTTTTCTTTTATTTAATTTCCTACAAGTTTTTGGTTATTTTAGTTTGCTTGGAACCTTTATTATTATTAATTTTTTATTATTCGCGTATGCACTTTCATTCCTTTTCAAGTTTTTGTTTCTTATGCTAATATTATCGCCTAATCCCCTTGAATATTGGACCTGTCATTTCTCCCGCCCCCTCAGTCTGCTTGCTGATCGACTGTTAAAAATAGCAAATGATCTAACGTTTCCCATCTCATTAATTATTAGTTTGTTTATCTCCCGTGCATTTTATTGGCTACTTTCTACTTGTGACACCCTTTTGAGTAGTATAGCAACTAGGGCTGCGAGCTCAATCGACCTCAACCGTGAATATAAACACCAAAACATCACCAAATTTTGCCAAGTCACGACTCGACAAATTTGACGATGTTTTGGTATTTATATTTACGATTAACATCGAATAAGCTCGCAGCCTTAGTTGCTATACTACTACAACGATCGTTAGTCAATCTAGACACCCCTCCCACATTTTCTACTTAATTAATGTCAAACACACGCGAGACTAGCGAAACAATACCAAGTTTATACTAAATTTGACACCATTTCGACCACATTTAAAAAATAGAAAGTGTCGTTTCAAAATTCTCACAAATTACGTTTAGGAAAAAATAGAAAGTGTCGTTTCAACATTTTCGCGTGTTAAAAAATAAAATGTGGTGCGAGCCCACTCTCACATATTAAAAAAAATAGAAAGTGTCATTTCAACATTTTCACAAATTTGTCAAATCATATTTAAAAAATAGTCGTTTCAACATTTTCACAAATTTGTCAAATCACATTTAAAAAATAATCGTTTCAACATTTTCACAAATTTGTCAAATCACATTTAAAAAATAGTCGTTTCAACATTTTCACAAATTTGTCAAATCACATTTAAAAAAATAGTCGTTTAAACATTTTTACAAATTTATGTATCGTAAAAGTGTCTCACGCGTGATAAAATTGCCACCTGTTATGCAAATTAGGTTATTGCCACCTGTTAATAATAGATTAGTCCGTTTGTTCACTATTTTCAGTGTTTGTTGCACTTCTAAAATGGTGATCGTACACATATTTCGACGTTGTGATTCCTCCCGACAACAAGCCCAAGAAAGGCACGTATGGCGTCACAATCGCGACAATGCTCTCAACATCTTTTTTTAATAGCGGGTCTTTTTGCAACTCGTCATTTAGTTCGTCAGGATTCTCGATAGCGTTCAACCCATCTAGTAAGCTGGCGAATTTGCTGATTAACAAGTCGGTGAGAAAAGCGTTTGCGATTTCCATTCTCTTCAACTCGTGTTGGCGCCATATCTTATCAATAACTTTTGCGGACGCTTTTTTAATGTACGCTTCAGACTGACTTACCACACCGTCGCCGGACAGTCTAATAAGTTCGGATCTCCTAACGTCAATGTTGTCTTCCACAGTTGAGGTGTCGCCAGTCCCCTCAACTAATTCCTCAATCGTGGGGTTTTCTTCACTTTTGCGTTTCACCATCACGCTATTACTTATACCCATATTTTATTGTGGAATAACAACTTCGTGACTGTACGGATAGCGCAGTGAGATTTCTAGTCTAGCGTACTTATTATTTTTTAATGCGGTCACAATCGCCGACGATTTTTCTCTGCTAATGTTTCCAAGGTAATCGTCGATAACGACCTTCATATCACTCCTACTTGGGCAGTAAAAACAAACGAGCTTACTAATATTTTCTCTGTACGGTTTTGCGATCGACGTCAGTTGTTGTGTGATGACAATAACGCTCAACATAAAATGTCGCGCACTAAAAGCTAAGTTGACCAACTGACTAGTCCTATTCTTGACGTCTTGAGAACTCGCACAGTCGTCCAACACAATCAGAGTGTTAGTGCCTTTAAAAACATTTGTTACACACTTGAGAACAGCGTCGACACTGTCTTGCGCGCAGTCTATCGCTAACACGTCGGGGTCACGCACATATTTCCAATCTTGATATGCTTTGTTCCACTCAAAAGTAGGGCAAATCAACACAATATAGTCAAATTTGCCACGGTACTCAGATTCCAATGTTTCCAGCAAATAATGTGTCTTACCACAAGCTGTCATACCAACAATTAGCATATTAAACGGGGTCTCCATTAACTCACGTTTGATTTAATACCCGATTGAATGCAACCCATTGTTCACGAAGTTGACCAACCCATCACTCATCACAAACACCCTGCACATAACGTTTACAGTCGTCACTTTCTTAGTGATCTCAAGAAGCACACCGGATTGTGTGTTTACAATGTTCTTGCCAGTGGCGATATTGCGATTATCTTGGACACTCCTCAAGTCGATGACTAACGCAAAGCCATCTTTATAGAATTTCTGTATGGTCATGAACTGAGCGTGTTCTTCACCCAACCCAAACAATCGTTTCGCTTCTGCATAGAACTTCGACTTTGGAATACCCTGTGAGTACACACTATTTGGCACGCCTTCAATTGTGACCTTAACGCTCTCGATATTTGGGTAAAGAAACTCCTCGCTGTCTGTTCGCACCTTATTCGTGAATAGCAACACAATTGCCTTCATGCTTTTTCTAGGTAGATTAACGTTTTCGTTCACAATGGTCGTGCCTTTGTCCCATTCGGTGGTTTTCATCAACGTGACGTGCTCATATGACAAACTACGACCGTTTGCATAACCCGACGCTATTTCGTCAGCAAGCTCCTGGTTATCAATCGTCTCGTACTCAAGCTCGAGGTTCTCCAGAGTGTATCCACCCACAGCACTACCAGATTGCGCCACCATGATGTCTGTGGCCTTCGGAAGTGTGATCACATACTGCAAGTTGTTGTTCATGCTAAAAGGAGCGTACAACCCATGGTCGTTCATGATCTTACCAAGCTTAATCCGCTGCTTCGTCCCAATCACACCAAACATCAACGCGTCGCTAACTTTAGCAACGTTCCCACTTGCTGCGCCACTGTCATCCTTAGAAATTAGCTTTCTCAAGTTCTCACCACCAATACCATAGTCAATCATTTGGTCTCGCGCAGTAACACTTTCCCAAAGGTCGTGATAAACACCAGTGTAGTTTTCCCCATTGTTGTCGTACACAGTTTCTCCAGCTAGTCTCACTACAAGTTTCTCAACCAACAACTTGCTCACGTTGTTCAAGAACCAGCTTTTGGCGTTTGCGTTCTTAAAGTCGAACACTAGACCCAACGATCCAGGAACCAAACAGCTACTAACCTTGAGCTTCGGTATATCAATGTAAAGTTCCTCACCAGGACTGACTTTATTAGGGTTCAACGTGATCACATGCTGCGTTCTCACCCCTTTTATACCACCCATGGTCGCTCGTCTAAAACCAGGGCTCAACTCTGCTGACGTGGCGTTCATATACCTTTACATATGTTTTATCGCTACCGTTTTAGCTTGTAATAATCGTAAGCAAACCACGCAAGTACCACCGCGAGTACCCACAGATTTTGAGCCAACCAAGCGAGACCCTTAGCACCCAACGTCAACACGTTGTAAACTAAATTAGCCAATCCAACAGCCCATGGACCCATCTTTGTGATTGCATTCTTAACAGCCTGTGCAAATGACCTCGTGGCCATAGCGCCTTTCATAACAGCAGACCTCCCAGCGATAATAATAGTTGTTATAATTCCAGCCACTGAAATTGCCACGGCGCTCAACCCAACCACATTTTCTTTAGCCCATTCCTTAAATTTCTGAAACCTGTCAATGTCGACTTCTTGCTGCTCTCTAACCTCCTCTATTTCTAGCTGTCCTAAAGTTCTGTCTCGCGCTTCTCCAAGCCCTACAGCGCGTTCTCTCAATTCAAAGATAATGCTTTCGTCGTCTTCACCGTCTAGTTCACCTAACGTTGTATTTATTGCTTCTTGAAAGTGGTCTGCTTGTATTTGCAGCGCGCCATCGTCACCTACTCTTGATTCACGCGACACACCATCACTTGGGTTAAGCACGCCATTCAGCTCGCGGTTTTCATCTGGTGTTAGCCCATGTATGTCAGCGCGGTCCACTTTTGTTTCAATTACTGGGAAGTCATCTGGGATTACTTCTGTTGTGACGACTGTTGTTTCTGTGTTCTCAGGGATTTGACCAACTAACTGTTTGAACTGCTCGATCGCGTTTTTACTACTCGCATCTTTACTGTAGATCAAACCTTTTTTTCCCAGGTATTAGAATTCGTCTGTGTTTCCCATATTCACCATCTTTGTTTATCGGTTTGAAAAGAATAGACCCCGATCTCGTCACATATGATCTGTTGACTACGCTCCTCGACGCGTCGTCACGACTGAGTTTTTTTTCGTACAACTCGCGTATTTTCTCATCTATTAGCTCGATTCTTTTTACTTCGTTTTTTACTCTATTTTCTACTTGCTCTTTGTTGTGCGCTTTTAGCTCACCAAGTCTCCTCTCAACTTCGTCCGACTCTCCAAAAGCTGTATAGAAACTTATGTCATTGACGTCGCCGTATGGCTCCTGTTCAACAAACTCTACTGTTGGGACTTCTGTGTTAGTTCCCCCTACTGTAACCGTTTTAACCATCGTCAGTGTCGATAAATGACGTTTCTTCTCGCTCACTTCGTCTTCTATCTAGCTCGCTGTTTATCCTATCCATATAGTCACGACCGTTAACAAAATTAACACGAACGATTTTCGGCATCTCATCCATACCATACTTTAAGGTTGTCTCGCTCCTCATTAGTATCGTCGCGTTCCTCTATTAATTGCTCATCAGTGGCGCCATTGAACTTATCGAAGTTCTCCATCTCGAGGTCGTAACCTTTCCCACCTTCAGCCATATTACATTAGCTCACATTTTGAATATCACTTTCTGGTACCCACGAATTATGTTTGCTCTCATAACCCAACCATTTGACCAACGCCATCTTCTTCCCTCTGACTTTCTTTCTTATCAGCACCTTCTCGACTCTGTACACATCGTCACCATGTTTCTTATTACCAGCGATAATTCCTGTTCATAAAATTTACCAATAATCTGTTCACCGCTTATGTCCTCAATTTCGTACACATTCGGATCATCACACGAATAACCTTCCTTCACCACTTTAAACAGCTCTTCAGTGAAGTTGGCTTCATAACCCTTTGTGAACACACTCTTACTTTAATTCTCACTCACTCGCCAACTCTAAACTTTGGCAATGGTTGTCTGCAATTGGGTTGACCAAATTGGTGACAAAGTGTCCACACTTACGGCTATTGTCGACTTATTGACATCCTTCGGTTTCATCATAATACTGCGTTCAACATGCTATTGTAATTGGCTTACAAACTGATCCAAAACTGATCCAATTGCTTACAATTTGTACGTCCCACGAGTGTAAAAGTACTGTAAAGTTCCACATAATACTCTTAAGGCTTCTATTAAAACGCTCGACAACAGCAGCCTTTTTGTCGCTCTTAGTGCTGAAATACTCAACACCATGTTTTTTCAGCAAACTTTTCACACCAACGTTGTAGAATTCAAGTCCAATCATCAAATTGTGCTAACTTAGGTGTGGTCCAAACCCGATGTGGTTACAAACCGATCATAAAAGTCGTTCATAGCTCTCCAACAAGCCTTAGTCATGTTCTTAGTGTCTTTTCTATAAGCCCAAAAGCGTATCTTACTTAATTTCAAGCGTATCCAATACTTAATATTTCAATGCCTGTCAATATCCATTTGGAGCTAACTTCACCAAAAATCCAACAAAAGTCGTCACGGAAGTCTTATGAATCCAACAAAAGTCGCACGGAAATAGGTTTGTACAATAGGTTTAGTACCTAGTGTAAGTGTCCTGCGCTGTCAACCATTCTTTCACTGTTTTTTCTAGTTACTTTCAATCCGCCTCCCAACGCACTTTGATACAACCTCTCTGCACCACTGTACCCTGTCTTAGGATCATAATAGATGTCTCCGCAACCCTTGCTCTGTCTCCACACCAAGCTCCATATAATTCACACACAATATACAGTTCCAATAGCACTGCGCCAATTTTAAAACAGGCGCCGTTATTTGGTTTGACGCGAAATGTCATACTTGAGTAAACACCTTTTTTTAATACCCACCTTAGACTCCAATATCCACATGACGTTGTACTGACCATTCAAAGACTGCTCAGTGGGTATTGGCAACGTTGTGATCACACACCACTGCTTCGCTTCCATCATCAATACCCACATTGCTCTCAGGGTCAACGATGTCACACAAGACTTCTATGTACTTCAGACCTCTTAGAATGTCGACTTCGTTTGGGCTGATGTACCACTTTGAGTCACCCTTAATCACCCTATCCTTCGCGAAACCAAATAGAGGCCCAAGGGCTCTAAGCTTAAATGGGGCGCTAGCCTTAATCATGCATCTACTTGTGAACGGTGCTTTCTCTATATCAAGGTCCGCACCCCCCCGTTCTTTAAAGTCTTTTTTTAATAGTCTGACTAGTGTGTCGAAGTTAGCGTACCCACCACTCGTTATCGTGCTTTTAAGATCACTCGAAGGGTGACTCGCCGCGGAGAGCCAAGCGGAGTCACCATCTAATACGTTATTGTAGTCCCAAAACACAGTGGCTGTCTTAACCATAATGTACGGGTTATCGTGCGTGATCATCACACTGTTGTCAAAGGACACAACTTTTTCCACACCCTCAATGAATACCGTCAACTTTCGCATTATGTATAACATACAGTATATTATATGCAGAAAGCCTTTCGTGAGTACTATGGAAAGTACTACAAACTCGCGATGGCTAACACATCGAAGGCCACACACGACGCAAAGGCAGACCTCATCAAAAAGTACCCCCACGCCACTTTAAGCAAATTCGAGTTCTATCCAAATATTTCACAAGATGGTAAAATCATGAGTGTTGACGTGTATTTCAGAAACAATGACATCCTTAGCACAGACATAACCAGCGCAACCTTCAAAAATGATAAAAGCATGTGGAAGTGGCTACACAATAGCAAGTTCCCAATAATATGGCAAGGTGGTGGAGCTATCCAACCACTGCCAAAAGGTCATAAGAACCACTGGGGGCTTTGGGATGGTTATCCAACAGAAAACGTGTTGAATTATCCAGTGAATAACTTTAAAGTTTTTGTTAACCAAAATAGCTACTTCATGTCAAAGCTACCAGTCTTACAAATCACCACGTCAAAGACAAAATCAGAGTGGGATGACAACGAATCTTACTATCGCGTTGTGTTTGCGACGTATTGTGCGAGTTTCTGTTGTGGGGTGTCATTGCAACATTTATCAGTGTCACAAGAAGTTCACCCCGTGGTCACAAGTGTGATGAGGTTTTCATTTGTACTTCACCATTAGAAGACTTCTCAGAAGAATGGAGGGTGGTGAGACCATGAAATCGATAAGTAGAGAATTTAACGCTTCCGAATTGTATGGCAAGATTTCCAAAATCCCCAGAAGGCATTACTACCAGAATAAAGTCCTGAGCGATGGCACTTTAGGTGAATCTAGAGTCTTCACACTCAACGACGTCCAGAATGATTACAAACGATACGTCGCGCGATTGTCAGACGGCTTCACCAACATTGGGCTGCAATATCTAAATCAGAGCATAGAGTCCTTTGTGTACTCCACACTTGGTGCGCAAGCGAGAACACGTGTGTCAGTCGTTGGTGGTTCTGCAGGAAGTCTAGAAACCCAACAAGAATTCCGCAAGTTGTTTTCTGACAGTGTTATTCAGTATGACGTGTCGACATGGATTCTCAACATGAACAAATCGATTAGAGACACCAACGTTGTCCAAAATCTTGCAGTGTCACCAAGTACGTGGTTGATGCCAAGTAACGTGGTGATTCTCAAGAATAAAATCGCTGGGTACAACAACTTACTAAAGGTTGCCACAGAGTCCATGAGATTTGGGGTGAACACTAGCTTGAATGCAACAACACCAACAATTACGGCTAAAAAAGTCCACCAAGAAAATGTGGTGACTCACTCCCTAGTAGCGTCAACGATTGTGAAGAAAAAAGCTCACCAAGAAAGTGTGGTGGCACCAACGACTGTGGCTAAAAAAGTTTACCAAGAAAATGTGACACCACCTCCTGTGAAAAAAACAGTGGTCACTACCACAAGTAAGTCAGACACGACAACGCTGGTGATAATCTTGGGGTTCTCAGCAGTCTCTGGCTATCTGTTAACCAAATACACCTTGAAGTAGTAATGAGTCTAAACTACGGGTATGAGTCTGACGACCCTCACGATAAAATACTAAAGAGAACGAAAAGGCATCTGAACGAAGATCCTAAGTTAAGCGCGACTGGTGGAAGGATGTCTGGAATAATAGACATGCAAGGCTCAGCGATAAAAAACGTAGCAGACCCAGTCGATGACTCAGACGTCACAAACAAAAGAACTCTAGAGCAATTGCTATCAAGCTACCTCAAGAGTCAGTCCTACAACATTGTGCTTGACTTCAACGTTAGCACACACGCCTTAAAAAATGTGGAGTTTCACACCAATGGTTCAAACAAAGTGAAGGCCATTGGTGAAACAAGTAAATTAGTGCAAAACAACCCGGCTTATGGTCCTATTGTTGGCATCAGCGGTGTGAGTCAAAGTTTTCTATCACCCGTGTTAACACCAATCCCACTTGAGTCAGGTCTCCATTTTAATTGTCCAAGTATGCAATGGTGTGATCTCTCCATTTTTGTTGTGGTGAGGTTACCAATGAGAACCGCTGGATCAAATTGGGAGACAATTATATCAAACGACGATGGTAGTTGGGATAAGTTCATAGGGTACAAGACTGGTGTGACCAACAAGCTCGCGTATGGTGGTAGCATCCCAGCGATGGAGAAAGTATGCACTATTCCGAGTGGTGTTGACCTCACAAAAATGCATATGATATCGATACACTGGCAAATGAGCAATTCGCACGTCAGAGTCAACAACGTCAAGTCAACCGATTCAGACTTCATAGCAAATATGAAAAAGATAGGCGCACCCTACGGAACAATTTTTGGAATACATCGACCAAGAATACCACTCGCACCTTATGCGCACCCATCGTTGATAGAATTCTACGGTGTGAAAATTGTGAGTGGTTACATGACAAACCGAGACATCATAATCATGGGTGGAGAAATGATGAAGGAATATGGTGTAAAGTAAATGGGAGCGTGTGTTTCAAAAGAACGTGAAATATATAAAATAAATAAAACGACTGACCACATGTTCAAAGCTGGTGGATCATTTGGTCGCGGTGACGTTACTCTCGAGCTCCACGCTGAGATTGGTATGAGGTCTAAAAAGACTTACGGCGAACCTATTATGATACCCGCAGAATTAGACACTGTAGGAGTGGTGGGAGACGTGACCTAAGTTATGTGATGGGTTGGCTTAGAAAACTGGCTCGTAACATTAGAAACTTTTTCAGACGACGTAGAAAACTGAAGACTAATAAAACGTATTTGCTGCATTGGTACACAACAAACCAGATCTATAAAAAACCTGACACCTATGTCGAGTAGTTTTTTTGTAGGAGACTATAATATAGTGATGACCTCCACAGCGCTTCGATTATTCGACTTCGATGGCCACCAAATCACAACGGTCATGGACAACGGTGAAATATGGTTCAAAGCAAGAGAAGTCGCAAGTGCTCTAGGTTACGCTCGACCAAAAGACGCAGTTAATGACCACGTCGAACCCGATTGCAAAATGAAGATGGAACAAGCCTCGTTTATCAACGAACTTGGGGTCTACTCATTGACGTTCTCGAGTAAATTGGAGCGTGCGAAACACTTTGGAAGGTGGGTGCACTCAGAGGTCTTACCAAGCGTTAGAAAAAGTTTAGCTAGCGTTGGTCTCAAACACAATCAATTTAAAATGATCACCGAGTTCGACCTTCATACGAAAGTTGTTGGTTTTCTTAGGAAATATTATCCAGAAGCTATTTTGATAGCTGCTTGTGGTGAAAATCAAGACACTTCGAGTAAAAGAATAAACTCGTGGAAAAAAGGTTACCAACGTGGAACACCTGACTTAGTTATTGCCAATGCAAACCGACAGCACAGCGGGCTTGTGATTGAGTTCAAGAATCCAGGTGGTACAGGCAAGACGTCCAAAGAGCAGGAGTCTCTGTTGCTCAGATATAAATCCGCTGGTTATCTAACGTTGTTGTGTGAGTCATACGACGACGCTATTACCACGGTAATAAAATATTTCTTTGACGTTGGGTTTCAGTGCTCTCACTGCCTTCGTAAATTTAAAAATAAATCAGCGTTGAGTAACCATGAGAGACGCTATTGTAAAGAGACTTTTTAGACAGCGAGTAATAAGTCGAATTAGCGCTCGTTCTCGTTGTTGAGACGACGTCTGAAGCGACAACTGCTCTAGCATTTTTTAAAGACGTTTTTAACTTGATAAAAACGTTTGCGAAGATTTCTCTATTTATTTCACAAACCTTCTGACCACTGTGTGAAAAAATGTTTCTACGGGAGACATTGGACGCTTCATGTGACCAATGTCTAAATTTAAAAAGTGGGGTATCCGAGAACACCCCTAATTTTGTGTGGAAGGATGATGACGTCTGCACACCGCGCGATATTGCTCAGCACCACCAACGAATGATGGTCCTGGGTTGTATCTCCAATTGAATGGCGCTTCAACAGTTGTTCCGTAAGTGTCGCGACAAACGGCGCAATACGCTTTTAGAAATGTGATGTCGTCTGCCACTGGGAAGAGCGTGTCAAGCTCACCAATTCTTTTTAGGCGCTCTGTTGATATGAGACCACAAATAATGACATGAATGCCGGCTTTGATGTACTCGTGAATAATTGGGAGTAGATCAGAGTACCAATGGCCCTCGTCAATTCCGATGACGTCGTAGTCAGCTACTTCGGAAGAACTTGGAAGGTTGGTGATTAACTTCGCAGGTAAACTGTCTGATCCGACGACAATGGTCTGACGATGTGTGGAGAACGCGTGGTCAGTTCGTCTGGTGTCGCCTGCGTTGTTCATGTAAAGGACTTTGAGCCCTGACTTACTTAACGTAACTAACCTGCGGAGAGTCTCTGTCGTTTTTCCTGCGAACATGGGACCAATCACGATTTCTAGTCTACCAACTTTTCTCATGGTTACTATACCCTCAGAGAAATATTTTTTATTGTGATGGAAATCGTTGTTCGTTGTTGAATATCCGCCGAAGCTCTAAGTTTTCAAGATGAGTCTTCGAGCTCTCATGTCTTGAGCGACACATTGGGCTATTGGTAGCCACACCGCATGGGTAACAGACGTACGCGCTTTCATCTCTCGCAAAGTGTCTGTGGGCGGGCGAGAGTACGTGGTCCCTGATATCATCCGCACCCAGTATCTCATTACACCCCACCTTGCAAACGTGAACGTCGCGGTTTGCGGCGAGCTCTAGCCACGCTTTGGCTTTGGTTGGGCATGGTTTCCATAGAAGGGTCGCTAAGAACACTTGGAGGAAATTACCGAGTAATGTGGCGTTGGACTCACGAGGGTTGCTCAAGTAGACACCACTCGCTAACATAAGGTACTTGAATGATGAGTAACACCACACAGGGATTATGTCAGCTAATGTATCAGCAAGCTCGTTGGCTCTGTCTTCTCGAAGATCGATCCAAGCGTCGAGAAGATACCTCGTATGGCGGATCTGAGAGCCAAGCCGTTTTGGTGGCCCTTCGGGGTCGGGGTCGAACATTGTGTATGTTGAGAAGTACTCGTTTAAGACGATAGGTCCAGAGGCGTCTTGTAGGGTAGGCACACTGATAAAGGCTGTTCTCAACATGTTGGCAATATCTTCTTCGCTGATTTCTCGGGCTTGAGTCATTATGTTATACTCCTGGAAAAAATCCTAATTATTTTAGTGCGTTTGGTCTGGAACTGTGAGATACCTGTGAGGTCATCTGTGAGACACCTGTGAGGTCAACTGTGAGTAAGATAATATGTGATAGTGTATTAGATGGTTGAGGACTCACAGACGGCTGTTGAAGCGAAGATTACGGCTGATGTGAAAAGTGTTAAGGTGAAGGACCCAAAGCGTGTCGCTGCTGGTAAAAAGTTGGCTGAGATATCGAAAGCTGCTAAAGAAAAGAAAATGCGTGAAATGATAGTTAACGAAGAGCAGGGTGGTGAGTGGAGCTATGGATATGTTGTCGGAACACTTGGTGTAATCATCGCTGGTGCTTCGTTATGGTACACAATTAGCAGTGAAAAAGAGACACGACTAGAGCCTGTGAGTACTACACCAGCTGTGTCAGAAAGTTGTAGAGCTCGTCGTCCAACACTTGACACATTTGATTCTTGAACAAAACACACGACAATGTATATATGGCTGCGATCGATCGAAAAGAACTTATGAACGAATTGTACGATGCGCTACTTGTTACGACTGGCGCTGTGGTAGTGAGTATGATTTCTAAAAAGGCTTTGGGAGAACCATTGGGAACACCAGAGACAGTGAAAGGCACAGTGAAACTTGCTGCAGCTGTTGGTGCAGGAACGCTGTTAGTAAAATGGATGCAATCGAAAAAGTGGATACCGACAGATCCATTCAAATCAACGTAAGTTAATGGCGAGTGTTGTGGCTGGAGGGATATTTAATGCAGTGGCTTTTGCAGGCGCTGGCTTTATGTTTTCAAAGTTTAATCACTCGGGTTATGAAGCTGAGATGGAAAGACACAACCATGCGTTGGAGCAGTTAGCCAGCGCGAAAGAAGCGTGGTATGAAAATGAAGTCGCCAAGAAAGATAAGATCCAGCGTTTGCGACAACGGCTCTCTGATGCTAATGCTGACATTAATGACACAAACCACGCGTTGGAAGAACTTAGAAGCGTAACGACCATACAATACAGCGGACGAGTGTTCACTGACCTCCCGAAGATTGCGGATTACTACCAACCGAGTGCGGAAATGAAGGAATACCAGTTATTGTTTGTTAGCGCGCTAGGTTTGGGTAGTGGGATAGCGGTATGGGTGCTAACTCGATAAAAAAATGTTGGAGTAGTATAAGAGTGATGGACAAACTTATGAGGCAGATGAGCTACGGCTACACAATTGACGAAATCGCGAGTGAGACGCAAATTGAGTGTGGAGACACCCCCAGGCTCTACTACTGCTCGGATTGTGACGTTGTGAAACGTGTGACCGACTGCGGTGGGTACGCGTGTCCAAAGTGTGGCGACATCGAATGGGGTTACGTTCAGAGCTATAGTGATATGAGACTCACACGACTAAAAAGCGTTCACAAACGGTCTTGGTGGATGGGGAGGAGACTGCGGAACGTTGTGAAGGGTGAGCACCTTGAGTTGATAAAAGAGGACTTCTTGAAAGTTGTCAATGTGCTGCACTCATGCAATTTGATCAAGGGTAGAAATGTCAGCAGATATGGATACTACATTATTAGGTTGTGTCATAGAAGACGAGTTGAGACACTCAAGAAGGTGTCAGACCTCAAAGATGGGAAGGTGAAAGACTTGTTCGACGACAATTTGTTTGGGGTGGTGTACCCAAAGCTAGGATGGTGCGAAAGTGGCGACAATTATTACGACGAGTGGTTTAGGAAAAAAACAAGTGTAGTATATAGAAGCCAATGAGTCGGACTGTGAGAAACCCGCTGAAAAAAAGACGGGCGCATAAGACGAGTACAGCCGTTGTCAATTCACTAACAGATGAAGCGACCAACGTTCACGGCTTCTTTAGAGACCAAGAAACACTAGTCGAAGACCTCACACCGCCAACACATCTGTTGGATCGAGCACTGAGAGGGTTCACAAGGTCCTATGGAGTCGAAGTGATTGACGACAGAGACATCAATCAGGTAAATGGTAGTAGAAGTGCTGTCACTAACCTTTTGAGACGTGAACTAGGTGAGACCAATGGAATGAAAGTGGTGGAGACAGTCAAAGTCACTTTTGAGAAAGTTTTAGAACTCAATAAGACCACATACAAAACTGCCTACTTTAACAGCGAGACGTTCGTCGTCATTAACGAGCACGACATCGAGGGTGTTGCCAATCGTGGGTCGGAGCAGATCTTGACGCGGATAGCTGGGTGGTTATCTGAGGGGTCTGGATGGACTATCGACAAAATAGACGCGCACTACGTCAATGTCGCTATTTACAGACCTTTGCATGGGAGTAGCTACATTGCGTTGCCAAAGGAGCTGTGCAACAGTATGAAGGGTCTGATAAACGTAAATAACGATGATGACAACGAGTGCTTTAGATGGTGTCACCTTGCACATAAGTTTCCTGTTGGAAAAAACTCTGACAGAACGTCAAAGTATGTCAGACATGTCAGTAAGCTGAATTATGACGGAATCGACTTCCCAGTCACACTCAAAGACTACAACAAGATCGAAAAGGCGAACGATATTAGCATAAACGTTTTTGGGTATGAAAATTTGCAGCCATTCCCTGTGTACGTTTCTAAGGAAGCGTATCCTGACCATATGGACCTATTGTTGATAACTAATGACGTGGGCAACAAGCATTATGTGTACATTCGCGATTTTAACAAATTCATGTACCGTCAGACAAAGTATAAGGCGAGAAAGCACTTTTGTAGATATTGCCTGCAGTGTTTTACCCGAGCGGACGTGCTTGAAAGTCACATTGAAGTATGTTTGGTCATCAATGGGAAGCAAGCTATTAAAATGCCGCAAAAAGGTGCGAAAGTGAAATACGAGAATTTTAGTAGACAGCTAAATGTACCATTTGTGGTGTACGCAGACTTTGAGGCTATCACACAGAAGGTGGACACAACAAGGCTATCAAGCGAGCGTAGCTACACAAATGCTTACCAGAGGCATGTTGACTGCGGTTATGGGTACAAACTAGTTTGTTGCTACGACAACGAGTACAGTAAGCCAGTAAAAGTGTATCGCGGTGAAAACGCAGTCAACAAGTTCATTGGGGAGATGTTAGAAATTGTTGAATATTGTAAAGAAACATCTGAGAGTCACTTTAACAAAGAAATGATACTGACTGATGCCGATAAGAAGAACTTTGACGAGGCTGAAAGTTGTCATATTTGCAGTGTTGAGTACACTGGCGTTGACGTTAGAGTGAGAGACCACTGTCATGTCTCAGGTAGGTATAGAGGGTCCGCGCATCGTGAATGTAACGTGAACTTTAAGTTGACCGACAAAATTCCTGTGATCTTCCATAACCTACGTGGCTACGATAGCCATTTCATTATGCAGGAGATTGGTAAGTTTGGCCAAGACATAAATGTGATACCAAACAACATGGAGAAGTACATGGCGTTCATGCTTGGAAAAAACTTGGTGTTCTTGGACAGCTTTCAGTTCATGGGTAGTGGTCTAGACAACTTGGTGAAGAACCTACCAAGGGACGCTTTCAAATACACGTCAGAAGTGTTTCGCGACGATGGGTTGGCACTAATGACAAGAAAGGGAGTCTACCCCTACGATTATATGGACTCCTTTGAAAAATTCGATGAGCGCGAGCTACCCTCCAAAAAGGACTTCTACAGCGTTCTGAATGACGAGCACATTACGGAAGAAATGCACGAGCGCGCCATCGATGTGTGGGACTACTTCGACGTTGAAAGTATGGGTGAGTATCACGACCTGTATTTGAAAAGCGATGTACTCTTGCTTGCCGACGTTTTTGAGAACTTTAGAAAGACATGCCATCGCGAGTATAAATTAGACCCGTGTCACTATTTCACATCGCCTGGATTGGCTTGGGATGCTATGCTAAAGATGACTGGAGTGGAGCTTGAGTTATTGTCCGACATCGACATGTTCCAGTTCGTAGAACTAGGTATGCGTGGTGGTGTGAGCTACATATGCAACAGACATGGTGTGGCGAATAATAAGTACATGGAAGGGTATGACAAAGAGCAAGAGTCGAAGTATTTGATGTACCTTGACGCCAACAACTTGTACGGATGGGCAATGAGTCGAAGTCTACCCACGGGCGGCTTCAAGTGGTTGACTGAGAAAGAAATAGAAAAAGTTAATCTGCACGACTATCACGACGGTAGTAAAAAAGGTTTACTACTCGAAGTCGACTTGGAGTATCCAGACCACTTGCATGACCTACACAACGATTACCCGGTGGCTCCTGAGAAGATGGAGATAACTGTTGACATGTTGTCGGAGTACTGCACAAAAATCAAAAATAAGTTTAACGTGAGTGTTGGTGGTGTGAAAAAGTTGGTGACTAATTTGATGGACAAAAAAAAGTATGTGTGTCACTATGGAAATCTGCAGTTGTACACGGATCTTGGACTAAAAATCAAAAAGGTTCATAGGGTCCTACAGTTTGACCAATCCAAGTGGTTGGGCAAGTACATCGACTTTAACACAGTCAAAAGAACCGCAGCTAAGAACGCTTTTGAGAAGGATTTCTTCAAGTTGATGAATAACAGTGTGTTCGGAAAAACGATGGAAAACTTGAGGAAGCGTGTGGACGTGAGATTAGTGACCACCGAGAAAAAATTAGAAAAGCTTGTCTCGAAGCCGACGTTTGTGTCTTGCAAAATATTTAGCGAGAACTTAGTCGCCGTCCACAAAGTCAAAGAGACGCTGACATTAAATCGACCTGCATATGTGGGTATGTGCATACTAGACTTGAGCAAAACGCTGATGTACAATTTTCACTACAATTATATTATGAAAAAGTACTCTAGCGACACCTGCAGATTACACTTCACCGACACTGACAGTCTGTTGTACTCAATCAAAACCGATGACGTTTATTCCGACTTTATGATGGAGTGCGAAAAGTTTGACAATAGCGACTACCCTGCAGACAGCCCATTCTTTTTTAGAGAGAATAAGAAAGTTATTGGGAAGATGAAGGACGAGTGCGCTGGAACGCCAATTGTCGAGTTCGTCGGGTTGCGCAGTAAAATGTACAGCTATTTGAAAGAGGGTGGAGGTGGTGGGAAAACCGCTAAAGGTATTAGAAAGAACATAATTAAAAAGGTAATCAGACACGAAGATTACAAAAGCGTGCTACTAGAGCAGAAACAATTGCGACACACAATGAAGACCATTAGAAGTGTCAAACATCAGCTCGGTAGCTACGAAATTAATAAAGTATCGCTATCCTGCTTCGACGATAAACGATACCTTTTAGAAAATGGTATTGACTCCTACGCATATGGTCACAAAAACATTGTAGTGAGAGACACCACTGAAAACAGTGAGCAAACGGACTAATTCGCAAAACGACTGGCTATTTGTTAGTCAATGTTGTTAGCCAATCAAAAGAGCGCCATTTCGCTATCCACTTGGATAAAACATCACCACTAGAATCAAAATCTAGTGGTTTTTTTTTCGCGCGTGAATTGAGACAACAGCAGAACGCGTCGGTTGAAATGACACTTTCTATTTTTTTAATATGTGGGAGTGAGCTCGTACCACATTTTATTTTTTTAACACGCGAAAATGTTGAAATGACACTTTCTATTTTTTCCTAAATATAATTTGACATAAATTTGTGAGAATTTTGAAACGACACTTTCTATTTTTTAAATGTGGCTGAAATGGTGTCAAATTTAGCGAGAGTCGTGATTTAGTATAAATTTGGTATTGTTTCGCTAGTCTCGCGTGTGTTTGACATTAATTAAGTAGAAAATGTGGGAGGGGTGTCTAGATTGACTAACGATCGTTGTAGTAGTATAGCAACTAAGGCTGCGAGCTTATTCGATGTTAATCGTAAATATAAATACCAAAACATCGTCAAATTTGTCGAGTCGTGACTTGGCAAAATTTGGTGATGTTTTGGTGTTTATATTCACGGTTGAGGTCGATTGAGCTCGCAGCCCTAGTTGCTATACTACTCTTTTGGCATATATATATATAAGCCCTATTTATTTCATTTCATTTCGTCTTACTCTGATGAAGGGCTCCGCTCGAAACGTCAGTATCTCGTCACTAAATTCTTGGCAGTTTACCAATATATATATATATATATATATATATATATATATATATATATATATATATATATATATATATATATATATATATATATATATATATATATATATATATAAAGATTGTTTGTTCGCTTTCATGATGTAAAGTTTTTCCTCGAGGCGCAAATTACAACGTTTTCCTCCACTAGCTTCTGTATGCTGCGGCACGCTTTGCCACTGACCAATAGTGATCTTAACATCACGCTTATGTCATCGACGAAGAAGAAGAAACATTTAAAAGTGCCTGTCCCGGGTTTATGCATGACTGTAAGTCAGAATTTTGCACATGACTGTAAGTCAGAATGGAGGGAAATACCAGCAGCTGTCCCTCAGGGCACAAAGCTAGGTCCGTGGCTGTTTCTTCTCATGATTGATGATATAGACGTCACCAACTTTGATCTATGGAAATATGCGGATGATACTACCATCGCCGAGTGTGCGCTCAAGAATCATACAAGCCTGAAGATCCAGGACGCCGTGATTGATCTGACAACCCAGTCTCATACAAACAAGTTCCAACTAAATGAGTCAAAATGTAAAGAGCTTCGAATATCTTTTGCCAAGCGTGCTCCTGATTTCGCTCCTATTATCGTCAACGGAAAACCAATCGAAGTAGTGTCAAGCGCCAAATTACTGGGTATAAACATCTCCAGTGATCTTAAATGGAACAACCATATAATATCGGAAATAGTTAAAAAGGTTTCAGCACGTCTATGGCTTCTTGAGGCAATTAAAAAGGGCAAATATCGCAACAAAGGAACTTATTACATTCTACACTACTTGTGTCCGCCCAATCATCGAGTATGCCTGCCCAGTTTTTCACAATGGTCTGCCAAAGTATTTATCGGATGACCTTGAAAGGTTGCAGAAGCGGGCCTTACGAATAATTTTTACCTCCATCAATTACTCCGATGCGCTACAAGCAAGTAATTTAATACCTCTCCATGATCGTATGGAAGCACTGACGAGTAGTCTTTTTGAAGAAATTTGTAAGGCCAAGTAAAAAAATATAGTAGTTTATCGTCCTAACTTTGAAAAAAAGGAGAATGCTAGCGCTTTTCTTTTTTCTTTTTTTTATTCAAGATGGCTTCTCCGAAATGGCCATCACCCACCAACACCTATTTTTAACACATATTAAATCTATTTAACGTGGTATTACAAGTACAAACAAGAATTGGATGGATTTCTCTACAACTGTTTCGATACAAGATTGCGCCAAAACAAATTGTGACGTGTAAACCAGAAATGAACCGAAAAGTCCCGAAAGTTGCCGAAAGGTAACGGAAGATACCGAAACGCACGAAAATGGCCGAAAGGTTGCGCAAAAGGCCCCAAAAACAAGACATATTTTCGATGCAAATAAAATAAAAAATAAAATAAAATTTGAAACGGCCGGAAAAAAGGATGCGGGCGGGGACGATAAACTACTTAATTTTTTTACTTGACGATAAACTACTTTATTTTTTTACTTGACGATAAACTACTTTATTTTTTTACTTGACGATAAACTACTTTATTTTTTTACTTGGCCTAACAATAACAATCATAAACTATATAACTTACTTCCTCAAATTAACAAATGTTCCTTAAATTTGAGAAACAAACGCACTTTTAACGTCCCTCTTTGTAAAACAAACCTGAGGCTTAAGCCGTTTTGGGCTGTAATGGGTTTTACTGAAATAAAGTATCTATCTATCTATCTATGTAGCAAGAAGAAATGTTATATATCTTGTCGTTCGAACATTTTATCTTCATGCCTTTATTCACAGGAAATGACGTCAAGCAACAGTGAAATATAAAGAAAGTTTGGCTCTGAACTTTATACCTGTTATGTTAGACAAAATTCGCTCAATTCCCAAACTTTCATTGTATTTCACTCACTGATCTAATATTAAGAATCAATGTTTTTGCGTGTCCCTGCTTTGACGTCATTTCCTGTGAATAGTAAATATTTTAGCAACAACCAGATATTTTATGTAAAGTCCCCCAAACGGATAGGATTATTGTCAATGAGCGTGACCACCGAGTGTGTATTGTGCCATGATTGCGTGCGCGGTTTGCGTTTGCGTGGGGGTGGTGTGCATGTGGCGTGCGAACCACAACAACAATAAAGGCCAATAAAAGTTCAAAATATGGCAGAGGAAAGAAGCGAAAGTGATGTTGAGGAAATTAAGCAGGAAAGAAAGGAAAACGAGCAAGAGAAAGACAGTTTACATGCCAGCGAAGTTCTCGAGAATTTGCGGCGGTTATACGTCGAGCAAAAACTATGCGATGTGACGCTTGCTGTGGGAAATATTGATGAAGTGAAAGCGCACAGGGTAGTGCTGGCAGCAAACAGTCCTTACTTTTATGCGATGTTTACGAGTAGTTTATCCGAGAGTACATCCCGGCGGATTGTTTTAAAAGAAGTGAACTTTAAAGCAGTTCAATTGCTCGTTGAATACTGTTACACTTCCTTGATTCGTTTTGATGAAACAAACGTCGAGAGTCTGTTGAAGACAGCACATCTTTTGCAGTTTAACAGTATCGTGAAGAAGTGTTGCGTATTCATGACATCTCAACTTCATCCGACCAACTGTCTTGGTATCAGCGGTCTTGCAGAATTACATGGCTGTATTGACCTGCGAGACAGTGCTCTCAGCTATGCGAGAAAGCATTTTTGCAGTGTGGCTGTCACTGATGAGTTTTTCATGGCATCTTTCGCACAAATCAACGACCTTCTGTTAAGTGATGTTTTAATTGTTCCCTCAGAGAAGGATGTATTTGATATCGCTATGTCGTGGGTTAAGCACGATTTGGAAAACCGGCAAAAAATGTTACCACAGATTTTAAACAGCATCCGACTGCCTCTTCTGTCTCCTAAAATACTGGGTAACGTGTAATACTATTAACCTTTATGGAGTTTATGCCCCAGTCATTTAATCCTAACTTCTCCTATTAAATATAAATATCAATTGATGACTTGCACATCATGTCACGGCATCCATGTTGGTCAGGAACGTAAACAAACAAACAAAAGAATATCATTAACTTCTTTTGTTTGTGGCACCAACATGGCCACCAAACCTTTGTCTTTGGAGTCTCAAGGGATTGATGGTGTAACCAAGAAGTAATGAAAATAAACTGATAACTAAAAAACTAATAAACCAAAGATAAACTGGACATGTTTTTAAAATAACTAGTACTATAAGAAATGTTAGGAGACCAATGAGAAGAATATGTAATATATAAATAATGTCAAGGGATTTGTTGCAAAAATGTGCCCCACTCTAGACCGGGGAATTAGAGGGCTTTTGCTTGCCGGCATAATGGTTCAGCGATTTATCACACTCGATTTAACATGTCTTTTTTATAGAATTTAATGTGTCTTTTATAGAACATAGATATGTAAGTGTGATATGTAAGTGTGTGATGCGATAATACACTGTACTGTATGCATGTACAGTGTAGATTTTTTAGGTTTTAGATTACTGAAACACTTGGTGGTATTATGTAAATGTTCTTATTACCGTACTGACGTCTTTTTCGGTTCTGAATCACAAGTATGAAAAACTGCTGCTTTTATCTGAATGATTGTATTGCCCAATGTTCTCGTAGGGATGGGGGTATTTGTTGCATTATTTGTCCCCACTATAGGGGTTTTAACATCCATTTGCAAAGTGCCCCTGGGTCCCTTGGGGGTCAACCCCTCGGGATGGCCACTATTAGGAGTCATGCTATATGTATAACTGGCAAAATCATTCATTTGTAGTTGAGTGGTTAATGTTATGCACCGTTATTTAAATACAGAACTCAATGCACAATGCCTCTTCCTTGGAGCCTGTATACACTAGATATATATTTCAATTGCATTTCAAGCATTCTTTTGTGTGGTCCTCAAACAAACAAATGTTGCACATGTGTAGTAGAGTCTGTTATTCACTTTAAAAAAATATTCTATTTCAGTTGATTGCATTGAAAAAGATGAACTTGTTTCAGCTAATAGTTTGTGCTTAAAAACAGTGAGAGAAGCAAAGAACTATCTTTTCCTGCCTGAAAGAAAAGAAGAATTTGATAGTGACAAGAAGAAACCTCGTACACAAGGCATTTGTTTGTATGTAGTCGGTGGAGAGATAGGAAGTTATGTGTTCAACACGCTTGACTGTTACAGTTTTGATAGTGACAGTTGGACGTCCTTGTCTTGTCTGCACAAGCCACGAGATGGAGTAGGTGTGACAACTTATAATGGAAGAATATTTGCAGCAGGAGGTGAGTATGTTTGCTGGGATGTAATTGCAATAGCAGTATATTAAATAGCTTTATGTGTGTACCAGGGACCACATGACACATGGTTACCAGGAACACAGGGCTAACAGGGGGCATATATATGACACAGGGCTACCAGTTGGCACATATATTACACAGGATAATCAAGGACACAGGGCTACGAGGGGCACATCTATTATCGCACCGGGTCAGCAAGGACATATATGACACAGGGTTATTAGGGATACTGACTACCAGGGACATATATAGGACATAGAATTACTAGGCTACCAGAGGGCACATATATGACACATGTTTATCAAGGATTAAGGGTTACCAAGGACACAGGCATGTGACACAGGGTTATCAGGGACACTTATATTGGCCTTCTGGTAACCCTGTGTCATATATGTGCCCCCTGATAGCTCTGTATTCCTGGTAATCCTATGTCCTTGGTAGCATAATTATGCTACCAAGGACATAGGATTACCAGGAATACAGAGCTATCAGGGGGCTCATATATGACACAGGGTTACCAGAAGGCCAATATAAACACTGGGGGCACATATATGACACAGGGTTACCAGAGGGCAAATATATGACACAGGGTTACCAGAGGGCAAATATATGACACACGGTTATCAAGGATACAGGCCGCTAACACGGTTACCAGAGGGCACATTATAACACAGGGGGCACATATATGACACATGATTACCAGAGGGAACATATATGAGACAGGGTTATAAAGGATACAGGCCTAACACAGGGTTACCAGAGGGCACATATAACACAGGGGGCACATATATGACACAGGATTACCAGAGGGAACATATATGAGACAGGGTTATCAAGGATACAGGGCTACCAAGGGCACATACACTGTATATGACACAGGGTTACCGGTACCAGAGGGCGAATATATGACACAGGGTTACCAGAGGGCAAATATATGACACAGCGTTACCAGAGGGCAAATATATGACACAGGGTTTCCAGAGGGCAAATATATGACACAGGGTTACCAGAGGGCAAATATATGACACAGGGTTACCAGAGGGCAAATATATGACACAGGGTTACCAGAGGGCAAATATGTGACACAGGGTTACCAGAGGGCAAATATATGACACAGGGTTACCAGAGGGCAAATATATGACACAGGGTTACCAGAGGGCAAATATATGACACAGGGTTACCAGAGGGCAAATATATGACACACAGTTATCAAGGATACAGGCCTAACACAGGGTTACCAGAGGGCATATATAACACAGGGGGCACATATATGACACAGGATTACCAGAGGGAACATATATGAGACAGGGTTATCAAGGATACAGGGCAAACACAGGGTTACCAGAGGGCACATATATAACACATGGGGCACATATGACACAGGATTACCAGAGGGCATATATATGACAGGGTTATCAAGGATACAGGGCTAAGACACATATGATACAGGGTTACTAGGGGGCACATATATGACAAAGGGCTACAAGAGGGCACATATATGACACAGTTACCAGGGATACATGGCTACCATATATATAGGGCACATATATGACACAGGTTTATCAAGGATACAGGGTTACCAAGGACACATTACACAGGGTTAGAGGGCACATATATGACACACAGTTACCACATATATGACTGGGGACACTGGGCTACTAAGGGCACACATAGGGTTACCAGGGATCCTGGGCTACCAAGGGGAACATTTATGACTGACACAAGGCTACCAGGGACACAGGGCTACGATAGGGCACATATACACAGGATTACCAGGGACACAGAGCTACCAGGGGGACATATACAACACAGGGACACATTGCACCATTTATGTCACTGTTATGACAGGTTTATGTCACTGTTATCTCAAGGTTGTGATGGTGAGTCTGCTTTGAGCTCTGTGGAATATTATAACCCTAGCATTGACACTTGGAGTTTTGTAAACCCCATGTTGCTGAAAAGACATGCATTTTCTTTGGTGCAGATGAGTGGCTGGTTATATGCTGTGGGAGGCAGTGACTTTGGTCACACAGAATATGATAGCGTAGAACAATATGATCCTGTGAGGTAAGCTCATGATGCTATCATTTTATACAGAGAGAGACTAGAGAGAGGAGAAAGGGGAGGGATGACGCGAGAGTCATAGAGAAAGTAAAAAAGGAAGGCTCAAGTGTCAAATATAGAGGGAGAGTCGAAGACAGACTGCTTTATAGAAAATCCAAACCCGTCTAAATAAATTGTACATAATTTGTAAGTTTAAAAAATTATAACAGACAGACAGACAGACAGACAGACAGACAGACAGACAGACAGACAGATAGACAGACAGATAGACAGATAGACAGATAGACAGATAGACAGATAGACAGATAGACAGATAGAGAGATAGAGAGATAGAGAGATAGAGAGATAGAGAGATAGAGAGATAGAGAGATAGATAGATAGATAGATAGATAGATAGATATAATATGGTAGAATAAACAATAGAAGTGTGTCAAAGTTCATCGTCCTGGTGATTGACGTTTCGACGGCCTCAGCGGCGGTCATCTTCAGAGTCAAGTAAAGCGTGTTTGTCAGGTTTGCCTATATATACGTCTGGTTCATTATGTCGTCGTTTATTTGTGAATTTGTGTCATAATTAGTGTGAGTGGGTGTTGCGTCATGCGTTAAGCGTGGGCCTATTGTTCGTTGGTGGGTCTATTGTTTGTCTTTTGTAAGATGTCGGTAATTGCTGTGATCTGACAAGTGGTTTGTGTTCCAGGTTAGTATACCAACTTTCTAATGCAAGTCACTGTTTGTAGTTGGTACTGAAGGCGATACATTCAGCCGAGTCCCAGTCAATGTCATGTTTCGTTTGTACGTGGTGTTCAGTGATGTGATTAGTTCCCCGTTTCTAGAAGCTCGTTTTTGTTAAGGTAATCTGATTTTTAGGTTTCTGTCTGTCTCACCAATTGTCCTGGTAGTCGGCGCATTTGATCTTGTAAATTGAACCCTGTTTTTCGCGAAGCTGTTCTTTATGTCTTTACATTAGTCAGTATATGTCGCGAAAGTGGTCATAGGTTTGTGGGCTACACGTATGCTGTACTGAAACCTAACACGCTTTATTTGACTCTGAAGATAACCGCCGCTGAGGCCGTCGAAACGTCAGTCACCAACAGTAGTGTTTTTCAAGACTACAACAACCTGGACGATCAACTTCACACTTCTAATGATACTCATCACCGGGTTCAAACCATTTACTTTAGCTGGATCATGACAGGCAGACATTTAGAAATTAGGAAATGGTTCATGGTTTGACGTGATCCGTTGAGTTATGTAGGGGCGTAGGAAGCTTTGTAAACTTGGGGGGCCGACCAAAGTAAAATTTTCGTTGTGCCTGTCAGTGGCGAAGTTATTCCCAAATCGGTGGTCATGATAACTATTGATCCGAGCGCCGTAGGCGTGAGGCTTTCTAGGAGGCGAAAAATTTTGAAATCTAGATTCCCGCAAATGGCATTTCCTGTATTCTGAGCGGTAATTTTTCAGCTCAGAAGTTTATAAAATTTCATATTTTGGACTGTGATTGGCCCCAAGCAGGCCCCAAACAATGACACATCCTGCTCTCCCGCTGTGAGCAATCAGATAGTTTTCCTGGGCCCTATTTTTGAATCTGGGAACCACTGACAACATATTAATACAATAGTCAGTGAGTCCAACATGGACAATTCAGTACGTTTTTTTCTCAACCGGGGCTACCTTTTACTAGCCTCAATCATTCCGCGATTCCCCCCTTCTGCTTAGTTAAAATAGAAAGCCTACTAGAGTAGAGCTGCGTAAACTAGAGAAATATTAGTACTTTAGTTTAGTAAAACACTCGGGTTAACATGCAAAGATATTGTCATTATTTTTTTTTAATTACTTCTATGACAGTTTAACAGAACATTAATAGGAAGATGTGTTTTCGAACTTCTACTTTCGAATTCAATATTTTTGCTGCAATTTTTCTTTCAAATTCAATTATTTTTGCGGGGGCCGAAAGCTATTCTGGCCCCCCTTTATAATATTGGGGGGCGGGGGCGCCCCCGGCTTCCTACGTCCGGGAAGTTGGGAGAGCGCTATGAAAGCGTATAAAGACTTACTCAAGACGATAGCAGAGTACTACTCTCCCAAGTGCATCATCCATAGCTCAACGGAGTACGTCAAACCATGAACCATTTCTTTTATAATATAGAATAAGAAACAAAAATAATAAAAAACGAGCTGGATTTAGTTGGTTAAAGTGCTACTGAGATGAAAATTCGTCTATCCAATTTTGATTTTATCTAAAAGTATTTTGAAATTGAAACATAATGGCTTTCTCGATCAGTTTCTCAGTTTCTCATCTCATGCAAATTAGATGCCCTATGACGTAATTTTCTCACAGACTAAATAAAAGTTTACAAAATGACGAATATCTCTGCAAATAACAAGCGGAATGTTTTGAAACTTTGCACATGCATGCCAATGATGAAAGTGTACACCACAGCTGTATCAAGTATATTGTTGCCAAGGAGACCACTAGGAAGCAGGTGTCTTTTAACTAAAAAAACTAAAATCTTAATTCTGTTTCTTTCTTAAAGAATAAGATGATTTAGACCTCACAAACACAATATCTTCGTTTGTACGAATCTTCGAATCTATGTACTACAGTAAACGTTATTTGATAGAGGAGAAATAAACAAATTTTGTTTCACAAATGGAAGAGCTCTGACACCAAGAGATCTCAATGGCAACAATATACTATGCACAGTGGTGTGCACGTTCATCATTGCCATACATGTGCAAAGTTTCAAAACATTCCGCTTGTTATTTGCAAGATATTCCTAGCCTCCTCCGCAGGCAACTCTGTGGATTCTTTTTCCCGAGTCAAATAGCTTCCAAGGCTGTTTTGGCCATTTTTGGCCGAGCGGCAGATAATCCCTTGCTGTCCCCTCTTCGTCGACCAATCCCTTCACAATCCCTATATTGATATATTGATATATGTACTGCCTATGCGGCAGTCACTATACATCGGTAATGTTTGGATGTGTTAATATACTAATACACACTGCTATAGTGAATGTGGGAGAGCTTGGAGACAGACGATACATGGACGATCGTCAAGCTCCATCTGAGTCTCGGTGGCTCAATGGTTAGAGCATCTCACCGGCAATCAGAAGGTTATAGGTTCGATTCCTGTCCGGGACTCAGAATCATTTTTTCTGAGGATACATAACATATATAGTGATACGTGTCTATTATATTACGAGAACGTGTATACAGTTCGTAAAATTAGAAATTAATCGGCCATGTTAATATTGGCCGATTAAAACGGATCACCCAAAAGGCGTACTCGGAACTTAATGGTTCGTCCAATCAGGGCGCTATAAAACACGGGCGTGGAAACGGCCTATATATAAGCGCGTGATCCATGTGTGATGCGGAGGACTGGCGCGAGCGTGCTGTAGAAGAAAAAAATTATAAACAATGGCCGAAAAATATATACGAGTGCCCGAAAAATATGGCAATACTAAGGTAGTGTGTTAACAAAATCAATGTTTTCTTGAAGTTAACAATACGAAGCTTTCTTCAACTTTAGATTTACCTCGTTACCTTTTCAATAAATCTGCTTGGAAAGCTAAAATTTCAATGGTTGATCGCTGTTCTTTTCAAAATTCAGGACGTTTTATCAAGCATTGACGCTTTGAATTGACGATTACTACTCCACTAGGTAACCAAAAGTTAATTTGACCACATCAAACGCTTGGTAATTTTATAAGCTTTACAATGTATACTGTGAGGAGACCGGCTTTTTTATATTTTGTGTTTTCGTTGATCCGAGATCGATCTAACTCACTAGTGTGAACGGCCCCGTAGTCAGAAACACTGGAACCGCGGAAAAATTATATTTTCTTTCTTTTCTTCTTCCCTAGTACTTAAATGGTGTTTTGAATACACCAATCTCTTTCCCAAGTTATCAGCTTTCGAAAGGATGCTGTGAGAAAACCGGCTTTTTTAACATTTTTTATTTTTAAAGCCTTGTTTTGGACCCGTTCGTGGACAAAAACAATGCCATTAGCAACCGCGGAAAAATTAGGTTTTTCTTGTTTTTTTCTGCACTAGGCACTTAAAGTTTATTTTGAATACACCAATCTCTTGCCCAAGTGATCAGCTTTCGAGTGGATACTGTGAGAAAACCGGCTTTTTTGATATTCGTAGACAAAATCTTGTGCAGTTGTACTGTTGTAAATGTAATAGGAACCGCGGAAAAATTAGGTTTTTTTTGTTTTTTTCTGCACTAGGTACTTAAAATCTATTTTGAATACATCAATCTCTTGCCCAAGTGATCAGCTTTCGAGTGGATACTATGAAAAAACCGGCTTTTTTGATATTTTCTATTTTTAAAACAATACCTTGTGCAGTTGTACAATCGAAAGACTCGAAATAGACAAGATTTGGAACCGTGGGTCGAAAACCATACACAAAATATCAAAAAAGCCAGTTTTCTCACAGTATCCACTCGAAAGCTGATCACTTGGGCAAGAGATTGGTGTATTCAAAATAAACTTTAATTACCTAGTTAGTGCAGAAAAAAACAAGAAAAACCTAATTTTTCCGCGGTTGCTAATGGCATTGTTTTTGTCTACGAACGGGTCCAAAACAAGGCTTTAAAAATAGAAAATGTTAAAAAAGCCGGTTTTCTCACAGCATCCTTTCGAAAGCTGATAACTTGGGAAAGAGATTGGTGTATTCAAAACACCATTTAAGTACTAGGGAAGAAGAAAAGAAAGAAAATATAATTTTTCCGCGGTTCCAGTGTTTCTGACCACGGGGCCGTTCACACTAGTGAGTTAGATCGATCTCGGATCAACGAAAACACAAAATATAAAAAAGCCGGTAAAAGCCGGTCTCCTCACAGTATACATTGTAAAGCTTATAAAATTACCAAGCGTTTGATGTGGTCAAATTAACTTTTGGTTACCTAGTGGAGTAGTAATCGTCAATTCAAAGCGTCAATGCTTGATAAAACGTCCTGAATTTTGAAAAGAACAGCGATCAACCATTGAAATTTTAGCTTTCCAAGCAGATTTATTGAAAAGGTAACGAGGTAAATCTAAAGTTGAAGAAAGCTTCGTATTGTTAACTTCAAGAAAACATTGATTTTGTTAACACACTACCTTAGAATTGCCATATTTTTCGGGCACTCGTATATATTTTTCGGCCATTGCTTATAATTTTTTTCTTCTACAGCACGCTCGCGCCAGTCCTCCGCATCACACATGGATCACGCGCTTATAGGCCGTTTCCACGCCCGTGTTTTATAGCGCCCTGGTCCAATACACTACAGTACTAGCTAGCCGAGCCATAATATATTACACTACGGCTACTAGCTAGCCGAGCCATAATATATTACACTACGGCTACTAGCTAGCCGAGCCGTAATATATTACACTACGGCTACTAGCCGAGCAATAATATATTTAATTTTTTTTGAGGTCCGTAACTCAGGTCCGTAACTAAAATAGAGCCTTTTGATTGGCTGAGTACGAGGTCCGTATCACACCAGTACGGACCTCTCGCAACTTTTCGCGCCAAAAAATTGCAATTTTTTTGACTTTGCTCGAAAAAAATAAACACGTTATTTACCGTTTTGGTCGGTCCGTACTGGAAAAATATTTTCCCTCAGTCTCAGAAGCGGCCCTCGACCTTCGGTCTCGGGCCGCTTCTGAGACTTCGGCCCAGCCGGTAAATAACATATATACACTACAGCTACTAGCCGAGCAATAATATATTACGCTACAGCTACTAGCCGAGCCATAGTATATTATATAAAATATTTTTCCAGTACGGACCGACCAAAACGGTAAATAACGTCAAAGCAAAGTCAAAAAAATTGCAACGTTTTGGCGCGAAAAGTTGCGAGAGGTCCGTACTGGTGTGATACGGACCTCGTACTCAGCCAATCAAAAGGCTCTATTTTAGTTACGGACCTGAGTTACGGACCTCAAAAAAAATAAACTAGGATACTAGCCGAGCCATGATTTATTACACTAAGCTACTAGCTGAGCCATAATATATTACTGTACACTAGGCTACTAGCCGAGCTATGATATATTACACTACGGCAACTAGCCTATATCACACTTGGTCCTAAACAACTCCGTTTTTTCCCTAAGTTTTATCTGGCTTTCTCTCATAGGGATTCCTGGACCACAATCAAACCAATGATAGCAAAACGCGAAGGCCTGGAAACAGTGACGCTCAACGGCTCTCTCTTCGCCATGGGAGGCGACAATGGCACGTCCATTTTGAACAGCATGGAACAATATGATCCACGAGTTGGATATTGGAGCATCTGTACTCCCATGTCCTATCGTCGACGATACTTCGGGGCAGCGGTATTGAAAAACGAAATTATTGTGCTTGGCGGAAGCGATTCTGATGAAGAACATAATTCCGTGGAATACTATGAACCGAGAATGAACCGCTGGCTTGTATTGCCGCCGTTGTTGGTGCGTCGGGAGAGCCCGGGGGCGGCGGCGGTTGACGATCGGTTTTTCGCGATTGGGGGTGCGTGCATGAATGTCGAGACGAACGCAATCGATGTGTACAACACGCTTGACAACAAGTGGAGGGAGTTTACGCCGATGCCTCGAGCAATGGAGGGGATGGGTTTGGCCGTGTTGTGAACTAGCTGGGGCAATGTGAAGATAAGTTTATTAGAAATATATAAGACAGTCTTTACTGCGCTTGTGCGACGTTTGTTTGTGTTTGTTTGTTTGTGTGGGTGTGTTTGTTTGTTTGTTTGTGTTTGTTTGTTTGTTTGTTTGTTTGTTTTTGTTTGTTTTTGTTTGTTTGTTTGTTTGTTTGTTTTTGTTTGTTTGTTTGTTTGTTTGTTTGTGTGTTTGTTTGTTTGTTTTTGTTTTTGTTTGTTTGTTTGTTTGTTTGTTTGTGTTTGTTTGTTTGTTTGTTTGTTTGTTTGTGTGTTTGTTTGTTTTTGTTTTTGTTTGTTTGTTTGTTTGTTTGTTTGTTTGTTTGTTTGTTTGTTTGTTTGTGAGGCTCACATAAAAGAACACTTGGAATGCAATTGATATATCTAGTATATATGGGGTCCAAGGAAGAGCACAACATTGTGAGTTGGATTCTGTATTTAAATAAAGATGCATAACATTGTCCTCTCAACAAAAAACGAACGGTTTTCTCAGTTCTACATATATAGCGTGACTCTTAATTCGAGAAAACCAAACAATCGTAAACTTAGAAACGCGAGTTTCAAATTTCACTCACCCGTGAGAACAATGAACATCGCCAACGGAATGTAAATGAATTCCGTACGTGCGCAGCAGGGACTGTTATTCACCTTTAATTATAAATAACACTATAAACAACATAAATAATGTTATTCACCTTTAATTATAAACAACATAAATAATGTTCATGCAGAAGAATCAATGAAAAATCGTACGCGTTGTTGTAAATTGACTCTATACTCGATAATAAGCTTTACTCGTTATTTATTGCAAATTGACTCGACCTTATCTGGAGTCTATTCTCTCACTCTTAACTCAGATATATAATCAGTACTCTGAACACGAATATTAGACTAAAACAGGAGAACAACATCGGAAAATTTCCAGAGGTCACGTGGTCTCCGGGAAAGTACTCTATGTGAACACCTCGTTTGTGTCACATGTATCCTATTTAATTATATCCTATTTAATTATATACCCCCCCCCCCCCCCCCCCCCCCTCTTGATGGACGAGAAGTCTATCAATTTCAACGTTAAAGTCTATTTAAAAATTCTCTATCGCGTAGCATATGTTCGATAAATTTGATTCCGACATCACTTCGTTCCACCTTCTTCGACTTCAACTCTACTGGATACAATTTCTTTAGTGGTCTCGATCTAGTTTTTGCAAGACTTACAAATTTGTTGTGATAACGAATAACTGCTGGCTGCTGCTCTAATTTTTCCATCGTTTCCAGTAAATGATAGATTCCAATACATTCTCCTTACTTTGTCTTCTTGTACAGTAACGACATCGCCAACGCTTGGTCCTTTCTTCTCATTATCTCGGTGTGCCATCGTTGCCAGAAATGAACGAGAACAGTTCTTAGATATTTTCTCCGTTTTGCCATTGCTTGGGTTTGGTTTGAATTCATGGCATCGAGTTCTTCTACTTCTATTGCCCGGGGATAAAATCTTCTTCTAAGGACTAAGTGCGAAGGTCTCAAAGGAGTACACGTACGTCAGAGGTCGTGAATTTAATACTTCCTCTATCCAACAGCTCTTCGTACGTCAACCTGGCAGTAGCTATAGAACCTTCTTTAAACACCTTTTAACAGACTTCACCAATCTTTCATACCAAAATCCTACCCACCATGGGGAACGCTCAACGATATGATTCCATCATTCCACTTTATTCCTCTCGACGTCAAAAACCCGTTTAATTCTGCACTGTTGAGCGTTTTACCGTTGTCTGAGATTTTAAGAGATGGAGCCCGCGTCGACCGGCAATAAACCGCTTAAGGCTTCTGACAAATGCTTTAGAGCTGGTATCGGGGACGAGGTTCAGGTGTACAGCTCGGCTGCTGGCACAGGTATATAATGCGATAAACGACTTATGCATCTCATCCCAGAGTAGATATCCTTGACATATATAAGGGCCCTGAATATTCACCAGAAATCACAACCTCGTACCCAGGGTCTTCAGAAATCACTGCTGATTCGGTATGCAGGTAAAGGTGGTCATGCCACTGGCGTACCGTAGGATGGTCCCTCCATTCTCTTGAATGTAGTACAGCATCATCATTGGTATGCATGAGCAAAGTTTTAAGTTTCAAAACATTCCATTTGTTATTTGCAGAGATGTTCCTCTTTTTGTGAATTTTATTTTGTCTATGTGAGAAAATGACTAAAAAAAATAAAATCTTAATTCTGTCTCTTTCTTAAAGAATAAGATGATTTAGACCTCTGGAATACAATAACTACGTGTGTACCACTGATCTCGAAAGAAGACTGGATCGAGCAACTATTCTTCAGAAAATGAAGCCGGAAGTCCGCCATTACTAAGGGACCAACTAAGGATCCTATGAGGTTTTTTGTTGGATTATGTGCTCTTTATACATTTTTCAAATTACTGGGTAAAACGATTCATGGCCTACCTACAGATTTACTGCGACTTTGGTCCCTTAGCAATAGCCGCCGTTGGCTCTAATTATCCAGTGAGAGAAGCCTAATATGAGACGTCAAATTTGGTTCAAGATTTTATGCATTTAATGTTAACAAAGAAACTATATTGGCCATTGATTTGCTTGCAAACTCGGAGCTTCTAATGATCACTCGTCAATTTACATTATGCAAATATGCAAGCTTAAAAATCAGCTCATCAGATACAATAGAAAGCTCAATCCAGTCTTATTTTTGAGATCAGTGGTGTGTACGAATCTTCGAATGTATGCACTGCAGTAAGCAGTCTTTGATAGAGGAGAAATAAACATTTTTTGTTTTACAAATGGAAGAGATCTCCATGGCAACAACATACTATGCACTTTCATCATTGGCATACATGTGAAAAGTTCTCTCTCCTCCGCAGAGGCTTCCAATGCAGTAGAGGGGGGTTATATGGTTCGGATAAGGAATGCGGTAGAGGGTAATGGGACGAGGAAAACCGCTCCTCTACCGCATTCCTTATCCGAACCATATAACCTCCCCTCTACTGCATTGGAAGCCTCTGCGGAGGAGAGAGTGAAACGTTTCAAAATATTCCACTTGTTATTTGAAGAGATATTTCTCATTTTGTGAATTTTATTTTGTCTATGTGAGAAAATGACGTCATAGCACATCTAATTTGCATGTTTAAAAAACCTTAATATCTCTGGAACGAGATGAGGTATTGAGAAACCGATAAAGCCATTCTGTTTAATTTTCAAAATACTTTTTGATAAAATCAAAATTGGATAGACGAATTTTTTAAATGTGTGTCTTGCTTTTCTGATTATCATTTCTGATCTGATTATCATTTCTGATCTGATCTTCTAGGGAAGATAGGAAATGCTGTGTTTCCCTACCACATCCTCCATATGCACTGAATACAAGCGGTGTAAATGATCCATGTTCGATCTGGACGATGCGCTGGTTGTATTGCCGCTTCTTTTCCCTTTCGTTGGCGTTGAACACGCTAGTGAGGCCATAGACGGATTTTCATATTTTTTACTGGGGTGGTGCCATAAATTTTAGGGGGGTGAGCAGGTGAGGTAACACAAAGCGTTACCAAACCAAGGTGAGGTCTAGACAGTTAAAGACTCTAGGGGTAGAGCCGCGAGAAGGAGGCTAGAGAGTAGAAAACAAAGTACCCCAGGAAAAATTTGAAAAAATCAAGATTTCTAGCCAAGTTTTTTTGAAGTTTTTGCATTTGAGAGAGTTAAAATTAAATGAACCTGTAAAGTGTAAAGTGTAAACCCAACACAAAATACGGGTTTAGTGGTTTACTTTTATAAAATCATTGTGTTGTACTGTTGTTTGAATCCGAGTACAATTTATGGCGCGCTACTCGAATACTAATTCTAAAGACCTTCAAAAGGTTTCTAAGATCAATAATCAAGTTTTCGTCCATTTTTTACTTTATCTTAAATGCAGTCTCAATTCTCAAAGCGTCTCTTGGTTATCAGCTATATTGTGAGGCGAGTACAACATCATTCGATCCCGCATAAAAAGCTAGTAAAAATCTCTATTCAGAGGAGAAATTTCATGAGGCTGCGAAAAATCGAAAATATCTATTGGCAATTGAAATTCATAAATTTTACATGTGTTAAACGGCTTAAACCACGGGTTACGTCGAGGGTTACTTAAAACGCGCATGATTTTCATTGACCAAATGACCATAGGGCAAAGGTCGAAGTCTGCCTTGTGCGCATCTTTTTTGCGCATAACAAAAACGTGTCGGAAATCGCTCGGTTGCTATAATCCGCCATTACGAGAGGAGATCGTATCGTTAAGAATTCTTTAATTTTCTCGTTTCTTTACGTTATATTTTGTGTTAAACTTTGTAAAGCAATACTTATTATCAACTTCAAAAGCAAAGGGCTATGCGAAGGATGATCTAAGCTGAGGTAATAGAGTTTTAAAGCTTTATATTGTTCCAAATAAACCAGGAGCGATTAGTTTCAGAGTGTTACGTTTATTTATCATCATCAACACTCTGCACGTTCGAGTGGACTATTTAGTTATTATGCCTAAAATTGGGGGGGGTTGAACATTTTTTTTGGAGGGGTGAACAGTTTGTTTGGGGGGGTGAAAACTGATATTTGGGGGGGTGGCACCCCCCTGCACCCCCCCAGAAAATCCGTCTATGAGTGAGGCTCTGGCCTTTTCACATCTCTGCCAGAAACCTCTTACTGCGATGTCGACTCGAGCGTCGTCGGCCGAGTTGGCGCTGGGTGGTAGCGTTTCGCCAGACAGAGGAGCAAGGGCAGGCTCTGTTGACACGTCATACGGCACGCAACTTCATCGATGGCAGCTGCTAGCAGATCACGTACTTCATTTTGTCGTCGGTGGACGAAACCTCCTTTCAAACACGATAAGGTATGGTCAACTGTGAATCGTTTCAACTCTCATCGATAACGAAGATAGATTGCATCAAATAACTCTCGCTTATTGATGACATATCCCTCGTCAGCAAGTGGAAGAGCTGTCAGCCAGATCGAGGAACCTTTCAGCTGTGCGAGGTCGTTGGCGCGAATCTGTTCCGCTGACAAGGTCGATCTCAGATGTTCGAGTTTGCTATACATGGCGGCGTAGTCATGGCGGCGTAGATCCATGGACTGGCTCGTCTGTTTTTCTTAAGACCCAAATGTATTTAAAGTGTTACAGTCGAACCTCTATTAAGCGGACACCTTTGGGACTCGGTCTATAGGTGTCCGCTTAAAAGAGGTGTCCGTTTAATAGGGTTGGCACAGTAGGTGGTGCGCATGGGGTTACAAGTTTTTTATAGACTTAGTTTGTTTTTACTGTCAAACAATTAATACAGCACTATTTGACTTAAAATATGTCCACATATTCATTTAATAGTTTAAAATATAACAAAACATTAACTAAAAACATTATAAAATACATTAGATAAGTTATAATATTAATTAAAGAAAGAATCAATAATTGTTTGCTTGCGAGGCTCGCGTAGCCGCAAGTCTCTTAAAATGTCGTTAACGTTGAGAAGAGCATTGGAAAGCTCTTCAAGGCCACGATATTCATGATATGATATTCATGAGAAAAAAAACTGTAATTATTGGGACCAACTTTTACTCTTCATACATAGGACATTATAAAACGCCTAATATCGGCATGTCTTGTAAAATCTTAAAGTGCCCCTAACCTCAAAATGTTTTTCTTGTTTTATTTGGAAGAACTTTTAAAATGATAAAGTAACTTCTTTGGAAGATTTTCACTTCGCTTTCTTTGTGAGATATATCAGTTTGATTGATATGCAAATATCTGGAATTTCGTCACACATGCACAATGAGTTATCAGAGAATGTTATATATCTTTGCGTTCATGAAATAAAAACACTAAAGTGTGAATAGCACGTGTGTGCCTCCCACAACACCAAACTTCTTCATTTTAAAGGATTTCGTTCGAGAATGAAAGAGATATACACATTTCACCAATAATTTATTCTCAAATAAAACGAAATTCCATACGTTTGCATATCAAACAAACTGATATATCTCAAAAAGAAAGCAAAGAAACGAAAATCTTCAAAAGAAGTTACTTTATCATTTTAAAAGTTCTTCCAAACAAGACAATAAAACATTTTGAGGTTATGGGCACTTTAAGTTTTGATGAAGACGTTAATCTTGAACTCCGTGTGTCCGTTTAATAGAGGTTATTCTGTTTATTTGGACCCAAGATAGGTGTCCACGCCGCTTAAGAGAGTGACCTTAGTTACAGTAGGTATCCGCTTATGCCTAATTCAATATCTCCTGGTGCATCGCTACCACTTTTCGCCGATGACTCCAAATATTTTCGATTAATTCTTGGACAAGACGATGGCGAAAAACTACAGGAAGATCTGAATAAGTTGTACCATTGGACTTGTACATGGGGCATGGAATTTAACATTAAAAAGCGTAAGGTTTTATACGTATAGCTAAGATCAAGTTAATCTTTGTCAGAGACTACTTTCTTCGTGGGAAGCAACTAGAGGCTAGAGCACGTAGTAGTTGAGAAAGATCTGGGAGTTCTCATTAACATGATCTGAGCTGGAACAGTCACATTAACTACGTGACTGCTAAAGCCCAGAAGATGTTAAATGTCTTGTATCGCGCATGCAAGCATATCTGTGACCGGGATATTAAGAAACTACTTTATGTTACTTGGGTTAGATCCCGTCTTGAATATGCTAGTGTGGTATGGTCACCTTACACCATAAAAAATATTACAGCTCTAGAACGAATTAAGCGAAGAGCAACTAGATTTATTGTTGGAAATGAGTTGTCCTATCGTGAACGCCTTGATTGCTTACATTTACTTCCGTTGGTCTATCGTAGAGAAATTAGTGACATTATTTTTTTAAGTGTTTCAGGAGTCTCTGTATAGGGTTGATATTTCTCAATGTTTCTTTTCGCTCATGTACTAAGCCTCTTAGAAATACTGACCATCTTATTCTGAAGATTCCTTTCTGTAGGACTGAGTTCTTTAAAAACTCTTACTTTATACGTGTCTGTCGTTCATGGAATTCTTTACCGTTATGTATTAGAGAATACCAACTTTTATCTACTTTTCGTAATTAACAAACTAATTGACTACTATTATGTTAAATTTTCAAATGATTCAAACACTTTATAATAATTATTATTCATTCTTCATTTTGTAAATAATGTTAGTTAATTCTACATGGCGGTTTATGCTATGGAATCTTGAATTCTGTTTTAAACTGTCCAACGTGGGGCATTTGACACCAGACCGCGGGAGGTCCGGGACTACATTTTCTCGATCGCACGCGTGCTAAATTTTCTTACTGGCTTCTGACAAATGAAATGCAGAAGCTGATTGAGCAGTTTATCTAATATGACACTGCACCCTACGTTTGCTAGTTTTAGGGAACTTTAACATTTTCTTTAATATAGCATCAAGTATAGTGTTTTAATACACATACAATGCACATTATTATATTAAAATGTTGAAATTGCTTCAAAATTCAGTGCGTTTATTTTTCACACACAATTCCAAACACAGAATTACTGCAGAATAACGTGGGGTTGGGGCATTTGACCAACAATTTGCCTTATGTGTGGGGGCATTTGAACAGCTTTTTTGGCCTGGGGGTGGGAAATTTGACCACAAAATATCGAAAAGTTCGAATGCCCTGGGGTATGCCCGGGGGATGTTAACAGTACAAATTGATTGACGCATTAGCTCGGTTTTGTATATAACGTTGATGGCTAAACAATTTTTGGGAAGGTCGAGCATCGTTCCTTTCTACGGCGGTTGCATTTATTTTGTGTTGGCGTCGTTCGCCGGGTCTTGCTTTTGAGAGGATGCGGGTGTTATGTTCTTAGAAAGGATTTGGCAGCTACATCATTGTGTACCTCCCGTTATGGTGAGACGGAATATCGGCGAGACGAGAACAACATTGACGCTTTGGTACATGAATACAACTTAACTCTCAAGAAATTGACTGATCGACATGCTCCACTAAAGATAAAAGTGCTTCGGGCGAGACCATCTGCTCCTTGGTATGATGCGGATATTGACGCAGCTAAGAGACGACGCAGGAAGGCTGAAAGAGTGTGGCGGAAAAGCAAGTCACTGGCTGATTTTACTGTGTTTAAATCTTCTAGAAATCGTGTGACTTATTTAATAAACAAAGCAAAGAAAACATATTACACAAACTTCATTTCGGATAATAGTGAAAATCAAGGTAAGCTTTTCCGCGCGGTCAGTAAACTGTTAACCACCATGAATGAATTAAACTTTCCAAACTATACCAACAACATTGCGCTTTGTAATGATATTGGGGAGTTTTTCGTGCGAAAGGTCTCAAAGATTCGCTCTGATGTGGATCGGCTTGTTCTTGACGAGGAATCATGTGCTCTTGTACCTAGTGATCGTTGCGTGCCATCTGATGGTAGTGTTACCCTGGGGTCGTTCCGTTTGCTCAGTGAAGAGGAAGTTCGAGCTCTGGTTATGGCCTCACCCAAGAAGTACTGTGATTTGGATCCAATGCCAATGCCATTAGTGATTGATTGTCTGGAACTACTACTACCAGTAATTACTCATCCAGTCAATAGTTCGCTTAGCAATGGATATTTTCCAACTGATTGGAAAGAGGCTCTAATAAAACCCCTTCTAAAGAAACCGGGACTAGCTGCTTTGTTCAACCATCTGCGCCCGATCAGTAACTTGCAGTTTGTCTCTAAACTAGCTGAGCGAGCAGCTTATGATCACACCTATGACTATTTGATGTTGCATGACTTACTCCCGGAGCTTCAGTCCGCATATAGGCAGAGATACAGCACTGAGACCGCCCTCCTCAAGGTCCAAAACGACATACTTTTGAACATGGACTGTCAGCAGGTTACGCTTCTTGTTCTTCTAGACCTTAGTGCGGCGTTTGATACTGTCGATCACAACATTCTATTGCACCGATTGGAAACATCTTTTGGGATTACTGGAACTGTGTGGAAGTGGTTTGGATCCTACATATCTCTGCTCTTTACCATGTATGCGAGTAAATTATTCGACGTCATTAAAGAACACCTACCAACTGCGCACGCATATGCTGACGACACGCAGCTTTATTTGTCGTTCAAGCCAGGGAACAGTACGAGTGAGGCAGAGAGTATCGCAGCGATGGAGACATGTATTAAGGCAATACGGGCGTGGATGACTATACGGACAAGTTGAAACTGAATGATAGCAAGACTGAGTTTTTAATTATCGGTAAAAGGCAACAATTAAAAAAAGTGAACATTGTTTCACTGTCTGTAGGCGATGACAATATTACACCGGTAGCATCTGCTAGGAATTTGGGGACTGTGTTTGATAGCAATATGTGTTTGGTACCCCATATATATCAACAATACATGCAGACAAGCATTTTTCCACCTATACATAATATTCTCAGAATTAGAAAATATCTCTCCGTTGACACGACTAAAACCTTAGTTCATGCTTTTATCATGGGAAGAGTGGATTGCTGTAACAGCCTTCTCTATGGTCTTCCAGCAAAGTCTGTAAATAAGTTACAGCGTGTACAGAATGCGGCAGCCCGGCTGGTTTCCGGTACTTCTCGTTTCAATCACATTACTCCAGTTTTATATGAGCTTCATTGGCTGCCTGTCAAGGAGAGAATAATCTTTAAGATATCTGTATTGACTTTTAAAGCAATACATGGATTAGCGCCATCATACATTAGTGAATTAGTAACAGTGATGAGACCAAGTATTTATCAGTTACGTAGAAATAATGAACTATTGATAGAGCCAGCTAATAACAGAAATACGAAGAAGACTTTAGGTGATAGAGCTTTTAGTTTTGGAGCTCCTACAGTTTTTAATGCTTTGCCGCATTTTATTAGACGGGATAGTAATTTTAATAGTTTTAAGTCTTCATTGAAAACGTATCTTTTTCAAATTGCATATTGTACATAGATTTATCCGTTTTTTATCTTAGCATACAGATATGTATGTAAACATTATTACTATTATTATATTTTATTACGCGCATTTGATCATATTCTCATGTAAATTTGCGCGATATAAATATTAAAAATTATTATTATTATTATTGTTATATGTCTGTTGGCGCATGGCAGCTTTCATGTTTGGCATACAGCTGTAGCTGACTTTCACATTGTTCCTGTTGAAGATTTTATGGAGTTCGTCTGTACGTTGGTTTTCACGTTTTTGGTTGATTGGCGCGTTAACCCATATGATGTTTCTTCGTCCAAAACTGAATAAAATAACAAAAAGAGAATGAAAATGTGGTCTGATAGTACAAAGCTATAACAACTCTTATTGTATTATGGTTGGAGGTAACAATGCAGCTTTTCTCAGGTACATTAATGCCTGTCTCTCTCCACGTTCTAGTCAGCATACTTCCCGCGAGAAACCCGCGCGCGCGTGGCTACAAACATAATGTGTTATAACTTATAGGCGTATTCCTGTCTATTAATAAGGCGTTCTGGTTGTCTTTGTGCTTTGTATAACTTTTTACTGCGTAATATCCCTGTTATTATAACGTAATATCCCTGTTAGCATATGCGTAATATCCCTGTTAGCATATGGCTTTGCCTTCTTCACGAAACATGACTCCTTCCTGTCTCTGGATTTACAGTTTGTTTACAATTTTGGGCTAGTCGACATGTCAGTCTGCCACAGCGCAAATATTACAAATTCACATGTTTGAAAAATGAATATGGAGCAAAGATTATATATTCAGTAAGAATTTATAAAATAGATCACTGCTACATACGACTAACATATATAAATCTCAGCATAGAGCAATTTCACTGTTAATTTGGGATGGCATTTGAGTTATGCGTGCGATGTTGTCAAGTTACACTATATATATAAATGCTTGTTACACGCATCCAGCTAGCAATGCGTTGCTCGATGTATTATAAACCTCGTCATAAACACTTAAATCTACAGTTTGTATAATATTATTGACCATTTGATGAAACTCGAATAATGACTTTATAAACATTAGAACGATTTGAGTTATCTGGAATCGTTTATCGTGCTGCTAAAAATCAACAGACACGTTCGACAGGAAATGCTCCAGACCTGTGAAGTTATTAAATAAAACGTCTAGAATAGCAGAATTGACCATTACTCTATACTCATTACCATCTACTAACTATACAAACACTTCAGTGCTGGATAAACTTGCGATGCTTTCCCTATGAAGTATTTTGAAACATTGCGCCTAAATTTCAAGTATGCGGATTTGCGTCATGGCCTTATTCATGTGTCAGAGATAACACAGTGACTAGGCTGGTGCATATTTGCGCGATGCATTTCTTGTTAAAATATAAAGTTTTCTTTGGCAATGACATACATAAATCCGCGTTATGGTTTTGATAACTTTGATTCACGATCAAAATTGTTTAAATTGCCTCTGATGTTTTTGTACGCCATCGCAATGGAAATAACAAGCGAAATTAAAGCTGATCGCCGCTGAATTAAACTGAACTTACCTGTAGGCTCAAGGATGTAAATGGTGGACCGCATATATTCTTCTCGCATGAAACTCGTTCAACTTGCGGCAGGGTAAAATCGGTTTAATCAGCAGCTTTTAGTTTCCAGATGTGTTATAAATATATGAAAGTTTGTTCTCCAAATTAGGACAGTGAACTTGTTACGTTAGAAATATCATGTTATGCCATCGTTTGTGGTGTCACGTTCTCTTAAGACAATTAATTTTCATATATCTGGATATCAAACACAAATGGACAACTGTCCTAGTTTGATTCATGTACGCTGATGTCTGTAGTTATTATATAGCAACAATTACAATTCATTTGATAAAGATTTCGGTTGCCGCGAAGCGAAAATAAGAAAATCTATTATCATGGGGTTTCTTCTCATGAATATGGTCACGTGATCGGTTCCCATGGTAACCAAAAGTAATCAATATTGAACATAGACTTATATTACGTTGACCAATACACAAATGGAAATAGAATCTTACATTTTACATTTTTTGCTGATTTTTGTTGTAATTTCGCTAATTTTGCTTCATTTGAGACTGGGACCCAGGCATTAATGTGCCTGAGTTGTTGGAAATTATAAAACGTCCAATTAAGGAATCAGGATTAGTGAGTACAAACATAGGCCTGTGGCGTTCATTAAAAATCTGCCTACATGAAGTAGATTCTTGCTATTGAATCCGAACGAACGAACGAACCAGTACAATCGAAATACTGAAAGTTGGTTGTACTCCCGAAATGAATATTCATGAGGTTTAACGTTTCGAGTGAAGGCCTCTATATACAGCTAAATGAATTGACGTTGTCCTCGACAAAGCTAAAAGGCCAATTAAGCTAAAAGCTAAGGTCAAAGCCAAGCGCGAAAAGTACGATAATAGTGACAAGTTTTAATTTAGTTGTGTCGAAATTCTCCATTGAAAATTGAAATACATGGAGACTTGCAGCCAAGAGGCTAGAGCTAAAAGTTTGAAGGAAATCGTACTTTCGCGCTTGGCTTTGACCTTTTAGCTTTGGCCTTTTAGCTTTGTCGAGGACAACGTTAATTGATTTAGCTGTATACATTTTTAAGACAAACCGGGACCAGTTAATTGCGAAAAATGCAACATCAAGGGCCTTCCGACTGGAATTGAACTATTATAAAGGTTAGGACAAACGAGGCGACAAATCGCGGGGACATGCATGTTGCAGGGACAAATCCTGTCGTCGTATTCACCGATCTTGTCGCGGGGACAACATTTTGTCCCGCAACATGTCTCATCATATAAACAGCAACTAGTCTTTGCGATAAAATTAAAATAAACCAATCAAAGAACGTTATTTTATTTTCCTTCTCTGTCCTCAACAGGGGAAATGTACCCGCAACATGCCCCCGCGATTTGTCACACCTTTATGTATTGATGTCTTTATAAACCTGCAGATAATCACCAGTACCCCATGTAGCCATGCGGCAAACCCAGACAGGGCTGCCGAGAGTCAAGATAGGCCCAGGAAGGTGGGGTTATGGTCTTTCACAGGCCTAAATACCCTTGATGGTTATCGTTTCGGGCCCCTTATTTGACCCGGGCCCTGGCAGGGCTGAACCCAGATATTGTCTTGGGTTTGCACACTTCCAAACATGCCTATGTTATTAATTATAAATTTCAGACTGTGATTCATCGGCAGTTATTAATTTATCTTGTAAAAGATCTGATCAATCTTATGGGCAGCTGCACCATTAACTCAATTCGACGAGGTTACGGAAAACATTGTTCGCATAACCTTGGAAGCTATTTTCCTGCGGAGGAGGCTAGGGTCAACGTGGTATACCTTGGAGAGCATTTTTACGCCCATTTCTTCAGTCACGAGGCCTGGGCCACGAGGGTCTTGCTGATTTATCTGTAAATATTATTGATAAAACAGCTTAAAGTGTTTATGAAACGAAAATTGAGATGACATTTTTACTGATTTATTTGAAAGAGCTCCTAAAACTATAAAGAATGGCGTTTGTAGTTCTGCCATACCTTATCTCGTTCTCGATTGTGTAATATGACCTATGACGTCACTAGTTGTACCCACCATTATGACGAATCAGAAAATGAAGCATATCTTCAAAACTATTGAACAAAATTCCTTGAAACTTTGCACAAGTATACAGGTCACTAAACTGAATAACTCACGTAAACTTTATCGTTGCCATGGTAACAGATTAGTTTCCAGACTCCTTTATTCCTCTCATAAACTTGTTTATATTCTGCCTTTTCTAAACCAATATTTATAACTGTTGATCAGTGAGGGATATTTTCAATAGTATTGCCAACAAAACAGAGCAACTTCGAGTCAAAATCTGTTTAGGGTATAGTGGAAAATAGAAATGTTTTGCTGTAGGATGAAAGGTCTGGGAACTAATATATATTGCTATGGTAATGATAAAGTTGACGTGGGGATATTCAATTTAGTGACCTATATACTTGTGCAAAGTTTCAAGGAATTTTGTTCAATAGTTTTGTAGATATGCTTCATTTTCTGATTCATCATAATGATGGTACAACTAGTGACGTCATAGGTCATATTACACAATCTTGAATAACTCGAGAACGAGATAAGATATTAAAGAACTACAAACGCCATTCTTTATCATTTGAGGAGTTCTCTCAAATAAATCAATAAAAAAAGTCACCTCAATTTTCGTTTCATAAACACTTTAAATCCTACGAATCGAGAGGCGTTCTAGCTAGGCATTTAACTCTGATCTGGATACGTTTATTCCCAAAGGATAGAATTTTCGCGATTTTATTTTTTAATTCTACTTTACATTTTTATATTCATACTGATTTTATTTGTCTATAAAAACAGATTCTGAACTCGATTAAACTGTATATTCTAAGGATTTGTGATGGAGGAAAATATCTAGTGTTGGAGTATCCTGGGGTTCGAATGAAACTTATTTAGCATTAATTAAGGTTATAGGATGGTTTGGATTCATGATTATTCAGTGCGACGGAGGGGTAATTCTGAATGCGAAACATATAATATATTTTTTGAAATATAATTATATAAAAATGTTGTTATAAATATAGGACATGCAGGCGGGCGAGTAGCACTGCGGTTTTTTTGGGGTCGGGGGGCTAGGGATGGAGAAAATTTTGACGGGGGGTTAAGGTTAGGATCTTTGTTGTGTTGAGTTCTAGCATTAAGATTAACGTGAATAAAAATTAACGTGAATAAAATTAACGTGAATAAAATATGTTTATACAAAAAAAATAAAAATTAGATTAACCATTATCCTTAATTTAGAGCGATTTGTAAATTAACGATAATAGTTAATTTAAGGAAGAGACCGGGTTGATAATTTTGGTGTTTCACTCTCTGACGAAGGGCCTCGAACGTCCTCCTCGGCGTAGCCTGTGCACATCCGGTAACACTCCGGGGAATCCTGGAGGTTCGCGGCTGTGCACAGGCTATCCTCGGCGTAGAGCAACCTTTTAGCAACCTCGTACCCAGGTCATTTTGCCACCCAGGATTTTCACGAGTCCGGCGAGGCGGGTCCCAGGGCCTTGCTAACTCTGTGTCTTCCACCCAGTGTGACCAGACGTGGTAATTTTAATTACTTTTGGTAATTTGTGGTAATTTTTTGGATGATTGTGGTAATTGGAAATTTGTAGTAATTACTACGGTAATTTTTCTTAAAATTGTAGTAATTTATAGTAATTAATAGTAATTTGTAGTAATTAATTGAGATTCTGGAATTAACTAAATAGCAACAATATATGTCTCCAGTTTTTTCGCAATTTTGCTTTTCATTTATGATTAAAGGGGCCGGTTGTTCAAAAGTGGGGGGTTAGCATTAACCCGCTTTTGAACAACCCGCCTCAGAGGCCCGTTTCTGCCCTACTGAGAGAGTACTATATTGTGGGAACCTGGGACGAGACCACGAGACTCGGTGATTCGGTCACCTCTGGCTCTACTATTTGTGTTTGTGATCTACTTGAGTTATTTCAATGAGCATACGGAGATTATAATATGTAAATCAATATGGAAATCGATAAGTGATGTCAGAAGATTGTCAGAGGCAACGCTCGGATGAGAGATGGCGGAGCGTGTGGCGGACGAAGACGATATTATTAATTTACAAGGGTGGCCCAGGTGAGGACTGGGGTAACCTTAATCACCTAATGTGTCCTGTGTCCTCAGTGGCTCAGTCAGTCAGTCATTTCCATATATTTTCCATAGCAAAGCCCTTTTCTAGGGTAGTAAGGTACTTGTATGGGTGAGTTAGGGTAAAGTAGGGATATTTTGGAATAAGGTTTGGGATTTGCAGGGGTAATATGGGATAAAAGTGTGCGTGGTAATTTTTGGCCTCATGTGGTAATTTTTGTCACCTGATATGGTAGTTGCCCTTGAGAAAACCTGGTCACACTGCTTCCACCATAATCTTATTGGCCAGTTCGAAAACTCAACTACAGTATAATTTATTCATCTAAGTCCACATGTAAAGAAATTTCCTCGCCTTTACATTTTACCGCAAATACGAAATATAAGGGCTTTAGTTAATTTTCAAGAACTGCAGTCGATATATACTTGTTCGTCTATGATATTTATATGAGAATGAGATAATCATGGATGTATTAAATTAGCTGCTTTTAGGATGCATGCTTTACATGACCAAGTCCCAGAGCGTTGCATATTTATCATCATTATCACATCAACAAAGTAAACAAAGACAAATGACCTAAATTATTAGAAATTATCATATCAAAACACCCGGAAATTCTGGGTGTTATGTGACCGGCCAATCCCAGGGCCATTTTCGCTGACCTTCCACCGACCTTTTAGACTTTTAGATTATTCGATAATTGTATTTCTACACTGCCACTTATATAATTTACCTGTAGATTTGGTGCTTTCTCGATATATGAACAAACGGAAATTCAAATAATCGCTAGCCCTAATCCTATGCGTTGATGTTATAATAATTTTACATTTCGGTTGCTCATATATCGAGAAAGGGCTGTAGATTTGACGTCTAGCTACATGTTTATCTTTCACTATCCGAAGTGCCTTACTCGGCTGAAAAGTTCAAAACGTTAGACACTATTTCGGAGACACAATTTCGGCAGTACATTAACTTCACATTATCTCGGCAGTACATTAACATTTAGAGGATTAGCTTTGTTTGACAGTACTTTCTTATTCCCGGTGCTATGTTTGTTTTCATGTCTCTTCCGCATTCCCAAATGCCGAAAGTAAAATTATTTGGATATTGCTCAAGCCAGTAGACCAATGGCTGAAGAAGATGGGAGACGTATTAACTTTTGAAAGGAGTGTTTCAAGTATCAAGTGTCACTTGAAGAAAAGCTCCCTCCCGACAACAGCCGAGACCCGGAAGAGAAGTTGAAAGACGGGAAGGCAACTGCCAAAATCCTTGGTTTTTCCCAGGTTCAGATCCGATTTATGGGCCAACGAACACCTGAATAAGCATGGGTAATTGCTGTGGAAGGAGTAGAAAGAAGGAAGTCACTTCTCAGGGGACAACTAAACCAAATTCTATCAATGCCAATGGCGACGATGGACATACACCAACTCCTCCTGCCACGCCGCCACAATCACCAACATCTCTTGTTCGTGTCTATGTGGCTTTATACGACTATGATGCACGTACGGATGACGACCTATCTTTCAAGAAAGGCGACTTTTTGGAGGTAAAATCAGAGAATTGCAATTTCGACTGGTGGATGGCCACAGCTCGGTCCACAAGCAAGACTGGCTACGTCCCTAACAACTATGTCGCCGAGGTTAAAACCCTCGAAGCTGAAGAGTATGTATGACACAAATTAATGCTTCTAACTTCTGATGTATTCTCGCGGCACCACAGCTAAACCGCCTTGTGTTTATGAATAATCATTGTCTGTGCTCTGGGGATTTTAAATCGATGCTGCCATAAATAATAACTTAGCGAATTTCAAAATGTTTCAAAAATATAGCGAGACTCAGACTGAATAATGGCCAAACTATTACTCTTCAAGAATTAAGATCTCTTTGTTGTCAGCGTTTCTAAAACGCAAATAAATTCGTTCGGGCTAATATTTCCACTGGAAAATCTTTCATCTTGGTATCAGCCTGTGAAATAGCTTGTAGACGCGTCGCTGAACTTCCTGCTCTCCGACACCCTCCTTTCTCTCCCGCTGTAATACCGTCACGAAATTCATACGAAATCACTAAATAAGTTTCACATTGTGTGCGGATTTTCCCACTTCACAACAAACCAATTTCAGGGACAAATACGGCAATGTTATTTGGTCGTTAAGTTTATTGGCAACGATTTTAAATAATGCGAGTTTCACTTTTCGCGAAATTGAAATTCAATGTCAAATAATTTCTCCAACTAAAAGTCTAAATCAATAAACACGCATAAACCAAAGTTGCCTCAACTTCCATTCAATCAGCTATGTACTGAACTGTACTGTTAAGTATGTTTGTTGGCTTAACCATAAAATTGCCAGTATCAACATAAAAATTATCCTTTATTACTTATAGTACTAGTTACCAGCCAATGGTTTCCCCCAGGGGGGATCGGGCATACCCACGGGATTTGACATTTCATTATGAAATTTTTGTCAATTCCACCCCCGTGGGGCTAGCTTTTTAAGTCATAGTAAGTCAAATTTTCCCACCCATGGGATAGATTGGGCTATTCCAATTCTTATCTGCACCCCCCTGTTAAGGAACCTTGGAATTTTCAGGGGAGGGGCACTGGGAATAATGGCAATTCCTGTGGGAGGACATTTGAAGCACTGGAAATTCCAAGGGAGGGGCATTGGGTTTACTGGAAATCTGGAAATTCCAGGGAAGGGGCCAATTAACAGTTGGAAATAACAGAGTAGGGGCCAAATAACAGTTGAAAATTCCAGGGTAATGGCCAAATAACAGTTGGAAATTCCAGGGTAACGGCCAAATAACAATCGGAAATTCCAGGATAGGGGGCCAAATTAATAACAGTTGGAAATTCCAGGGTAGGTGCCAAATTAATAACAGTTGGAAATTCCAGGGTTGTGGCCAAATAACAGTTGGAAATTCCAAGGTGGGGGATGAAAAACAACTGGAAATTCCAGGGGGAGTGAACTAAGAGAAAGGGGTTCCTCAACAGGGGGGTGTGGATAAAAATTAGAAAAGCCCATTTCCAGTTCAAACAACAAAGCAGAATACAGGTTGCAGTAGACAAAAAAACAATGTTTTGTAAATCTTTTGATATCAATCCATTTTGAACTTTTACTGCTATGAAACAAATACATGTTGATATATACTGTATAGAACAAACACTGGTACGGTTTACAATTTAAATATTTAAAATATGTCAAAAGAATATTATAATTTAACAGGAACGTTTAATATGCATATTTTAATATTAATAAACATGTGATGATGAAACAAAGAAATGAGTCTGTGTGTATATAAAAATTATATGTGGTCCAGGTTGTATCAGCAATATCATAGGACAAAAAACGTTATTAAATACAAAGCATATTTATATATTTCATCAAGAATCACTCACCCAGGGGAGACACTGGTAGTTGTCAAATCCTGTGGGTATGCCCAATCCCCTTTTGAGGGAAACCATTGACTGGTGCATTACAAACATAACAAACAAGTTTATCTTTGGTGATCATTTCCTTTATTCTCATTACCTCTATGTTTGTTGTTGTCCATTGGCTTAACCATTTAAACCCCAGGAGGGGCAATTTGCCCCAGGGCCTAATGCTCTAAAGGGGCTCATAAAAATTTAGTTGAGGATTTTCCAAGAGGTATTTAATGTCCGAAAATAGGTCTCACAGCAAATTGTACCCCGATTAATTAGTCCAACTGATGACTAGTTTGCCCCAGGCCTCTGGTTGCCTCTCGGCAGGCCTGGTGATCAGCATGTAACTTCTAGGTATCATGAATGGTTAACCAAATGTGAATAAAGGAAATGATCACCAAAAATAAACTGATTTGTTTTTAAAACAACTTCTCGCAACTAGCCTAGACTATAAGCAATTTTTGGAGACCAATAAGGAGAACCAGACATAGTGCTAAAGTGCGGTGCCCTGTGGCGTTCGTTAAAAATGTCGCATCAAAAATATCGCATCAAAAATGTCGCTTACTATTGATTCCTTACGAACGAACGAAATCACACACAGAATAATAGGCATACATGAAGTAGATGCTTGCTATTGATTCCGAAAGAACGAACGAACTCACACATGGAATATAAAGCGTTAATTTGCCAACTTGGCAGGGGGCTCCGCAATATAACGCGTAATGCCAACTTGGCAGGGGGAACTGCAATTTGTATGCTGATTACTGGGTTAAAGGTTTAACATTCAAGCTCTGCTTCAAGGCTTAGTTTTAAGAATTTTCAAATCACTGCTGCTTTTGGTAATTTTTTCTCCTTTTCTCCAATGGGGTTAAAATTTTCAAAGCATGCTGCCTATTACACATTTACACCAATATTCAACTACAGTCTCCAGGGGCGCCGGAGCCACGGCGGCATTTGCTATATTGTAATGCGATATCTTATACTTCCTTTTGAATTTATTTATAACTCTATGTTAACATTTATACGGCCTATATTCGGAAAGCAAAAACATTTAAATTTTGTGACCGAGATGCGTAATAAAAAGGAAGGAACCCGAACTAATCGTCACTGGTAATCGTGGTCGACGATTGACGAAGTATAGGTTGTGTAATTTGGTTTCGAAGGAGTCAACGAGATGAGTCAGATGCATTATGCATGTGAAGATATAATTTAAAATGGACGATTTCCATTGCTGCTATAGACATGTCTATTTTTTTGAGATTCTGCCTTGCGTTGCTTCCGGCGCCTCTGACAGTCTCTGAATCACCATAAATGTATTAATACACCATCATAACTATACCTGTATTGATCCTTTATGCCCCAGTGGTGACCAGCGCCTAACTTCTCCTAATAATATCAATGATATTAGAGGTAGTGAGAATAAACGAAATGATGACAAAAGAGTAACTGACATTTCAAACAATACAAATTATATTACCATAACATGTTGGGATTAGTGATTAAATGTCCCTCAATCCTTGGGAAGATTTTTGAAAGTTCCTCAGGCCTATGGCCAGCCCCTGGCTTGGGAATTCCACAATTCCTCATTTGGCTTTCCGGGGCATTTAATCACCAATTTCCCTTGTGTGTAAAATTACACATGAATGTAAAATGCTTTTCTTTGTTAATTGGTACTTTTCTTGTTAGTTGGTACTTTGGCAAGATAAGCCGTGGTGAAACACAAAAGCACCTCATGGCTGATATAAATGCTGATGGGTCATTTCTGATTCGTGAAAGTGAATCTGTTCCGAACACGTACGCATTGTCTATCCGTGACCAGAATGCAGTTAGACACTACAAAATTAAGAACCTGGATGTAGGTGGTTTTTTCATTGCTAAGAACCACGAATTTGACACTGTTCAAAACCTGGTGGAGTTTTATCTTCAGCAACCCGAAGGGCTCTGCTGTAAACTGCTTGCTGCTTGTAGCAAGGTGGGTGAATGGTTTGTATTAACAGCATAGCCTTTAAGGTGAAGTACAGTAAATCTCACTAATAAGTACCTCAGGTTGAAATTTGGCATTTTCAGACCCACTGACTACTAAATAAGAACCCTACAAGAAAGATAACTACACCTCTTGAACAGAGTTACAACAGTCAAAAAGCGCATAACGGTTAAAATTGTAAAGGAAGTGGATACAGGTCCGACAATTTGTAGGGATATTTAGGGTTAGGAATAGGGATTTTTACGGTTAGGGTTAGGATTTCTGGATTTCTAGGGTTATCTTTTAATGTGCAGTATTGCACACTTTGTGCAATAGCAAGGCATTATAATTAAGGCCCTGTTAAACAGTGCAATTTTTCATGCAACTTGTCTCGTGACGCGCAACGCCGTTGCGAGACAAGTTGCACGCGAACCATTGCACCGTGTAACATGCTGTGCAATGGTCAACATCGATGCGAGACAAGTTGCACCAATCGTTGCACAAAGTAGAATCGGGTTCTACTTTCTGCAACGATTGCAACAATATTTCCAGCGTTGCATCGTGTAAAGCCCGGCGCACACTAGGCGATTTTTCTTGCAATTTCTGTCGCTTGCGACGATATGTGGCAACATTGCCTAGTGTGCGTGTCCTTGCGATGGCGAAAGTTGGTCGCAAATGACGGTCGCACAATATCAAATATGTTTGATATTTGTGCGACAAAAATCGCAGTTTCTTGCAACAAATATCGCTTGCGACAAAAATCACCTAGTGTGCACCGGGCTTAACACCCTTTCAGCAACTTGTCTCGCAATGTTTCCATAACAACGACTGCGACGGCATGCGCGTCATCCAGTGTCGCAAAACAAAATGGCTTTTATCGAAAAAATTGCTTTTATCGAAAAAATGCACAAACGCGTTGCAGCGTGTAACACCCCTCACCTTGCAACTGCAACGCCGCACAAATCATCATTGCGAGACAAGTTGCATGAAAAATTGCACAGTGTAACAGGGCCTTAAGGGTGTTCGGACGTATTTCGATTTGCAGACCTTATATCTGTTGCTAAGGAAGCTTAGAATTGACAAAATTTGTCATAGAATTTCACAGTTTTAAGAATCCATCAAGACAGTGTGTATGTAGTATATGTGGGCAAAACTCTTTCTTTTGGTAATGTCATATGATGACGTCATCGTGACGTCATCGAAATAATCTTCGAAGGTTTTTAAGAAAAATTACTTTTTTACATGTGATTAGAATCTGGACGATTACCTTCATAAAAGTACGTATGGACTTTAAGTACGTAAGGTCAATAAACACAATAACATTTTCATAACTTCGTTTTTATTTAATTTATCAATGAATCCATACGTACTTTTTTGTAGGAAGTAATTTAGGTTTATATGACACGAAAATTATAGAGTTTTTGTGTTTGTTGATGACGTCATCGTGACGTAAGAAGTTTGCCAACATATTCCACATATACAATATCTTGGTTATACCTTGAATTTATTGTCCACTCATGAAGTTCCTTGGGCGCTAAATGACCTGTCCTTAGCAACCGGTTGTCTAGCAACGGAATCCCAGGGTAGGCATAATGTACAATAATGTTTTTTTTATGTTTATTCAAAATACCTACATTGTTTTGGATAGCAAAATTCCCGAAACTTGTAGGAAAACAAGTGTGAAGGTCAATCACGGAGATTGTACCCCGTTGCTACAACCCTGGACAAAATTCATGTGGACACTTGTACAAATAATTTTACTCGGAACCAACAAAATACGGTCTCCCCTCCCCCTAGGCAATGTTGGTGAATCTACACGCGCAAAACCGAGCATTTGTTTTTGTTTATCGTGGAATAACACAACATTGACGTGGGGGGAAGGGACGTTTAATTTGGGCACAAATTGGGCAATAAAAAGAAAGTAGGTAATTAACGTTTAATGTTTAACAATTAATGTTAAATAATTAATGTTTTGCGTTGTCCACATAATTTTGTCCAGGTGAAATTGGTAAGAGTCATAATTGTGAATATTTAAATGGTTGTCGACAAGCACGAGATTGGATTGATCATTTGGTCGACATTAAATTTTGTGATCTAAAATGTTTGGATACATTTTTTCGTATAGGCAGGAGGTCTAACGTTTCGAACGAAGGCTCTTCATCAGAGAGACACTATTTCGGCAGTACATCAACCTTTTTGCTTATTCAATTTGTATTTCTACACTATTATAAAATAATTTTACTCTACACACGCTGTGATTGGTCAGCTTGTCGGTCTCGATCACGCTACGGAGACCGGAATGACGTCAGTAACTAATGAGAATTTGCATTGAATCAAAATCAAAAGCGTTATATGTTGTAATTATCCAAAGTATAAGAAATTGTTTCTAAATTATTTTATAAAAATAATAGAACACGTTTGCTTTTGTCTCTATAACGTGATCGAAACCCTCGTGAAGTAATAAAAACACTCGAGAAGTTGGGAAAGCACTCGCCTCGGCGGCTCGTGCTTCTCCCTACACTTCTCTCGTGTTTTTATTACGTCACTCGGGTCTCGATAACGTTATAGAGACCCGGGCAAACGTATTCTATTGTTTAAATATAAAAGGTAGTTGTTTAGTTGTCAATGTCCTTTAAATCAAATTTTCTGGGATAAGAAACGTCAACTGAGAGAACTGACACTGATTTTCCTTGAACAGACTGAAAAACCACAGACTGTTGGCATAGCGCACAACATGGCTGACAAGTGGGAGGTGGACAGGAAAACGCTAACGTTCAAAAAACGACTTGGCGTCGGCAACTTTGGGGAGGTTTGGGAAGGACTATGGAATGGCACTACAAAAGTTGCCATAAAGACTTTGAAAGAAGGTACAATGAAACCAGGTGCATTCTTAGAGGAGGCCGAGATAATGAAAAAATTAATTCATCCAAAGCTGGTTCAGCTGTTTGCTGTATGCTCCAGAGAGGAACCGATTTATATTGTCGCCGAGTTGATGGCGAACGGAAGTCTTTTGGAATATTTGCGGGGTCCCCAAGGGAAGAAGATGCAAATGCCAAAGTTAGTCGACATAGCAACTCAGGTAACGGCCAGAAATCGTTTTGACATGCCTGCGTGCAACGACCTTGTTAAAGTGTGTTAATATACACACTGCTGTAGTGAATGTGGGAGAACTTGGAGTATAGACAGACGATACATGGACGATCGTCAAGCTCGTATCCTCAGAAAAATGATTCTGAGTCCCGGACAGGAATCGAACCTGTAACCTCAGATTATTTTTCTAAGGATACGAGATTGACGATCGCCCATGTATCGTCTGTCTACTCCAAGCTCTCCCACATTAACTACAGCAAACTCCAAGCTCTCCCACATTCACTACAGCAGTGTGTATATTAACACATCCAAACCTTACCGATATATAGTGACTGCCGCATAGGCAGTACATTATTGTAACCTTCGCTCTCCATCTGAGTCTCGGTGAGCGTCTCACCGGCAATCAGAAGATTACAGGTTCGATTCCTGTCCGGGACTCAGAATCATTCTTCTGAGGATACGAGCTTGACGATCGTCCATGTATCGTCTGTCTACTCCAAGCTCTCCCACATTCACTACAGCAGTGTGTATATTAACACATACTGGGGTATAAAAATGACTGGTCACGTGGTACAAATTTAGCTCTCTGATTGGACAATTCACAGTTGAGGTATAATATTACTCCATATGCTGATATTTTTTAATGTTTTCTTTTAAGGTTGCGCAAGGCATGGCTTACCTTGAAAAACATGGTTATGTCCATCGCGACTTAGCAGCACGAAATGTTCTCGTCGGCTCGACCCTCAACGTCAAAGTCGCTGACTTCGGACTTAGTCGGTCAGTCGTCGAGGACGAATACGTGGCACACGAAGGCGCCAAGTTTCCAATCAAGTGGACTGCGCCCGAAGCCTGTCTAACGAATGCTTTCTCGACCAAGTCCGATGTTTGGTCGTTTGGCATTTTGATCTCAGAACTTGTGACCTACGGTCGTATCCCGTATCCGGGGATGAGTAACCACGAGGTGACGTTCCTTACTCTAATTATTATTACATATTTTTTAGTTGGGGCGGTTAAATTTTCAAATATTATTCTGAATTTTTGTCAAGCTCAAATCCTCAGAAGATATACAGGGTTGAGATTGAACCTGTAACCTTCTGATTGTCGGTGAGACGTTCTAACCATTGAGCTACCGGGACTCAAATGGAGCGCGAAGGTTATATAATGAGGTACTGGTTTGATTGATATATACAGGTATACTGAATAAATAAATAAATAAATGTTGGTTTATTAACATTTAATGATATTGCACGGTGTTCAGTCAACGATGAGACCGTGAAAACCAACTGTCGATATGAATTAGGCTAATTAATTATGTTGCCCGCTGCAGATCGGTAGGGATGGAGACGGTAGCTAGGCGTTGCGATCGTGATTCGTTAGCTAGACGTTGCGATCGTGCGATCGTGATTCGTGCTGGGCTCCGGAAATGACTGGATCCGGACTTCCGGAACCTAACGGTACCCTCTCCATCCCGTGATCAGCAAGTCTCCCGTGAAACACGGGGAAGAAAGACACACAAAAAAAAACCCCAAAAAACAAAAACACACGAACCAAACAAATTAAGCATTACTCACCCACTGAGAGCATATACAGCTGAACCAACTGTATAAACTGTGACCTCGACCGTGCTAAATACAAGACTGAGAACATTGTCGGACTCGAAGGGGATTGGGTGGGCTGGGACGACAAAATGACTATTACCTAGCTTCAGGTGAGCCCGGTTTATATATACTGTACCAGGTGGGATCAATCCTTGGGACTAGGATACCCAACTGGATAAGCCATACAGCATCCACCCTTTATATTATATACGTTAACTTCCTTTATTATTAACAATAATAAATGCATATATAATCGCACCAATGGTGAATTACTTTATATTCACAAAATATTAAAGATACTAATTAAATATATATATATATATATATATATATATATATATATATATATATATATATATATATATATATATATATATATATATATATATATATATATATATATATATATATATATATATATATATATATATATATATATTATGACAAGATAGATGGTAAAAGTTAAAACAAGTACTTATTAGAACTGTTGTTAGAAGCTCTCCTTAAGTTGGTTGTACATTTGCAAACGCCGTCGTAGACGGGAAAAAACTATATTTAAAACGTTCGGTTCTACACTTAAATAAGGACAGATTATTACTGTTACGTAGTACACGACCATGTGTGGTATGTCTCGAGTCAGGTATAAGATAAGCAAGTTTGGAGTTCGTATTGTTCTTTAAATTGTTAAAAAGCTTCAGAGATAAACGTTGCCGATTATCTATTAGTCGAGGACAAGCAGTGATTGCCAAAGCTTCACGATATGACAAATGTGGATGGATAATGCGGAAAGCTCTCATGTGAATTCTCTCAATACTGCCCATGTGGCGGTCACTATATGTCTGTAAGGGGCCTATTTCATGGCGAGTGCCGGGATGAAATTTGAGCCCTGTTGAACGGTGGAGGCCTTTTGAGATACGGTAGAGCACCTAGTCACCAGGACTTTGGTGATTGTTTATATAACATATATGCTTCGTTCTTTAAAAACCCCGCTTTAAATGTCTGTTTCGATTCAGAAAAGCAGGGTTGTTAAAAGCAGGGTTATTACTGAATCGAAACAGAAATTTAAAGCGGGGTTTTTAAAGAACGAAGCATGTATGTTATATAAACAATCACCAAAGTCCTGGTGACTAGGTGCTCTACCGTATCTGAAATAGCCTCCACCCTGTTGAACGGGATGAAATTTTCTCGCGATTACATGGGAATTTTAGTCAAGGGTTGAAATCAATACCCCATTTTGCTGTTATAATTTGTCAAACATTTAATAAGATTGAACGCTTCATTGCCCTGATTCCAACGAAATCTATTTGTTTGGTTTCCTTCGTTTTCTTGCATATTATTTACTGCACATTCTTCACTATTGGTCGCCATATTTGTTTTTGGATTCTTTAGTACGCATGCTCAAATCGAGATTACCATGATTTCAATCCTGGACTGAAATTTCATGTCGATTACACGAGATTTCCATTCCTAAAACATGGCCGTCAATCCTTTGTTTTCTGAATCTCAAGGGATTGATTGCAACCCAAGAATAGACTGAAAAGACTTGTTGCTAACGCTTTGATTACATTTAAATTTTGGCCGCTATTTTGTTCGCGATAAATTAAATTGCGTGTTCGTGCGTGAAAATGACTCGTTTCTAGGTCAGACGCGGAAAAAATGGCGTCTTGGACAATCTACGGTTTTCTACGGTGGTTTTGTGTGTATTATTGCAATTGAGAAGCGACAAAAACAACAAGATGACGCAGATTTTCAAGTGTTTTTATAAGAAATATGCTTAAAAGAACAACTTAAACTTAATTTATTTAACACTGATACCCGCAGGAAATGATTGCACAATCAATCGTCCGAGCCAGGGGCTCATGTTAGAAGCGTTCGACGGTTAATTAGCTAAGATCTATTAAGTTAAAGTTGATTTTACGAACGTGGAAAACCGGAGAACCCGAAGGAGAGAACCGGCAACTCTGTACTCACACGAGTTCCAAGCTCGAACAGGCGGTCACCCATCCAAGTGGGGATGGCTAAAAGAGATGACTCAAAAGGACCTTTCTGTTTTTGTCTGGTCTTTATTTTTCGATAGTTTAGGGTTACCTACGGTTAGGATTAGTTTTATGGTTAGGATCAAGGTTAGGTTAGGATTAGGATTAGGATTGAGATTAGGGTTAGGCTTAGTAGTTCTAATTTGAGTCATCCCTTTTAACCTCACCCATCCAAGTAGCTAATCCTAGGGGTGCACCGGATTGTGCTTTTTACTATCCGGCCAGATTACCGTATACAAGGCTCAGTCCTTCTTTTCAGGTAGAGTAGTTGAATTGCCTTATTTTGACTAATTTCTGGGCTACAACCTGCATTGTGACCGAAATTTGATTTGATGCATTTAAAATCACTAACCCATCAATTCAGGGTTTAAGCCTGCAGTTATACCAATAACAATGTTATACCTGCAATCTCAAATAGTACTGTAGTTTGAAAGTATAAATTGAAAATGAAATGATGAATCCAACTTGGTCTAAGTCAACTTGGTCTATGAGTCCTGCCTTCGTCTATTGAAATGAACGTTGGAACTGAAAAGAAAGTCGGTTACAAACTCGCACGTTTGAAACGTACACTGCAATATCCGTTAAAATCCGTTAAAACGTTAAAACGTTAAAAATATATTTAAATGAACACAAATTTAATCCGCCTTGGAAAACTGTCAAAAACAAATGATCTGGTATCCGGCCGGATAATTGAAAATATCCGGCCGGATACCGGATAGTGAGATTATCCACCATCCGGCCGGATACTAAATCCGGTTCACCCCTAGCTAACACCATCTAACCGGGCTTAACTTACGGTCCTCAGTGGTGAGAGGCAGCGCGCTAACAGCATACACCACCTGTGCTTCCCTAAACTCGTACATAATCGGCAAACGACCGACCATGTGTTAATAATCGACAGATTACCTATTATTGAGAAACGGCTGATTATCGGTCGATTAATCGGCTTAACCGATCAATCGATTCATCTCTAATAAGTTTCCTATATTGATGCTTTACGACGCACTGTTTAAGGTGCGCCACTGCCACCAATTTTTTGGTTTGCATTTTATTTCCCCAAATGAAAAGTTGCACGTTCCGATTTTGAAATCTGCTATCAGAACGAAATTTGGTTGAACGGAAGTGATTTTATCAACGGTTGAAATAGCGAAATATACTACTTCGGATGCGACATTTTTCGGTCGGTTTATTTGGCCCTGTGACGTCATAAGTATGACACACATGACAAACACAGAGAAAATGGCTACATCTTCAACTCATGGTTAGTCTCGTCGTCATGGAGAAAAATGGCCGTTCTAAGCAAACTAGTTGTACTAACAACCAATTTACGGAATTTTCTGTGTCAACTGTGCCATGTGTCATACTTATGACGTCACAAACGAAAATAAATGGCGGCGTTGAATTTTGCATGTAGCATTTCATTTCAGACAAAAAATTCAACCACTTTAATTTATCGGACAAAGCGCATCGACACATCAAATTACTCGCAAAAGTTGGAAACCGAAAATGTGGTGGCAGGCACGAGTTAAAGTGCCTATGAAACGAAAATTAAGTTTGTTTTATTTGAAAGAACTTTTAAAATAATGAAGAATATTAATTTACAGCTCTCTCATATTTCACTTGGTTCTCGAGATATTTAGACTTATGTGATATTCAAATGAGATAACCTATGACGTCAAAGGGTTTGCAATACATTTTAACATATTGGAAAATCATGTATATCTTTAAGATTATTAAACGAAATCACTTGAAACTTTGTATGTGGATACAAACCACTAAACTGAAGAACATCGTTCAAGTTTCAATGTTGCAATAGTAATAATTAAGTTCCCAGACCTCTAAGTCTCTTTGTCAAAAATCTTACATAGCTATGTGTTGCACCAAAGTTAAACTTCAGTTTAGAATTGGTCAAGTCCGTGAAAATCTGCTAAACCAGTACCAACCCGCAAATGTTTGGGACGGAAGAGAAAACAAATCATTTTATTTTAGAAATCAAGATGTCTGAAAACTAATTTGTTACCATGGCGACCATAAAACTTGAACGATGTTCTCCAGTTTAGTTGTCTGTATCCACGTGCAAAGTTTCAAGTGATTTCGTTTAATAATCTTAAAGATATACACGATTTTCCAATATGTTAAAATGTATTGCAAACCCTTTGACGTCATAGGTTATCTCATTTGAAATCACATAAGTCTAAATATCTCGAGAACGAAGTGAAATATGAAAGAGCTGTAAATTAATATTCTTCATTATTTTAAAAGTTCTTTCAAATAAAACAAACTTAATTTTCGTTTAAGGTTAGGACACACGAGGCGACAAATCCTGGGGACATGTCGCGGGACATGTTGCAGGGACAAATCCCGTCGTGTGTACTAGGCAAAACTTTGTCGCGGGGACAAAATTTTGTCCCCGAAACATGTTGCATGTACTCAAAATGATTTGAATTCGTGCGACATGTCGCGGTGACAAAAGTATGTCCCCGTGACTTGCCCCATCGTATGAACAGCTCGTGCAACTAGTCCCCGAGACAAAATTAAAATAAACCAATCACATAACGTTATTTTATTTTCCTTTTCCTTTTCTGATGTGTCCTCAACAGGGGAAATGTCCCCGCGATTTGTCGCCCTTGGATGCACGCGGGGGTCAACCGGTAATCGGTTTGGATATTGGATATCGGATATTTCGCAATCTCGGCAAAAAATCGGACCGGCAACATTTGATAAATATATCCGTTTTGTTACCTATATCCAATTTTAAAGTTTTGTGGTCAATTTAAAAATTCAGTCGTGTTTCCAGCAAAAAAACTGTAGTTGTCGGTCACAATATCGACGTCCTACACATTTCAAAAATCCAAACAGGCCTAGATTAGACTTTGGACGTCGAAGTTGACGTCTAAAGTGATTTTTTCGACACGTTGAGTAACGAGTTAAATACTTTGAATTGAATTGAACTAAATTAAGAAATGCAACAAAACTGCGATGTCTAAAGTCTTGTAGTCAAACTATACTATGTAAGTGTTGTAGTCAAACCAGGGCTCAAAATAACGTTTCATGTTACGCCGGTCATTGTGACTGGTCAGTTCCAATTGTGATCCGTCAAAGACGATTTTTGACCGGTCAAATTTCACGACGCCCACAAAATGTGTCAAAAAAATGTGTAAAAAACTTTAACAGCACGCGCGTAAAAAATTTTTTTCTCAGCTCTTAAATCACTTCGCATTTACGGATTTAAAGCTTTTCTAAACATAAATGGTAAATATCGTTTGCCCGGCCAATCTGGTGGATTTACTGAATCGTTTATTCTCTTACTTTTAACTTTTATTTCATAATACGCGGAACGAAATCGGCGCGAGTTTCCAAAAAGGTTGAACAGGATGCGGACAATTTTTCTAGACCGGCGATACAATTAATAATAATATCACAATAAAATTGGGCCTGTGTTAGGCGACGCACAATAGACGAATTTAATTTTTTTCAATTTTGACGATTATGCGAACGATGAATTTAATACCGTCGCATTGATTATAATGCCTGCTGCTCGTGTGAAAACCCCACGAAATTCGTTTGTATAATGAGTGATGGTTTGGTAGATGAAACTGTCCAGATGTGGTAAATTAAATTCGACTGAAATTCTGCGTTTAACTCGACGTCGCATTTACGCCGCATTAGTATTACAGGCGAATTTAATTCCAATTAAATTCGTTCCTATTAAATTCATCTATTGTGCGTCGTATAGCGCAGGCCTAAATAAAAATTGTGTCATATCTTAATTTGGTCTTATCACGGTCTATTATATTCAACAAACGTTAATTCGAATAAAAAGTTCATTAACAAAGAAAATTCTCACAAATGAACATAATATGAAACGGGTTTACAAAACAGCACAACAACAATCATTTTAAGTTCCTTCAAATGGGAGTAATAAAATTAATCGCAAGTAATATGACCGGTCAAAATGACCGGCGTTATACAAATTTGACCTGTCATATTAAAAATTTGGCCGGTCATATTAAATTTTTTTTTTATTTGACCGGTGACCGGCCTTATTTTGAGCCCTGCAAACTATTATGAATATAGAATTTGAATTGTATTTCATATTTGTGGACATTTTCCGAAGTCCATATAATTGATAATTCAATAGTAAATACTCAACAACAACAATAAGTTAAACGTTTACTGTAGTTTTGTTTTGTTATTAAATTAGCGTTATTTGGTAGCTGGGCGGGGACTTTAAACCACATGTTCAAAAAATATCGGATCGGATATCTGCCAATATTGAAAAAAATATCGGATATCGGGTCTGCACTTGTCTGCACGAAAATTAAACTGTCTATCAAACCAGGGACACGCGAAGTCATTGCACACTGATTCAACAGTGAAATACAACGAAAGTTTGGTTTTGATCTTTAAACACACACCTGTTTAGATAAAATTCGCTCAATTCCCAAATTTTCATTGTATTTCACTGCTGAGTCAGTGTGCAATGTTTTTGCGTGTCCCTGCTTTGACGTCATTTCCTGTGAATGGTGAATCACTTCAGTAGGAGTAAAAGGTATAAAGATGACATTTTCGCACGACAAGATATTTTACAATTCTTCTCAAGTGATTCCAAAGATGACAAATATGTAAAATCCCCAAACCCCGGATAGAGGCACTTTAAGCCGTATGGGTTAACCTCTACAGTGTGTATAAAAAAAACCCAGAACCCTTGGAAAATGAATTAGTATTATTTTCAAACAACCTATATTGTAGTAGTTTGAAAGTCCTAAACACTTCTGAGCCATGGATGCGTAAAAAAACATAGTTTTATACACCTCGTGGGAAATTAAGATAACTTTGTAGGAAACGTCTCTGATATGGCTGATATGAAACTTGGGGTATCCACCAACCTCGTACCCAGGGTCTCATCTCCGCTCTCCGCTCGCCGAGATGAGACCCTGGGTACGAGGTTGGGGGTACCACAAGGTAGTATACCCTCCCCTGTTTTTCATAGTTTTTATAAACGATTTGCCGCTTCATGTAAGCTCATCCAACACTGATGTGTATGCAGATGATACAACTATTTCCTCGTCTGCTGACTGTAATAAAATGGAAATGTTACAAGATTCTTTGAATAGATCTGTTGCAGAAGTTATGGACTGGGCAAAGTCAAATAAACCACCTTTAAACGAGAAAAAGACTAAGGTCTTAATAGTTAAAGGTAAACGGCTTACTAACAAGATGGATATGGTACCGGAGATTAGTTGTAATGGTAGTCTGCTATTAAACGTCACCAGTGTAAAGTTATTGGGCCTCGAGATTGACGAAAAACTGTCTTTTCTCAGCATGTGGACAGTGACGTAACAGATGTAGACGGGGCCCTTATACATGTCTTGGGTCTGGGGCCCCATGGTACCGCCCCATGGAGCCTCGAATATAACTTTTATATTATCACTATACAGTAGAATGTTAAACAATCGTGAATACCTAGACACCTATGTATTCCTTCCTCCTCGAGTTAACTTTGGCAAATCGATAAATCAGCTCTTATCAACTGAAGGTCAATGGAGAATCGATTATCGACAGTCCCGTAAATTAGTTCTTACTAAACATGACAATAAAATATATGTTAGTAATATCGCTGTTAAGCCGTAACTTTTCATTATAATGTTCCACTCCATTTTTGGCAGAGGCCTCACTGGGTCGGGGGCCCTTAGTTCTCGACCTAACCCTGCCTAATGAGCGTTACGCTACTGCATGTGGATAATATTTGCAAGAAAATATCCCAACGTATTGGAGTGCTGAAGAAAATCAAGAATTATTTGCCACATAAACAGAGATTGCTTTATTATAATGCAACAATAAGGCCAATCTTGAACTATATGTATAAGCGTCATTCTAGACCAGCTGTGACAAAAAATCTTTGGGGAGGGTTTTGAAGCTACAAAAGAGAGCAGCAAGAATGATTCTTGATGTGCATCCTCAGACACCGTCAGTTCCGCTGTTTATTCGTTTGAAATGGCTGCCATTTTATGAAGATGCTAAACTAGCTCAATGTAGCATTGCTTTCCAAAGAACACGGGGTACTTTGCCTTCTTATCTTAATGAACTACTGAAGCTAAATAGTGACTTTCATAATAGGCAAACTAGATACTCTAATTATAATTTAGTTTGTCCAAGATTTACCCGTCAGATTGAAGGAGGAAGAACATTTACTACAACTACTTGTCAAGTATGGAACATACCCCTATCTTTAAAGGGGAAGTCAGTTCCAATAACAACTTAAGTTGTTATATGCAAATATGGCTCAGTGGTGTCTAGGCTTTCAAACTACGACAATAGGTTGTTTTAAAAGAATACTAATTAATTTTCTAAGGGTTCCGGTTTTTTTATACACCTGCATAGTTAGTAATTTAGTAGAGCACAAAAAAGATTTTTGAATGTTCTTCCAACTTTCCAAATACATCCATAACTCGACGGGACACGCCAATCCTTGAACCATTTCTTTTATTATTATATACATGACAAAATTACTGCATTCTGACTGGACGAGAGGAGTACAATTATGTCGTTAATTATATCCCCTCTGTAATAGCTCACGAATGCCACATATATATATATATATATATATATATATATATATATATATATATATATATATATATATATATATATATATATATATATATATATATATATATATATATATATATATATATATATATATATATATATATATATATATATATATATATATACATGAAAGTATACAATGTCCCCTACCGGCTATCACCATAATGGCTTTATGGTAACTGTGGACTTGGGGCCCATATATATATATATATATATATATATATATATATATATATATATATATATATATATATATAAATATATATATATATATATATATATATATATATATATAATATATATATATATATATATACTAGCACTGCACATGTATATATGTATATGCACTGTACATACAAAAATAAAAATATAATACATATATAATATATATATGTACATATATATATATATATATATATATACGTGTAGGTTTTGGTCTACGAAATGCAAAGAGTGCTCAACAACATATAGTTAGAGCAAATAATATATTTTCGCTTACCTCAAAACTGGTCTGCTACAACTTGTTTCATCTGTAAAAAGAATCTTCAGGCAGAAGATTCTTTTTACAGATGAAACAAGTTGTAGCAGACCAGTTTTGAGGTAAGCGAAAAATATATATATATATATATATATATATATATATATATATATATATATATATATATATATATATATATATATATATATATATATATATATATATATATATATATATATATATATATATATATATATATGTATATATATGTATATATATGTATATATATTTTGAGGTAAGCGAAAATCTATATGTATATATATATATATATATATATATATATATATATATATATGTACATATAAAAATATACATGTAATTAGTTTTTGCATTCAGCTACCACTGGTATTTTGTGTACTGTCGCCATGACTACCAATGCCAGTCATTTTGTAATAGCGTAGCGTCTGGCTGCTATTAATAGCTCAAAAATGCGGACAAACAAACCAAATTAGACTCACAAATGATTGCAAATGAGCTATTTTCTTTTGTTATGGCCGCAAGAATTATGGGTAAAAGCGGACAAACATGGCTACTGACGTGATCTCGACGGAGTGCTATTATATAATTTTTAAAAGCTCAAAAATGGTTGGGTAAACAAAAAAATGTTAGTTTCTCTTCGGTGCAAACCCGAGGCATAAACGGTCCCTTAGTAAATAAATGTTGTTGTGTTTGGTCATTTTCAAGAAATTTTGTTGTGTTTAGTAATTTTCAAGAAATTTTGTTGTGGAAAATGAATTTTTGCTATAGCTTGTGGTTGTATGGCTAACAAACCTTCAAATGAAAAAAATGTTTTTGATAAGATTAAACAACAATTTTATATAATTATATATATATATATACATGAAAGTATACAATGTGCCCTACCGGCTATCACCATAATGGCTTTATGGTAACTGTGGACTTGGGACCCATATATATATATAATATATATATATATATATATATATATATATATATATATATATATATATATATATATATATATATATATATATATATATGTATATATATATATATATATGAATTATATGAATATGAATTATATGAATTATATGAATTATATATGTAATGTTTAAAACACGAGCAGCAGTGTTTTATCAGATATAAAACACGAGGCGCAGCCGAGTGTTTTATATCTGATAAAACACTGCTGCGAGTGTTTTAAACGGCTTAAAAAACGACCAGCATTTGGTAAGTTCGTTGGCGTAGTAATTTTGAAAAATAACGTTGTCTAAGCCGAGAAAATCAAAGCTAAAGTTTATGTAAATTAGGATAAATCTTTATCACATATAAAGATACGACACGGTGGTGATTTTGCTTTGTGTTTTCCTCATGAATTATTAATGATTTTTTTAAATATATATATATATATATATATATATATATATATATATATATATATATATATATATATATATATATATATATATATATATATATATATATATATATATATATATATATATATATATATATATATATATATATATATATATATATATATATATATATATTATATATATATATATACTAGCACTGCACATGTATATATGTATATGCACTGTACATACAAAAATAAAAATATAATACATATATATATATATATGTACATATATATATATATATATATATATATATATATATATATATATATATATATATATAATATATATATATATATTATATATATATATATATGTATATATATATATATATATATATATATATATATATATATATATATATATATATATATATATATATGTACATATAAAAATATACATGTAATTAGTTTTTGCACTCAGCTACCACTGGTATTCTGTGTACTGTCGCCATGACTACCAATGCCAGTCATTTTGTAATTGCGTAGCGTCTGGCTGCTATTAATAGCTCAAAAATGCGGACAAACAAACCAAATTAGACTCACAAATGATTGTAAATGAGCTATTTTCTTTTGTTATGGCCGCAATAATTATGGGTAAAAGCGGACAAACATGGCTACTGACGTCATCTCGACGGAGTGCTGGTATATAATTTTTAAAGGCTCAAAAATGGTTGGGTAAACAAAAAAATGTTAGTTTCTCTTCGGTGCAAACCCGAGGCATAAACGGTCCCATAAACGAATGCATCTAAATAACTATATGTTAACCAACTAATTTGGTGGTCATATGAGCTATTTTAGCCGAGTAAAACGAAGATAAAGTTTATGTACGGTGCCCGATTTACAGATATTGATGTAATATATGAACAACGAGTTTGAGTGTTTCATCAGGCGATCCAGCAAACACGAGAAAACATGAAAACACGAGCGCGAGTGTTTTTATTGTTTTCGAGTGTTTGGATCCCCTGATGAAACACGATAAATGAGTTGTTTATATGGCTTCTCAATCGAACATGGATTTAATTGAATGTTTACTTAAAACGCATTTGAGAACAAACCCTCATGGGACTGAACTCACGAGGTGTAAAATTTATTCAGAAAGTTAACAGACTCTGTTCAGTTGAGGATGAGCGAAGACGGAGGCAGGTCGTTTCGTTCTCCAAAAAATGGATTATTCATTAAGATCTCAGCAATTAGATCAAAACCGGGTTTGATCTAATAACTGTGGTGGTATATGATTTTTACGTGTTTTACTCGAGTATCCAGCCTCAGTCATGTGATAAAAGTGATTTCATTGGCTAATTGGCTCATGAATTATTAATGAGTTTGAGAATAATTAGTTAATATTTGAGTCGGTTTCCTTTGTTATTAACAGGTCTTTATTTTTAATAAACACTCTCAAAGCTGGGGGAGGGGCTTTGATATTCTTCAGGGAATTATGGGGGAAATGAATAGAATTGACTATCTCATTAAAAATGCAAGGTATTTAACTACATAGTGAGATAGTCAATTGAGTCCTAAAACGGGTGAAGTTTCATATAAATCCCGAAATGACGTCACATAGACTATCGGTAGTAAAATTCGAAATTAAAATCAGCTGTTGTTTCTAAAATAAAGCATTAGGGTTAGGATTAGGGTTATGTTGGGGTTAGGACTATGTTTTAAATTCGGGATATTTATATGAAACGTCAGCCCCCAAAACACATTATAAAGCCAAAGCAAAGCGAAACAAAACAAATATTTTTCAGAAAATTGAAGGACAATTTTAAATCTCACACAAGTCTGTAATACCGTGCTCAATAACAAGAACAAAATTTTATGTTCACAATTTTTAAATTCTTGCTCACGAGTCACGACCAATTAAATGTACACCATGTGCAATTAAAACGCGAAATTCTTAACTTTTCTACTCCTTCACATTTCTTCTTCGCATCTGCCTCCACACACATGTCAACACTACCATCGTTACCCGCATTATCACTGTACAAGTCAGTTAGTTAGGTACCTCGAACGTCGGCTCTTAAGCCTGGTTTCCATATGGTCGCTGCGCTGTCTCGTGTTTCTTTTGTTATGACAAAAGAAACACGCTTCACTGCTTCACTTCCGCGACCATAAAGACAGCGTAGCGACCATATGGAAACCAGGCTTTAGCGAGATGCACCCTCGGGGCCTACGACCCCTCGGGATGTAATCTGGCTAAGAGCCTCCGTTCTTGGTATCTAACTCTTACATATTAATTTCATTTGAATTTTCAAATTGAATTATTTAAGTCCAGACACTGATATAATGATTGATTAATAGAAAACCTCTAGATAGCGGACACCTCCAAATAACGGACAGCAAACTGCGACCCAAACTAGTGTCCGTTATACCGAGGTTCCCTGTGTTATAAAATTGACGTTATATTAAATCATAGTCAATGAAGATATGGTTTGGAAACTCGGCAAACTTAAAAGCGGTTAAAGTGCCACTACGATGAAAATTCACCCCCGTCTTTTAGATTTTCTTTTGCATAGAATAGTATTTCAGGGTCGAAAGTGATCATCGATGTAAAAAAAAACTAAAAAATGGTATTTTGAAGTAAGTATTTTGAGCTCTGAAATCACTATTATTTAGGCCACCATTACTAAAAACGTGTTTGAAGTGAGCCCGCAATTTCAAAAGGTAATATTGTTTGTGACGTCAGATTCTCAATGCTACGCCTGAATTTCGGTCGAGGTTATTTGTTTTCTTGTTTTTTTCGAGAAGTAGATGAAATGTCCAGCCTTTCAGACGAAGAATTTGAAAAAACGACCTTGATTTACTTGAAGAATTAGCCACGTGGAGTCTTCGCGTTGAGAATCTGACGTCACTTCGTTACGCTGGTCAAGAACATGAACGATTAATGGCGGACATAACAACTACAGATTCGGAGTAAGAAAAATAATACTTGCCATTGTCGAATCGCAAAACGGTTTCAACTGAGTAATATTTAGAAGCTCTGCTTTATAAATACGTAAAAATATCGATAGGTAAAAATTTGATCGTAGTGGCACTTTAACTCTCTCCTCCGCAGAGGCTTATTTTTATTAGCGGAAGGCGTGCGGGCAAAATGGGGAAGCGCGCGGGGAGTGGATCGAGAAAAATCGGAGGCGCGCGGAGGACGACGGGAAGACGGGACTTCCCGTCATTCCTTGCGCGCCTCCGATTTGACTCCCGCTGCTTTTAATTTTCTAATAAAAATATCCATGATATAACTAAGCCTCTGCGGAGGAGAGAGGCACTTTAACATTGTTAAACAAATGACCAGCGATTTATGTTGAACCGTACCTCACCGTGCACAAACCCTTTGTTTTACAGTTTTAGGTTTATTAATATTTAAACAGCATGGTTGAACGATTGAACCCAAACGTTGCTATTGGATGATTGCTTTATTATACCAAAAATATCATGTGTTCACTAACCGTCACACAAATTAGCATAAAGGCGAACAAAAAGATACAGTGTGTATAAAAAAAACCTGAACCGGCATAAAATGAATTAACATAATTCCTTTCAAACATCCTATTGTCACCTTAAACCTCTGAGCCAAACGGTGCTTCAAAAAATATGGTTTTATGGTTTTATACACCTCGGATTTTGCTGGAGCAGAGCTCTAACTGCAGCAACATTTCCCAATATTTCCCGCGTGTGGTTCTTCGCATGTCAGAATTGCCCTTGTTACGGTTAATTGGCTAGTCAGATATTTCCTGACGTTGCACAAAACTGTTATCTTAATTTCCCAACTGTATAAGACCGTGTTTTTAATTTCCCAGGAGTATAAGACCGTTTTCTAATGGTTTAGTTTTTTTTTATACACACTGTACAGGGTGTATAAAAAAAAGCGCAACCTCGGAATTTCCCAAGAAATCCACTGTGTTCTTAAACACAAAAGATTTTCGCCCCTGGGAATTTAAAATAACTTGTAATCGTATTCCAAGGGGCATAACTGTCTAATTACTACAAACTCGAGCACGTAAAGCAGAATTGAATCGAAATTTATGCATTTATTTCATGGAAAGTTGTTTAGTTTACAAGTATCAACAACAGTTAAATTCCCAGAGGCCTAAAATCTTTTGTGCTAATAAAAACAAAGTGGATTTCTTGGGAAATTCCGAGGTTGCGCTTTTTTGATACACCCTGTATATTAACTATGTTCTGAATTAAAGATATGTTATAAAATGAATTGAAATGTGCTGACAACATTGGGTGTTCTTGCTTCCACTTTTTCTCCAGGTTATCAGAAAGATAGAAGAAGACGACTACCGCATGCCTCAAATCGCGGGCAGTCCAGTTAAATTATACAACGACATAATGTTGAAATGCTGGGCTAAAGAACCAGAAGAACGGCCAACATTTGAGACCTTAAGCTGGCAGCTTGAAGAATTCTTCAGCGATGATACACAATACAGGGAAGCTGATGAAGTAAATATGATTAAATAAGTGATCATTCGAGGGTTCACTGTAATATAACCAAACTAGTATATTTCATCAGATTATGACTATCTTTGCGGCTGCCATGGAGGTCGCCATGCTGGCTCAACACTTAAGGTGGAATGATAACCATTTATGATAAAATCACGTTTTCTTCGGTACCATCCAACCATCAAGCTTCAATACCGACTGCAGCTTACCTCAATTGGCTGACTGTAAATTTTCAATTTTAAAAGTAATTTTAATAGTTGTATTGCATTGCGCGCGCAAGTATGAGTATGAGTATGATTTATTTTGAGTCGATCACGCAGGATAAGGTTGCCCTATTTATCCGAGCCAGAGGCTCATGTTGTAAGCGTTCGACTATTCAGTTTATCACTCTTAGGTGAACGGAAAACCCAACTGATAGGGAATTCCGAGGGCCTACGATTTAAGGTCGTTTTCCGAGAAGACCCGAAAGTCTTACCATTTGCCGGTGTTGTTGCAAAGGCAGCACCTTCTCCTCAATTATTTTAAGACCCTGAGTGGTGGTCCGACCCAGGGTTTGAACCCGAGTCTCCCAGCTCATAGACATGTGTGGTAACCACTAGACCACAACAGCTGGTTAGGACCTTTGTGGACCTTTGAAAGTTGCAGTGACTACCATTGGCGCAATTCATAGCAGTGGAAGGGACTGGAGCGAAACCGTGGAAATTATGGCGTTTTCTCAGTCTTTTTTGTCCAGCAAACACCAATCGCAGGCTCTGGGTACGAGATCAGGCGTTCCGCACGTTGTAACCAATAAATTATTGGCATTATTTAGCATTGTACCCAATAAGTTATTGGATTGTAACCAACCCCAAAAGAACAAAGGTCCTAACCCCCCGGCTAGCGAGTTCTCTAACCTTAACCCCCGGCCGTATTTTCCCCGTCCCTAACCCCCACGACATCCACTCCCCTACTTGGGGTCCTAAATTAGTAGACTAGTGAGAGAGACTATGAATGTGGGACTAGTAATTGACTGTTACACGCATGCGCTTACAATCATAACGTATTACAATCCAATAACTTATTGGTTACAATGCTAAAATAATGCCAATAATTTATTGGTTACACTTACAACGTGCGGAATGGGTGACGAGATTGGGCAAACACTAGATGCAATCACTGACCTATATATACAACTGGACTCAACAACTTTAATCTTACAACATCAAATGAATACAATTGAATGAGAATGAATTAGTTCTTCCTGGGTGTACAATAGGACGAACGGTACTTAGCTCGCTACTTTATATGATTGATGTTACTATAGTACATCAAGTATCAGGAAATAAAGTATCAACTTGCAGGTCGCACAGGAAATCTCAATGTTACCCGAATCGAGTTCGACTTTCTTTCGCAGATATCTAGAACCACGAACACACAGGATGGCAGAGCGCACAAGTGCAAATGACAGTTTTGAGCGAATCCAGTTTGTTACAGCGCTGTTTGCTAGGCCACGTTTTTCAGCTATCAGTGATGATAGTACCGTCAAGAACTTTTCAGTTTCGCGGCTACTCCCTCCATATGGAGTGAAGATCAGAGGAGTAAAAGAGCCATGTTCCACATCAATGACTCTTTGTCCATAGGCTCGTTTCTTCTCACTTTTGTTGGCACAGAAAGCGTTTGTTGACAACTTCTGGTTTTTGGAAGGGGCGAAAGGGTTGAATGCCCATTGCCCACGAAGCCAGAAGCCTCTCACGCTTATGTCGAGTCTCGCCTCGTCTTGTGCGTTTGCTGTACCATGGAGTTGTTCACCAGTGACGGGGAGAAGAGGTGGTTCGATTTCCACATCGTTGGAGATCTCAATAGCTAGGTGCCCGAGGAGGTCTGGAACTTCGTTGTGTCTCCCACAGGCGCAGGTTGTTGGAAGGTACTTCAGCTGCCATCGATATCGCGTACATATTGCATCGTCGAATTCCCTTTTGTTTAGAGCGTAGCTTTCAGCGGAAGCGATGTTAGCCAATTTGACGCGCCTTTCATTTGAGCAAGTTCGTTTGCACGTAATTGCTCCTTGACCATTCTCATTCTTAGACCTGCAAGAATTTTCTGATGCTCTTCGTTCCTTCCCTTTATGATCATGTTCTTGATCTGAATATGAGCTTTGGTGTCAAAGGCGTATTGTGCGTCTTGGGTTTTGATCATGTAGAAAGCTGCTCAGTTGCTGTCTTAGAATTATAAGCGAACTCCCTTTCCGAAATTTTAGCGAAGATCGGGATTCCAAGTCCACCGCACCTATAATGGTTAGACTGAGAAGCTTGCAGAGCAATGATGCAGAGCAATGATGTCCATCCGTGATGGCAGGTAAGAAGAGATGACTTCGTCGGCTGGCTTAGCTAGGCAACGGACCAAGGTTTGGGATGCATGGTACGTTAGTGGTAAGACAGTTAGTGCTGAAATCCTGCCACAAATGCAATTTTGGAAAGTTCCTCAAGCTGCTGAACCCATTTCTTGACAAGAGTTTGGACGTAATTCTCTCGTGATTCGCTCCCTTTTGATGTCACATTTATTTCTGAGCCAGCGAATATTTCCTTTGTAGACTCAAGTTTATCCTCTTTTACTACCAGCCAAGATTTTGAAGCTTTTGGGAAGTAGCCAATTAGAAGGGGACCAAAACGAAGGATGCGAACCCACCATACTCTTAGACATTTAAGGGCCCCCGCACCGCCAAGATCATCTGCATATGCCGCATGCTTCACTCCTCTGCTACCCGGGCCATCGTCATCTTCTACCTTGAATAGCGTATAGGCTGGCATAGCAAGTGGATCTCCCTGAGTTGTCCCCTCCGATGATAAAATCTCTTTACCACCAGTAATGAAAAGCCTCGATGGTGAGCCGTAGCAGTTCCTCACATATGTGGCCATCGCTGGACACGCTTCACGTGATCACGGCACTTATAAAAATCCCATTACTATATAATCACTAAAAGTGTCGTAAAAACGTTGGGGTCAGCTGGAGTCTATTTTCTCATGGTAGTGACTACTGGTCACTGGTTCAGTGGATTGTTGGCGCAAGTTTGTCCAACGACCAATCAAATTTGTTTTATACGATAACTATAGGAGTCCTTTTCTCGTGTCGTAATTACAGCCAAAAGCAACACAGTGCGGCATATTCCTTCTTCAAAAACGAAACTCGACAAAAAAACCTTGAAACAAACTGTAGCAGATGTTCTTTATGACCAGAAAACTTACCACTAAATTCTAAAAGCCTTCAACACTAATTGCCAACACTCGGAGGACGTATGAAATTATTTTCGGTTGTTTGACATTTAATCTCGTTTATCCTCAGGTGAGATATCTAATGCGAACTTGTTGCTTTTAATTGTTATATAAAGGTTGTCGATCTATAGAAAGCTTTTGCAGAAAAGAGAATGGTGAATAGATGATATTAGATGCGTGTTTACTGGGTTTTTTTAAAGTAAATCGGCCGAAGAGCGGTCAAGAGTGAAGAGTGGCTGACACATGATTCAAAGCATCACCCACTAAATATTAAAACACTAATTATATCAGGAATTACAAATTTCAAACTCGTTTATTTTGTATTGATAATGTCAAATGCTATCTTGTCAAAAAAGGTTGCTAAAACGAGAAATATATAATACTGCATATTTGTGTTTAATTTTTCAAAGTAAAAACATTTGCCGGCTTATAGGGTGTAAGCTCGCTTCAACCGACTGACGCACTAGCTTGTACCGATTACATCCTATCGATCGAAGCTTGTTAAAACAGTGGCGGATCCAGCGTTGTTCGAAAGAGGGGGCGCACATGAAGAATCAGCACGTTGTGGTGCATAACCCCAGGACAATTTTTAATTTTGCAAAGCCAGAAGTGCTTTTCCGGTGATTTCTGATGATAATTTTTGCGAAATTAGGGCACCACTCCGTTGCTAAAAATGCACTATTACAAAGAGGCATGAAGATTATGAAACACTTTAATATAAACTCAGAAATAATACAGAACCAATATATACACTTTAGCCTTTAGGCATCTGAAAACGTCCATCGTTTTATCTTGGAAGCCATGTTAAAATATCTATGAGTGCATGCAAACTGGCTTTTGCAATGAAAATTGGATAAGCTACCAAAACAAATCGGTCACTATATACTATTGCGTTTATCACTCCGACTTCTTCGTCTTGACATGGTAACAAAACAGAAAACACTTGTTTGCAGAATTTTAAAGGGGGCGCGCACCGCGTGCGTGGATTATCATGTCTTTCCGTTGGGTGCCCACTAAAATGACCCTGGTCTGCTGGTGAAATGGTTAATTAGTCCTACGTTAATAACGCACTCTCAATACGAAATGAAAACATGATGACATTTTAATAAATTTATATATTTGGCGTTCTCTCGTTGATTACATTTACATATAAAGTATAAACAAAACATTTAATAATCAACATTAGATTTGTGAGTCTTAAATTTGGTAGTTTGAAATTAATTTAAACTGGTAAGTGCTAAAAGTTAAAGTGGTAGGCTAGGACCACGTTTACACTAGAGCAAAAGTTTCCGGATTCGTAAATGTTTCCGGATTCATCATAAACCGAGTATTCGGATTGGTAGCTGTTTACACTCGGGAGTATTCGGATTCACATCGTTTACACACGCGATGAAATCCGGAAACATTTATGCGGGAACGGTTACCAAGCATTTCGCGAAATGCCGCTCAAAAAGAAGGCTAGAAAGGATGTTACAGAGAGTGTTTATGAAGTATAACTACTTCTTGGAGTAGTTCGTGCATCATATGTGCCTGCAACAAAATCAGACAACCAACTACCGACAACAGTGCAATAACAACAACATCCGCCATTTTGTCTGCACCGCAAACTCGTGTGATCGCGGGCGGAAAAATATTCGGATTCATTGGAATACCTTTTGAAATTGCAGGCTCACTTGGAACACGTTTTTAGCAATGGTGGCCTAAATAATAGTGATTTCAGAGCTCAAAATACGGGTCCTTCTTCGTGTAGAGGACACAGAAATTTGCATAATCGAAAAGTTGGGTTTAGAAGTAGGGTTAGTATTTTTTTATTTTAGGGTTAGTGATAGAGTTTTTGTTTGGGTTATGGTTAGAGTTTTTGTTGCTGTAAAGCTTCTGATTGCTCCGAAAATAACGTTTATCATGAACTATGACGTAGTCTGTGTCCTCTACACGAAGAACGAGCCCAAAATACTTACTTCAAAATACCATTTTTTAGGTTTTTTTTACATCAATGATCACTTCCGACCCTGAAATACTATTCTATGCTAAAGAAAATCTAAAAGACGGGGGTGAATTTTCATCGTAGTGCCACTTTAATGATTCTACTTGTCCGTGTCAAATCGAACACGTCTAAAATATAACTTCTGCCGACTGAAACTCGTATAAAGATTTTTGGGTGTCGCACCCCCTCCCCCCCCCCCCCACACACACACACACCCGTAGCTCCAGGCCTGAATACAGGTCAGTTGTCGCTACCATGAGAACGTAGACTCCAGCTGATGCCCCCACCCGTCCCTCCCGTTGTAAGCCACAAATTACTGGACTTGTTAAAGCGCACTGTAAGCAATAAATTATTGGATTGTTAAAGAGTGAGTGTCAGGGTAGTGCTTTGCGCGCTTGTGTTTTTGTTTTCATACGAATTGATTGCAGTGCATCGCATCGTTAGAACTATAATTTGCATGTGAACTCTATATTTATTTGGAAATGTTGAAATTGGAGTCCGATCCTGACTTCGGGACGTTATGAAGTTAATGTTCAAGACGATTTGAGCGGTTTGCTTGTTTGTGAACCACTGCGGGCCGCGCGCAACGCCGTTTCTGACGAACAAGCTGGCCCGGATGGCTTTAGTTCCTGAATTTAGTGCCTGTCATATATTTCCTACCTAAAATCCATAAACCTAACAATCCTGGCAGGCCGATTGTTTCCGCTTGTAGTTGCCCCACCGAGCTCGTTTCCAGTTTTCTAGACAACGTTATGTATTTTTTGGTTGAGAAGTTGCCTTCTTATATCAAAGATACTAAACATGCCTTGCAAATTTTCGACCAGTTACGTTTCAGTAGTTCCGATAAATTTATTTTCACGATGGACGTTAAGTCCTTATACACCGTCATTCCCCATTGTGATGGACTTGAAGCTCTGAAGTTTTTCTTTGATCAGCGCACTAATTTAGAACCCTCCACAACCACGTTACTCCGCTTAGCAGAACTAGTGCTTACCCTTAACAATTTTTCGTTTGATGGTGAACATTATCAGCAAATAAGTGGTGTTGCGATGGGCACCAAAATGGGTCCAAGCTATGCTAACTTATTTGTTGGTTATGTTGAAAAACAGATCTTTGAACAATACACGGGTCCCTTGCCTGATTTTTTCGGCAGATTTATCGATGACTGTTTAGGAACAGCGTCGTGTTCACGTGTCCTTTTAGAGCAGTTCATCAACTTTGTTGATGATTTTCATCCTGCTCTGAAGTTCACGTGGGAAATCAGCGAGACCTCTGTATCGTTCCTTGATATTTTAATTTCGATTAATGGTGATTCGCTGAAAACGTCGGTCTCGTACAAGCCTACTGACTCCCATAGTTATCTTCTATTTTCATCCTCTCATCCCAACCACACTAAGCAATCCATCCCTTACTCTCAATTACTGCGTCTTCGCCGCTTATGTAGCGACGACCAAGATTTTCAAGTCAAATCAATAGAAATGAGATCTTTTTTTGTCCAACGTGGTTACCCTACCAACCTTTTAGACCTCGCCGTTCAGAAAGCTTTTCTCGTCCCCCGTTTAGACGCCCTTGAACCATCTTTGGAACGAGTTTCAAACAATAAAATTCCTTTAGTTCTAACATTTCATCCTTTCAATTTTAAAGTTAAAAATATTATTAATCGACATTTTCACATTTTACAAAATGATCCTGAGACGTCAGCCATTTTCACCGACAACCCTTTGGTATCTTTTCGCCGTAATAAAAACATTCGTGACTCCTTAGTACATAGTGCCCTTAAACAAAATACCTCGGCACCAGCGGGAACATTTTCTTGCGGCCGTTCCCGCTGTAACACATGCCCTTTTCCCAATCGGAGGCGAAGCGCTCGTAGCAGCTTCTATGTATCGAAAAGATTACTATAGTAAATGATCAATTTTACGAAAAATATCACAATAATTGATCACTCAGGTATATTTACTTCTTAGAAAACTTGAAAATGGATAATTTATGAGAAGGAGTGATCAAATATCGACGGATTCGTTTGTGAACTGAAATAGGCGTCCCATAAAATGGCCGCCAAGAAGAAAACAAGCGCGCAAAGCGCTACCCTGACACTCACTCTTTAACACGTTACTGAGCGCATGCGTCTAATAGTTAATTTATAATCCCACATGCTTATGGACGCCCAGTAGTCCAGTTATATATAGAGGTCAGGGGTGAGGGTAAAAATCGAGTAGAGGGACTTGTTAATGCAGTGTTTTCTCTTTTAACTGTTCTGTTCTGGTGGTGGTGGACTGCTAAAAACAAATGAGGCGGGTGTTAGGGTTAGGATTGGTGTTGCGTTGGGGTTGGGTTCTAGAATCCTACAATTTACTGTTGTGGAATTAGCCATTATTAGTAATCTAACAGCATTAAGCCGATTATTGGCAATTTAAGAGTGAGGATAACCTGGCAGGGCATAAATATAATTTAGAAACTAGTCGTCACTCGTTTAATGACCCTCAGTGGACAGATTATCCTCCTACCTATATACCGAAGTACCGATAATTGGTAATTGTGGTTATTGGTAACTGTAGGGTTAGAACCCAATCCAAACCCTCCGCCTAATGCGTTTTCTAACCCTAACCCCCCGCCTAATGAGTTTTCTAACCCTATATCCCCCTGCCGTGCTTTTTCCGATACTAAGCATGCGCGACTCCAAAGTCCTGGTCTCTAGATCTCCAGCGGATGGATGGAGTCGACCGAGTATTTCGCGACTTCGCGTTCCGAATTAATTTTTTTACTTTGCCGATAAAACAAAAAGTAACGAAATTAAAAAGTAATTATTTAACAAAAATTTTACTTCGTTACAATATTATCAAGACAAGAAGATAAAATTCGTATCTCCAATCGACCATGTAATGTTCTATTATAATATTTTCACAGTGAAGATAAAAATGATATCGTCACTGTCAGCAGTATATAAATTTTCATATACAATTCCTTGAAATTTGTAAAATTAGTTTGGTACTCGGACGAAATATTTTAATTTATTTACTCTTCATAAAAACATGTTTTTGAACATTGCATTACCGTGTACTGAGAATTATAAGAATAACAATAGTTCATTTTCTCAGTTACCTAGTTTTTTCCTGGACTGGGAGCAAGAAGAAAGCAGAAGTAAAACTTGGCGTATTAAAAACAAAAAATATACCACTCTTTTAACCCAAAAATTGATATAAATTGAATCAATCGATTTTTCAACATCGAACCAAATTATAATGCAACTTTGGAACATTCACCGAGGCAGATCTCTGAGCCTTCAATGACATTTTGCTAATTGGGGCTGTTTGGCTTGCAAGGCGTTACCTCGGGGACCCAGCTGGCATACTGTATTTGTCTCTTAACTACAGTTTAACTGCTGTTGCTTTAATTGTGCGACTGCTTTTTTGCAGTTACGTTGCAACTTGGCATATTTTCTCAAATCATTAATAATTCATGAGTAAACTGATTAAACACTCTTGTTGTATAAAAGGTCAGGCTCCCTAACACCCCTGGAGTTTCATCCTAACCGTTTCGAAATCGCTCGTCATCTTTTAGTATAGTTCTACCGCGATCAGCGTGTGCAGTTCACTCAGTAAGCATAGTGAGCGTATTCAACACAGTTGTCAGCCACATTGTCAGCCACACAGTTACTTTCAAAATCTACCAACAGAGTCAGAGAACAACACCATTCGACCAAAAGCAAAGCTGTCGAAAAGAAACAACATGCCTGACGGTTCGCAAAAGCTTGACAGGAAATATTATTGCACGATTTTGCAAATTTGTGGAACCCCCAAAATACAAATAATCAGGGGCGTACCGTGCGGGGTTGGGGGGGGGGGGGGGTGTGACACCCCCCACTTTTCACTGAATTGGTCGGTAAAACGCGGAGTCGGTCGGTAAAGCCTGGCGTCGTCGGTAAAACCGATTGGTCAGACCGGAAGTTGGGAAAATCTTGTAATAGTTAAGGCTGTCGGTAAACTGTTCGTCATATTAGATCGTTGGTAAAATTGACTTCATCGACTGTTTAAACTTTGTCGGTTGTATAAAATTCGATTTATATGAAATGTAATATTGTTACCATTGCATGGGTTAATGTTAAATTAATATTCCTCCCTTTTCCCGATTTCCGATCCAACCTAGTACGCCGAGTGAAGATTCTGGATACAAGGTAACTGTTACTGGTACGTACAATGCAATGGAAGAAAATCTGCGCCCATGTGTAATTCGTTGGTAAAACTAAGACGATACACACCCCCCCCCTCCCCCCCATCCAAAATGGTCACGGTACGCCCCTGCAAATAATGAAGCCGAAACCGCCAGACTCGCGCTACCACAGTTGCCCGAGTTCTTGCGTTTGGCGGTTTTAGATGCATTACCAGCCATTTCAGAAGAATCCCCTAACATGCTCAAACGTTCGCTTTACCCCCACCCAAAAAAACGCTCTAAAAACGCTCGGAAGGGCATCGGATGCAGTGTGGCAGACGCAACTTCATATGGGATTATCGTGACGTCAAAATATACCATGCCTCTAATTGTTCGACTTTAAACTGAAATAAGGTTAGGGTTAGGTCAGGGTTTGATTTTAGGCAAGGGTTAGTTTTGTACCTAGAAAATAACCAAATAGTGTTGAAAATTGTGACGTACGACACGAACTGCTGTGCAAATATATAGCCAACTTTCATATATATATATATATATATATATATATATATATATATATATATATATATATATATATATATATATATATATATATATATATATATATATATATATATATATATATATATATATATAAATATATATATATATATATATAAGTATATATATATATATATATATATATGTGACCAGATTTCTCACGGCGAAATAGGGAATACTTCGTCTATCATAGGGCCCCACGAAAGTAGCCCCTTCCGATCTCTATAACTATTGTATAAATAAGTTGTAACAATTTTTTTCTGCTCTGAAATAAGGAAAAACAAAAAATGGCAAATGATGACTTAAGAACTTTCAGCCTTAGCTTTATCGAGTACGGTAAATTATTAGCATTAGATAATAAGTAACTACTCTTATGTAATTTAATCAAAATAAAACAAAACTTTGAAACGTTGTGCAAGATGTACAGTAGTGGTTAAAACTTGGCCGATGCTAAAAATAACAACCCGAAAGTAAGCGCCCTCCGAAAGTAACCGCCCCTCCCAAAGTAGCCGTCCTTGGCTACTTTCGAGATTCTATGGACTATGGTATATTATGTTAATGTTAAAACATATTACTTTAATATTCCTCCTGGATCTTAACTCTTTCCTGTCCGGTCCAGTCAACAGGGGTCATAGAAGACCCCCGAAGTCGTCAATCGAAAAACACGGCATGACACGATAACGCAAGATTAAAAATTGAAATTCGACAAGCGATCCACTCACACGCCAAAATTTGATTTGATTTCATAAACAATTACTCTGCGATTGGTGGCATTTTGAATTTTCATGATGCTACGCGGGCGTGCAAGATGGCCTTTTCTAGAAAAATGGAAGTTTTTCAACCTGATTTATGATAATTAATCCTAATTTATGTTAACATAATGTGTCTTGTTCGGAAAATTCAAAATTGGTTTGTTTGTTCAACAAAACAGCCGGTTTGTTGGGTCCTTCTTCGTGTAGAGGACACATAAATTTGCATAATCGAAAAGTTGGGTTTAGAAGTAGGGTTAGTATTTTTTTATTTTAGGGTTAGTGATAGAGATTTTGTTTGGGTTATGGTTAGAGTTTTTGTTGCTGTAAAGCTTCTGATTGCTCCGAAAATAACGTTTATTAGACTATGACGTAGTCTGTGTCCTCTACACGAAGAACGAGCCGATTTATTCGGTTTACTGTTCCTTGATATCTTTTCTAGTTCCAGAGTTATATAGATTTAAAGATGTCAAAATCAAGGGAAAATATAAGTATCCCGAATTTAGAACATAGTCCTAACCCAAACCTAACCTTAATCCTAACCCTAACCCTGAACCTAATACTGACCCTAACTCTTACGATAATAATTTCTTTTAGAAATAACAGCTGATTTTAATTTCGAATTTTGCTATAGATAGTCTATGTGACGTCATTTCGGGATTTATATGAAACTGGCCAATATTAATGGCACAAACAAATTGCTGAGTCAGCACAAATTATGACGTCATATGGTTTGCATGTTAGTTTGGTGACTTTAGTGAATGTTTAAATGAACTACAGCTCAGTTACTATGTGTCAGAATCAAATGGACCTTTGCACACAGATAGTTCAAGATGAAACACTGTAAATAATATCACTAATTTTGTTTTTTTGCACGGATTTTATAAAACACCTTCACACTCTGTCTTGATAAGGATAAAATAATATCAGACGTGTGCTTGTCATACCTATGCATGCCTAAAATACATTTATACTATAATAATTTGAAAATTATACCCCCAGTGATAAATACAGTGTGTTTTATAAAATCCGTGCAAGGGGCCTGGGTACAACAGTGTTACCTTGACAACAAAATTAGTGACATCAACTGTTTCATTAATTGCACTATATGTGTGCATTTGATTCTGACACATAGTAACTGAGCTATATAGTTCATTTAAACATTCATCAAACTAACATGCAAACCATATGACGTCATAATTTGTGCTGAATCAGCAATTTGTTTGTGCCATATTTTCTTTATAACTCTGGAGTCTTGAACTAGAAAAGATATCAAGGAACGGTAAACTGCATATCGTCCTACTTTTTGATGTTAGCTCTTTCAAACGAAGCAAGGAACGGCCGGGGGGTTAGGAAGACACTTAAGGTCGTGGGTTATTTGCTGGCACACGCTGCCACGCGGTAGTCACGCGGTATTCACGCGCGCGTTAGGCGTCGATCGAGTACGCGGAAGTAGTAGCCGCTAAATTACAGTTTGTCAGCTATGTTTTATAAAAAGCAAGAAAGTTCGGTTTAGACGTCGAAACCCCGAATTTTGTCACGGTTTTCGTGACAGTCCTACATATGGTTACTGACTGACTATTGCTGACGGTAAATCTATGGGAAATTGTACCGGAAAGAAAGCCCCAAAAGCTGGTGCTGATGTTGCCGAAACAGACGGCCAAGCTCCGAAGACGAAGGTTGAAGTTTCTCTTTCAGGCGAACGGCATACTAGGCTACCTATCAGTATCAGTCCGCGAAAAAAGACTCATCCTCCAGTACCATTGCCTAAAACTCCTTCACCTCCACAAAGCCCAAAGCCTGGAGTTCGTTTGTTTATCGCTATATTTGATTACGATGGGAGAACGAACGAGGATTTAACATTCAAAAAGGGAGAATACCTTGAAGTAAGCACTGAGAACACCGAATTCGACTGGTGGCAGGCGAAGTCACGGACGTCAAAAAAACAGGGCTATATTCCAAGCAACTACGTCGCCGAAGTGAAGACTTTAGAAGCCGAAGAGTAAGTTGACTATTACCTGTTTGTTTTCGTTTAAAAACTGTACATATTTTTATCGGAAATACTTTGTAAATTGACAGATAATTCGCTTTAGACTTCAACGAGTTTTCGTTTTGTATAGAAAGGCTCAACGAGAAGGAAGTGCTTTGTTGCCCTCTCCATATACCGGCTGTTCCTTTTCTTCGTTTTTGTGTTTACTTCAAGAGAACTACAATATTTGAACATAGTCGACTGTTCTCAAGGCCTCTCATCTCACTTATTTCCGCTAACATGCGACATCGAAAGCCATTCTTGATCTTGTGGCTTCTTTGTTTCGATTTTGGAAAACCAAGATTGCGACAATAAGTTGCGAGTCAGTTGCAATCAATAATAATTAGCGAATGAAAATAAACGAAGTGCAAGCGAAAGGCAACCGTCAAATTCTTGGTAAAACTTTTCGCACCATTGGGTTCAGAGTGTCTTTCATTGGACATGGCAATTTGTTAATTAAAACAACTCCGTTAATTATTATTTCGTAATCGTACTCGAGGACCAATAATTTTAAATATTTTATTGAATAGTCAACGAAATCCTTCATAGATGCTCTTTTTTCCATAGAACAATTAGAGAGTGGATAATATATGGTCCGTATGACTTAATAGTGAATGCCAGTTCTCTTGCCTATATATATATATATATATATATATATATATATATATATATATATATATATATATATATATATATATATATATATATATATATATATATATATATATATATATATATATATATATATATATATATATATATATATATATATATATATATATAATATATATATATATATATATATATATATATATATATATATATATATATATATATATATATATATAATATATATATATATAACACAAGATGAAAACACAAGTTACTTCATCGAATTTTTAATCACTACAGATCTGTTTCGTATGGCAAGTGTTGTATGGCAAGTGTTGAACTTGCCACACTCATCTATCTATCTATATATATATATATATATATATTATATATATATATATATATATATATATATATATATATATATATATATATATATATATATATATATATATATATATATATATATATATATATATATATATATATATATATATATATATATATGTATATATATATATATATATATGTATATATGTACATGTATAATATGTACATTACTACCAGGCATCCTAAGTGGAAGAAGTTTATTCCCCAGTCTCATTGCCGTTAAAGAATCTAACTCGCGTTTGCGATCATTAGTCATGATCAGAAGCGCTTTCAGGGTGTTAGCCAGAAACGAAAAGTTTTGTCCGTAACGTTAAACGTAAATTGGGAAAGTTTTTTTGACCGATCAAAGTCCTTTAAATACGCTACTTTATATAATTTTGTGGTAACCATGGTAAGAGGATTATTGATCTCATCGATACATTTTCTTTTCTAGACTACATGCTAAAATACCGCGTGCTCGGAAATTTTGAGCTGTTACATTTGTAATAGAATACCGTCGTTTGCATCTAGGGAAAAACCCTTAACTTTGTATAAAAACATTATCATCGCTTTTCTTAGCGCTAATTAAGTTGATGACGTGTTCTCCTTAGATGTAAACAACGCGTACCGTAGCTTCGTTTTGTACATTTCATTTCCGGTGAATGAACACGGAATGTACATCGATTACACTTTGTTTTGTACATTTCATTTAAGTGAATACACACCGAATATGAATTGAAACTCGATACATTTTGAGAAAATAGTTAATGGGGAAAAAGTATTCTGTAAATAATACGTTCTTTGAATGATATAATAGTATTAAATCAAACGCAATACACTTTCTCATCAGAAAAAATGAAAATCTTCCAGTAGACCAGTTGGGAAAGCCCCTTAGCTACTTCAATTGGGAAGAGTCCGTCAAACGGACGCTATATGGGCTAGCTAACACCCTGGCTTTGAAAGTAAGAATCATGTTATTTGGGGTGCCCCCCAAATCGAGCAGGAGTTCTCACAGGGAATCTAACAACAAACCAACCATTGTCTTTGAGAGATGTACTACAATTTGCAGACATATACACTAATATATTATCTAAATTATTGCACTAAATGCACCATATTATTTAAAGCAACATGAAAGTTGAAACCTTGCACAAATGTTAATTGGAATGTCAACTTGATTTGCATAATGTTACGTAACCTCGACTACGTAACGATAACAAACAAAGCTATATAAACCGGCGATGACAAGATGGGTGATACAGTTGTCAAGAATCATAATAATGTGAAATATACTAATGGAAACTTGAGAAAAATTTTCAACAGCAAGAAAACGATCTTGCTGGTCAAAGGCAATTATTTTGGTGCGCTTATTTCCAGGCCTGATATATAATATATATCGGAAGATTGCGAAAGCATGGAACACCATGTAATGGCAGTTGTATCGATCAGATTTATTTACTATCTATCTTCTGTATATATATATATATATATGTAAAAAAGTAGAGTGCTGCGTAGACAGTGTTTTGAATATATAGCAAAGTGAAAAGGTGGTAAACTGCCAAGAATTTAGTGACACGAAACTACGAGGTCGAGAAAATTTCGACACATTTCAAACTTTGCATACTGACACAGCTTTTAGATAATATACACACACGTTTATCGAGTGACAAGTGCTTAGCTTTCGCGTTCAAATTTTGTAGCAATAAAAGTTCTGATATTATAAATCAAACAAGACAGGGTTTTAAACAAACTAAGAGAGCATTTCGATACATTTCAAACTTTGTATATACAGCTTTTAGATAACATACACACACGTTTATCGAGTGACGAGCACTTATCCTTATTTATCATGTACAGTGCCAAAATGTGTTAGTAGCCGGCAAATTTTTGAACGTTATAATCCGATTATTCGGAGCGCCGAAAGCGTGAGACTTAAGGGCAATTCCATGTTTAAATGCACTTTTTGTGATTTCTTAAATTAAGCAAGAGCCCTTAGTGGCTAAGGACATTTTATCCTCTTTATGCTTTTTAGCTATAAAAACATCTAACTTTATTGCCAACATCCAAATACAGTGTTGTAATTCTTCAAATTTACCTCTACATAGTTACAATTTTACATGAAATTAAGGTTTTTACACAACATTTACAATGTGTGCATACTATGCTTAAAAAGCAAAAGCAGTATTTTGGTTGCATGATTGTTGAAAATATTACAATGGATTAAATTTGTTTTAAATCCAATCCCCTATCAAATTGGGTAACTTTGGGGACAAATATTAATAAAGAGCATGAGACAAAAGTGTAATGTCCGTTACGGCTTCTGTGTAATGTCCGTTACACACAAATTTGTTATTTATTTCAAAAAAAGGTAAAATTTTATCCAACATGTACAAATAATTTTAAAGTATGTACAAATGGGGATTCATAATTTAGGTGTTTTATTGTAACAATCATTGTAATTGAGAACATATGTTGTTTGAAAAAGTACTAAAATAGGCATGTCTTTTCTGTAGTAATGTCCGTTACGCAAAATATTGTGATTGTAAATATATGACATTTTCCAAAACACTCTGAAAAATTAGTAAGTTGAACATCAATTGTTGTTCACTTATCAGAATTTCTAATTCAAAATGAAACAATGGTAAAAGTGGAAGAAATATATCAAATTAGTTTTCAACATTTGACAAACTGTGTAATGTCCGTTACATGGAATTGCCCTTAAACTACCGGCGATTTTATGGCGATTTCACTGCGATTTGACTTCGATTGCACGGGCCTTTATGCTGCCAATATTGTTTCATCCACAGTAGTCGTGAAGTGAAAAAATGTTATCAAATCTTGAAATGATTGCATGGTGGAAGTTGATAGCAAGCGACAGTTTGTGGTAACACTACAACCTACATTTTGTTTATTTAACTTATATAAATTTTGCTGAGACAAAAGTAGGCGGCCCCAGATGTGCAAGTAGCCGGCCGTTTTGGCCGGCTACCGGCCCTTAATTACAGCACTGCAGTAGAACCTGAGTTTTACGACCACCCCTGTTGCCAAGCAAAAGTGGTCGTAAATGACAGGTGTTGTAAATGGCAGTTAGTCATGCAAGTAATATATGTTTACGATTAGTCGACTAAAAGATGGCTTTATAATTTAAAACCAATATAATATTTCTTAAATAAAGAAAGAAAACCATAAAAATTTCCGAAAAAAGCAGAGTTTGAACAGAGCTTGCTGGGCGATATGCACGCCGTGAAAGAAAACCCAATGCGTACATACTTCATCTTTGATCGCGAAAATATTTTATTAACAGCAATTTCATCTAAGAAACAGACTAAAAGAGTAACGAGAAACGATATATATTGATTCGTAATTTGCACAAAGTTATTGGCGATCTTGCGTTATAAACAAAGATGGCGGATACGAAAATATAATTTACGAACCTCACCCGTGAGGTTTTCGAACATTTTCAAGCATTGTACTAAATGTAAAAGCTCATACGATATATTAAATCAAAGATCGTTTAATGGTATACAACATACGTAAACCATGTAAAGCTTAATGTTGCAATAGCAAAGTTATTTGCGATCTCGCACAACAAAGTTTAACCCTGACAAGATTGCAGTGACAAACAAATATTAGTCCGCGCTTTTTGTCAATTTAGAAACGTTTCCTTCAACAATGATAATGGTTTAAGGGCTTGGGATTGTCGCTAAGATATTTATTATGCACTCTCGAAATTCAGTCGCTTACCTATGAAAGTATTAAGCAAAACAATGCTTAAAAAGTAACAATTGCGTCTTCATGTTCCCTGTATTCGCACGTGGTCACAATTCTTGCTTGTTGATTGTAACACATTTCGTTTACATAGTGGCAGTTTTAAGTTGAAAAAGTCGCTCACATTTCGCGTTTGGTGGTCGCTGATGTGCTATCAAAAAAAGACGAACGCTTATCTCATAAAAAGTCGCTCATGACAGGTTAAATTTCATGTTTGGGACCACTAAAATATGGTCGCTGGTCGCGTTTGACAGGTGGTCGCTAATTCCAGGTGCATTTTAACTACAAAAAGTGGTCGTAAACGGCAGGTGTGATATCGTCCTGAAAGTGATAAAACTGATATCACCGAGTCACAAGTATGGGATGAGGGCACAAGTATGTGATATATATATATATACAGGTATATATATATATATATATATATATATATATATATATATATATATATATATATATATATATAATATATATATTATATATATATATATATATATATATATATATATATATATATATATATATATATATATATATATATATATATATATATATATATATATATATATATATATATATATATATATATATATAGCAAAGTGAAAAGGTGGTAAACTGCCAATAATTTAGTGACGAGATACTGACGTTTCGAGCGCAGCCCTTCATATATATATAAATATATATATATATATATATATATATATATATATATATATATATATATATATATATGTATATATATATATATATATATATATATATATATATATATATATATATATATATATATATATATATATATACAGTAGAACCTGAGTTTTACGACACCCCTTTTAACGACCACCTGCCGTTTACGACCACTTTTTCTGGCACGGACGAATTGTAGTTAAAATGTACCTGGAATGAGCGACCACCTGCCTAACGCGACCAGCGACCGCTTTTTGGCGTCCCGAACACGATATGTACCTGTCATGAGCGACTTTTTACGAGATAAGCGTTCGTCTTTTGCAGTAAACATACAAGAATTTTGACAGCTTGCGAATACAGGAAACAGGTCTCATGAGCATTCAGCGACCACATTTTAGCGTCCCAAACGCGAAATACGTTACAATCAACAAGCAAGAAGTTTGACCACGTGCGAAAAGTACAGGGAACAAGAAGACGCACTTGTTGCTTTTTTACTATTGTTTTGCTTACTTTCATCATAAGTGATCGCATTTTGAGAGTACATAATAAATATCCTTATTAGCGACAAGCCCTTAAACCGTTAACATTGTTGAGGGAAACGTTTCTAAATTAACGAAAAGCTCGAACTAATATTTGTTTGTTACTGCCATCTTGTCAGGGTTAAAATTTGTCGTGCGAGATCGCAAATAACTTTGCTAATACAACATAAAGCTTAACATAGTTTACGTATGTTGTAGATCATTAAACGTTCTTTGATTTAATATATCGTATGAGCTTTTACGTTTAGTACAACGCTTGAAAATGTTCGAAAACCTCGCCGTTCGAAAATTATATTTTCGTATCCGCCATCTTTGTTTATAACGCAAGATCGCCAATAACTTTATGCATACGAACATAGTTAGATACGAATCAGTATATATCGTTGCTGCTTACTATTTTAGTCTGGCTGTTTCTTAGATCAAATTGCTGTATGTAAATAAAATATTTTCGCGATCAAAGATGAAGTACGTCGTACACATTGCGTTTTCTTTCACTGCGCGCACATCGCCCAACAAGCTCTGTTCAAACTATGCTTTTTTCCGAACTTTTTCTGACTTTCTTTCTTTATTAAGAAATATTATATTGGTTTTAAATTATAAAGCCATCTTTTAGTCGACTAGCGAACACAGAATAGAGTCGTAAACAATACGTTTTCTCGTATTACTTGCATGACGTCACATCACTAACTGTCATTTACGACCACCTGTCGTTTACGACCACTTTTGCTTGGCAACAGGGGTGGTCGTAAAACTCAGGTTCTACTGTATATATATATATATATATATATAGGTAATATTTGGCATTTCACTCGATCAAACTACATGTTGAAAGGATTTATGGTGAAGGAAAATTTCGAGTATACATACATTTTAAGACCAAACCGGGACCAGTTGCGAAAAATGCAACTTCAAGGAATTGAACCCGCGACCCTGCGATGCTAGTGCAGTGCTCTAACCACTGTGCTACGGATGCCGTTGCCGAGAGCCTAGTCACGAGTTCTGTATATATGGTGGTGGTAATGCCGGGATAAGATTCTGGGTATATTATAGGTAATATTTGGCATTTCACTCGATCAAACTACATGTTGAAAGGATTTATGGTGAAGGAAAATTTCGAGTGTTGGAATACATACATTTTAAGACCAAGACTATAAATATATATATATATATATATATATATATAGAGAGAGTAGTAAAAAAGTAGAGTGCTGCGTAGACAGTGTTTTGAATATATAGCAAAGTGAAAAGGTGGTAAACTGCCAAGAATTTAGTGAATCCCTCCCAAAGCACTAGTTCCTCTAACGAAGTCACTCGTCTAGTTTTCACTATTCCCTCTGATTTGCCATTATCTGACCCCGAGAGATCTGTTCTTGCGAAAGGTCTCAAGTTTGTTCCCAACTCCGGGCCCATCGATCTATTTTCAGTTAAAGAGGATACCGAATCTTTCTTCCGCCGCATGCGCCTCAAAGCCTTTTTTCATGATAAGCCCACTTTCAATAGCAATAAGGATATTTTCGAAGAACTCAACCCCAAGAAGTCGTCTTGGTCTCCATCCGAAGGCGATTTTTCTTCCCTTGATCTTTTTGTAAGACAATGCCGCCATGACATTGATAAATTGCACCCTCCGCGCAGAAAACAAGTTCATAACCTTAACAAAGAAGAGCTTCTAGCTTTGAATTCATTACAATGCCGAAATGACGTTGTCATAAAACCTGCGGACAAAGGTGGCGCTGTAGTTGTCTGGAGAGCGGACTTGTATCGACAAGAGGCTCTTCGTCAACTCAGCGACACCATCTTTTATATTAAGTTGAATTCCGATCCCACTCAATCTCACCAAAAATCCGTCAAAACTACCATCAAGAATTTCATCCAAGCCGGTGAATTGCCTGCCTCTGCATCTAACCTTATATTAACAACCCCCAGAACGCCTGTCATATATTTCCTACCTAAAATCCATAAACCTAACAATCCTGGCAGGCCGATTGTTTCCGCTTGTAGTTGCCCCACCGAGCTCGTTTCCAGTTTTCTAGACAACGTTATGTATCCTTTGGTTAAGAAGTTGCCTTCTTATATCAAAGATACTAAACATGCCTTGCAAATTTTCGACCAGTTACGTTTCAGTAGTTCCGATAAATTTATTTTCACGATGGACGTTAAGTCCTTATACACCGTCATTCCCCATTGTGATGGCCTTGAAGCTCTGAAGTTTTTCTTTGATCAGCGCACTAATTTAGAACCCTCCACAACCACGTTACTCCGCTTAGCAGAACTAGTGCTTACCCTTAACAATTTTTCGTTTGATGGTGAACATTATCAACAAATAAGTGGTGTTGCGATGGGCACCAAAATGGGTCCAAGCTATGCTAACTTATTTGTTGGTTATGTTGAAAAACAGATCTTTGAACAATACACGGGTCCCTTGCCTGATTTTTTCGGAAGATTTATCGATGACTGTTTAGGAACAGCGTCGTGTTCACGTGTCCTTTTAGAGCAGTTCATCAACTTTGTTGATGATTTTCATCCTGCTCTGAAGTTCACGTGGGAAATCAGCGAGACCTCTGTGTCGTTCCTTGATATTTTAATTTCGATTAATGGTGATTCGCTGAAAACGTCGGTCTCGTACAAGCCTACTGACTCCCATAGTTATCTTCTATTTTCATCCTCTCATCCCAACCACACTAAGCAATCCATCCCTTACTCTCAATTCTTGCGTCTTCGCCGCTTATGTAGCGACGACCAAGATTTTCAAGTCAAATCAATAGAAATGAGATCTTTTTTTGTCCAACGTGGTTACCCTACCAACCTTTTAGACCTCGCCGTTCAGAAAGCTTTTCTCGTCCCCCGTTTAGACGCCCTTGAACCATCTTTGGAACGAGTTTCAAACAATAAAATTCCTTTAGTTCTAACATTTCATCCTTTCAATTTTAAAGTTAAAAAATATTATTAATCGAAATTTTCACATTTTACAAAATGATCCTGAGACGTCAGCCATTTTCACCGACAACCCTTTGGTATCTTTTCGCCGTAATAAAAACATTCGTGACTCCTTAGTACATAGTGCCCTTAAACAAAATACCTCGGCACCAGCGGGAACATTTTCTTGCGGCCGTTCCCGCTGTAACACATGCCCTTTTCTCAATCCCACTACAGTTATTACTGCCCCCAAATTCGACCACACAATCCGTCATGCTTTTTCATGCACGTCCACCAACATAATTTATTGCGTTTCTTGCGATAAATGCCCTAAAATCTACATCGGTGAAACGGCGACGTCTTTCAGACAGGTTTGCTGAACATCTTCGTTCCGTGAGGATCAATGATGGTGACAAACCTGTAGCCCGCCATTTCAAAAGCTCCAACCATTTGGTTTCAGATATTAAAGTCTGTGCCATCCTTCCCATTTCCGGTGGCAACGATAACCGCAAGCGGCAAGAGAAGCGTCTCATTTTTAAACTTGGCACCACACATCCTCTTGGTCTTAACGAACGTTTTTCTTTTATTTAATTTCGTAAAAGCTTTTTGTCATTTTATTTTGCTTGGAACTTTTTATTATTAGCTTATGAACCTTTTATTATTAGCTTATGCTCATTCCTTTTCAAGTCTTTGTTTCTATTATTATCGCCTAATCCCCTTGTATATTGGACCTGTCATTTGTCCCACCCCCTCAGTCTGCTTATTGATCGACTTTAAAAATAGCAAATGATTTAACTTTTCCCATCTCATTAATTATTAGTTAGTTTATTTCCCGTGCATTTGATTGGCTACTTTCTACCTGTGACACCCTTTTGGCATTATATAAGCCCCATTTATTTTATTTCATCTCGTCTTACTCTGATGAAGGGCTCCGCTCGAAACGTCAGTATCTCGTCACTAAATTCTTGGCAGTTTACCACCTTTTCACTTTGCTATATATATATATATATATATATTAAGTGAAAAAAGCTGTCGCTACTCGAGTTTCACGCTTATACGCGATCGTCAGGCAACTGACAGACTCGATCTAGTTAAACTCTATTTACATGATGAAACGAGGTGTCGTGTTACGTGTCTGCATTTACTAAAAAGTTCAGAGCGTCTGTTCAGTAGTTCGTGTTTCCGGTCCTTCAGTAGGATTAGTTTTTCTTCCAAGCACAAGTTACACCTTCGTGAGCCGATTTTGTAGGCGGGAATTTTCTTTCTTAGCGACCAATTTATCTTGAACGCGCGCTTAGAATCACTCAATTTCCAAATATATTTTGACAGTTCCGTTTCATCGGCGTATTTTCTGTGTGAAAACGACTTTGTGTGGTTTCGGTATCTGCTCTTGAATGGACCGCCCGTTACGCCTACGTACGATTTCGTCTTGTTGTTGTCAACTGTGGTAACATCAGCTTGGTAGACCACGCTTTCTGACAGGCATTTCTTCTCGATTGGGCATTCGTCTGGTCGTCTGCAGTTGCATTCGTTTGTGTTTTGAGTGTTCGTTTGTTGTTTAGTGTGTTGGTTGAGTATTTTGTTGTTATGTTGGGAAATAAAAGATTTCATGTTAGGTAGGCAGCTGTAACTGACTCGTACAGTATGTCGGTTGAATATGCTATATAGTTTGTTGGAAGGGGGGAAATGTTTGTCAAGTAGTGATAGAAAGTCTCGCCCTATGTTCGTTTGAACGTTCTTACTAAAAGGTGGGTTATACCAAATAGCGTTGCGTTGTCTGTTCCGTTTTCGTTGTTGATTATAGTTAGGGTAGTCGTTTCCGTTCTGCGCGGGTGGTTCGTATGTGAGGTTTGTGTCAAAATTGCTGTGTTTTAAGGCGTCGTTGTAGAGCGGTGCGGCAGCGTCGAATGTTCGTTTGTCGCATGAGAGTTTGTTGATGCGTTTGTTGATTGATGATGGTAGTTGGCGTAGTATGGAGGGGGGGTGGTTAGATAGTCGGTTAACGTAAAGTGGTTCGTCGTTAGGTTTTCTGAATGGTTTTGTACGTACCGTCAGTTAGGTCAAACGTTATGTCAAGGAAATTCACGCGTTTCAGGTTAGCATCGGCCGTGATTTTTAGGCCGAAATTTGCGAAGATTTGGATCAGATCTTTGCGCGCCTTGTCAGCTAATCTTCCTGAGGTGGTGGTGATAGCTGCTAGGCCGTCGTCTCGGTATAATCCAATTTGGTTTCCAAATCGGTTCTCGAGCGTGCTGAGGAAAAATAGGCCAACTAGTTCACATATTTCGGCGCCGTCATAGCTGCCCATGGTTACGTCAAAAAAGTTGAGCGAGTTTTGTTTTGTCCATGCTTTGGCCGTTGTTAAAAAGGAGGGATTTTCTTGCATGTTTGATGATTTTGATGTCGTTTTCGGAAATGGTGGTGAATTGCTTAGACCAATTGATGGCGTCCATCTAGTAATTGCTCGGAAATGGATGGATAAAAATTTACGATGTCGAACGATAAAAACGTGTGTCTATTCTTGTTGGGTATATTGGTAAACCACGATATCGTATCGTCGGAGTTGCGCCACTGGTTGCTTCGGGTTTCGTTACGGATATCGGTGTTGATACGGTCAAGAATGGACTTGCTGACCTTTCCGAGATTACTCTTGGCAGGGTTGATAAGTCGGCATTGCGGGTGGTTCTCGAAATTGTCCTTGTGGTCTTTAAGGGATATGAAGGCTTTCGATTGCGCCATAGTCTCTATACGGTTGCTTATCTTTAATCCGTCGGCTATTTGTTTCAGTTCATCGTTGATACTATTCATGCTATTCTCCTCTGCCAATTTATAGGTTTTTGTTACGTTTTCCGTCAGTAACTTGATGTATGTAGGCGCGTCCATCTCGTACATATTTCTCGTTTTGTCCGCGGGGACGAAGAGGTTGTTTTGATGATGTGATCTTCCGTTTATCGTCATCTAGAGATTTGCTAAACTCGTCGTTGCCGTCTCGGAATTGGGTGTTAGAGATCATCTTAATAACGTCGTCTTCAAAGCCTTTCAACTCTGGTACGTGTGGCGGGCTTCGCGTGGACTTTAAGCCATACATATTCGTTTTCTGTGCGTCTTTGCTGTCACCGTGTAGGAAGAAGTGTGCTTTCCATCGCATGCGGTGGATAACACTCTCAGTTTTGTCGATTATGTTGCGTCGGTATTCATCATGAGTTGGTAGACCAATGTTCTTTAGAGAATAATTAAATCGGATCTGCTGCATTTTCACCGTGTGAGTTCCAAGCCAATAAGAGCGCTCAACTAAGGTTAGGAGCGAGATTATACCAAGAAGAATATGTAACAAAGTCACACAGTTGGCAAAAGGTTTTAGAGCGCTCAATACCATTATAGGTAGAGCGAATATTTATTAAGTGAAAAAAGCTGTCGCTACTCGAGTTTCACGCTTATACGCGATCGTCAGGCAACTGACAGACTCGATCTAGTTAAACTCTATTTACATGATGAAACGAGGTGTCGTGTTACGTGTCTGCATTTACTAAAAAGTTCAGAGCGTCTGCTCTGTCTATTATATATATATATATATATATATATATATATATATATATATATATATATATAATATGACCTTATATATATTATTTGATATAATATATATATAATATATATATATATATATATATATATATATATATATATATATATATATAATATATATATAAGTAGAGTGCTGCGTAGACAGTGTTTTGAATATATAGCAAAGTGAAAAGGTGGTAAACTGCCAAGAATTTAGTGACGAGATACTGACGTTTCGAGCGGAGCCCTTCATCAGAGTAAGACGACGAAGGGCTATATATATATATATATATATATATATATATATATTATATATATATATATATATATATATATATATATATATATATATATATATATATATATATATATATATATATATATATATATATATATATATATATATATATATATATATATATATATAATATATACCAAGACAAATTTTCGGATAGAATGTTGGCGTAGGATAAAAGAGTGCTCAATACTGTAAACAGTAGAGCAGGTATATAGTAAACTTAAAAACTTTATTGTCGCTACTCGGAGTTTTATATATATATATATATATATATATATATATATATATATATATATATATATATATATATATATATATATATATACCTGTATATATATATATATATATATATATATATATATATGTATATATATATATATATATAATATATATATATATATTTATATATATATATATATATATATATATATATATATATATATATATATATATATATATATATATATATATATATATATATATATATATATATATATATATATATATATATTATATATATATATTATATATATATATATATATATATATATATATATATATATATATATATATATATATATATATATATATATATATATATATATATATATATATATATATATATATATATACCTATATATATATACATATACTTATATATATATATAAATATATAAATAAATAAATAAATAGGTAAAATAATCCAAAGCATGGATAATCTCCCAGAAGTAGAGTGCTCAATACAAGGTTGTCGCCGTGTAGAGCGTGATATAGTGATATATTTAAAATTATCTAAAACATCTTGTCATAACACGGTGTTTCATGCTTAACGCAATCATCAGACGACTGACGGACTATAACGTGTCACTGAATAAATATACTTGTGAGGCGGAAGTGTTAATTGTCAGGCGGTATTGTCTTGAAGTTACACAATAAGTGCTTATTAACATGGCGACAGTTTGATAAGATTTCGTTTCTTTTGTTCAGGAGGTTGAGTTTCTGAAAAGTAATGTGATATTTTTCAGCTAGGCAGAGTTCGCTTCTTTTGGAGCCGTTTTTGAAGGCAGGCGCTCTGTCCAGGATTGACCACTTTATTTCCGTGTTGGTGGCGTTGTCTCGCAGGTTCCAGATGTGCTTTGAAAGCTCTGTTGCGTTGATTTTGGTTCGGTAGCGCAGTGAGTTTCGATGTTTGTAGAGTCGGTCTTTAAAAGAGTGTTCTGTGAGTCCTATGTAGTTTGAGTTGTTGTCGTCCTTGTCGTTAGTAACTTGCGCTCGGTATACTAGGCATTGGCTGAGGCATTCACCTTGGAGGGGGCATTTCTCCTTAACTTTGCAGTTACATTTCCGGGTTTGATTTGCTTCTTTACTGGCTGTTAGAATTTTCTGGTTGTGAGAATTCACAATGCTCGATACATTAGGCATGCAGCTGTAGCTGACTTTAACATTGTTCCGGTTGAAAATGTTATGGAGCTTGTGGTTCTTAGGGAAATGTTTGTCGAGAAGACGGAGAAATTTATAGGCTACGTTTGTCTGAACGTTCATACTGTATGGAGGGTTGAACCAGGTGATGTTCCGTTCCCGTTTCCTTTTGGCGTTTCCTTCGTCGTTGGGTGGGTTGTACTCTATAGTGTCTTCATATGCGCTGGCTTTTAACGCGTTGTTGAAGTACGGTGCCGCTTTATCGAAAATTTCTTTGTTCGACGATATGTCGCTGATCCGCTTGCTGATGTTTTTTGGAATCTGTTTAATGATATTGGGTGGATGGTTGGATTTGGTGTGGATGTAGATAGGGTTGTCGTTCGGTTTCTTGTAGGGTTTGTAGGAATCAGTAGGGAGGTTGAATGTGACATCAAGGAAGTTGACTTCTTTCAGGTTGGTTTGGATTGTTATGATTAGACCTTGATCTTTAAAAACTTTGGTTCCGTATTTTCTCGATAAAATACTCAGGATGTAGAGGCCCACTAACTCGCACACTTCGGCTCCATCAAAACTTCCCATAGTGACATCAAATGTGTTGTCACTATAGAGTAGCGACTTGCGGGCATGCATTATGATTTTTAAATCATCTTGGCTGATTGGGTTGAATCCTTTGGCATAGTTTATGGCTTTCATCAAAAGTTCCTGCGATATAGATGGATAGAAATCCACTATATCAAACTGCACGAAGTTGAGGTTGCTCTTGTCTTCCAAACTCTTGAACCAATCGATTACGCTTTTGGTATTCTTCCACTGGTGAACTTGGGTTTTCTCTTTGGTGGTTGCATTTATTGTTTCCAATATCTGTTTGCTCACGCGTCCAATGATACTTTTTGCTGGATTTATCAGCCTGCATTTCGGTGCATTATTAAAGTTTTCCTTATGATCTTTCATGGTGATAAAGGCTTGTTTCTTGGCGAGGGTAGTAGTTCTGTCCTGGATCCCTAGATTAGTTGCAATCTGCTTTGCTTCTCTGTTTATTTCGTTGTAGGTATTATTGTCACACTTCTTGTAGGATTTTGTGATGTTCTCGTGAAGTAGCTTGTCATGCGCGTCTTTGTCCAATTCATACATGTTCCTAGTTTTGTCGGCTGGGATAAACGCTTTGCTCGAGCTTCGTACGGATTTGATGTCCTGATTCAATGATCTTTGAAATGTGTCATTAGTTTTTCTGAATTTGATATTCTGCATCATTTCTACCAATTCGCTTTCGAAACTTTCCATGTCTTTAATTTGTGGGGGGCATTTCCTTGACTTGAAACCGAATTTTTGCTGTGTGCCGTTGATATATATATATATATATATATATATATATATATATATATATATATATATATATATATATATATATATATATATATATATATTATATATATATATATATATATATATATATATTATATATATATATATATATATATATATATATATATATATATATATATATATATATATATATATATATATATATATATATATATATTATATATATATATATATATATATATATATATATATATATATAAATATATATATATATATATACTCCCCAGTATCAAGATACAAATTCTCCTTATTGGTCTCCAAACATTTCTTATAGTACTGGTTGGGAGAATTAGTTGTTTTAGTGATCTTTTCCTTTATTCTCATTACCTTTATGTTTGGTTAACCACAATATATTATTAGAAGAAGTTGGGTTATACAGTACACTACTCTTCTGCTATGTAGCACGCATCTTGATATTCTCTTTATAATTATAACTAAACAATGCTGTTATTGATCATGATGTCAAACCTTAAATATTTTTAGAATTCCAATATGAACTTAGTATTTGCACATAAATTAAATTTATATAATTGTATTTATTTAGATCTAAAATATAGCTTGTACATAGGTATTATCAGTCAAAATCGTCGCAGTTGAGGAACCAGGTGAAAATTGTAGTCTAGTTAAGAATATTAATGCCCAGCAAATAGCTTTAAAAAGAGCCATAACAACATAATTTTGAAAAGAACATTTTTTAATACTAACGGTTGCCTTTTATTGTAATTAATAAAGCCTCCTTCATTTATTGTGATTAATAATGCCTCCTTCATTTATTGTAATTAATAATACCTCCTTCATTTATTGTAATTAATAATGCCTCTTCATTTATTGTAATTAATATGCCTCTTCATTTATTGTAATTAGTAATGCCTCGTTCATTTATTGTAATTAATAATGCCTCCTTCATTTATTGTAATTAATAATGCCTCCTTCATTTATTGTAATTAATAATGCCTCCTTCATTTATTGTAATTAATAATGCCTCTTTTCATTTATTGTAATTAATAATGCCTCCTTCATTTATTGTAATTAATAATGCCTCCTTCATTTATTGTAATTAATAATGCCTCCTTCATTTATTGTAATTAATAATGCCTCCTTCATTTATTGTAATTAATAATGCCTCTTCATTTATTGTAATTAATAATGCCTCCTTCATTTATTGTAATTAATGATGCCTCCTTCATTTATTGTAATTAATAATGCCTCCTTCATTTTTTGTAATTAATAATGCCTCCTTCATTTATTGTAATTAATAATGCCTCCTTCATTTATTGTAATTAAAAATGCCTCCTTCATTTTTTGTAATTAATAATGCCTCCTTCATTTATTGCAATTAATAATGCCTCCTTCATTTATTGTAATTAATAATGCCTCTTCATTTATTGTAATTAATAATGCCTCCTTCATTTATTGTAATTAATAATGCCTCCTTCATTTATTGTAATTAATAATGCCTCCTTCATTTATTGTAATTAATAATGCCTCCTTCATTTATTGTAATTAATAATGCCTCTTCATTTATTGTAATTAATAATGCCTCCTTCATTTATTGTAATTAATGATGCCTCCTTCATTTATTGTAATTAATAATGCCTCCTTCATTTATTGTAATTAATAATGCCTCCTTCATTCATTGTAATTAATAATGCCTCCTTCATTTATTGTAATTAATAATGCCTCCTTCATTTATTGTAATTAATAATGCCTCCTTCATTTTTTGTAATTAATAATGCCTCCTTCATTTATTGTAATTAATAATGCCTCCTTCATTTATTGTAATTAATAATGCCTCCTTCATTTATTGTAATTAATAATGCCTCCTTCATTTATTGTAATTAATAATGCCTCCTTCATTTATTGTAATTAATAATGCCTCCTTCATTTATTGTAATTAATAATGCCTCCTTCATTTATTGTAATTAATAATGCCTCCTTCATTTATTGTAATTAATAATGCCTCCTTCATTTATTGTAATTAATAATGCCTCCTTCATTTATTGTAATTAATAATGCCTCCTTCATTTATTGTAATTAATAATGCCTCCTTCATTTATTGTAATTAATAATGCCTCTTCATTTATTGTAATTAATAATGCCTCCTTCATTTATTGTAATTAATGATGCCTCCTTCATTTATTGTAATTAATAATGCCTCCTTCATTTATTGTAATTAATAATGCGTCCTTCATTTATTGTAATTAATAATGCTTCTTCATTTATTGTAATTAATAATGCCTCCTTCATTTATTGTAATTAATGATGCCTCCTTCATTTATTGTAATTAATAATGCCTCCTTCATTTATTGTAATTAATAATGCCTCCTTCATTTATTGTAATTAATAATGCCTCCTTCATTTTTTGTAATTAATAATGCCTGATTCATTTATTGTAATTAATAATGCCTCCTTCATTTATTGTAATTAATAATGCCTCCTTCATTTATTGTAATTAATAATGCCTCCTTCATTTATTGTAATTAATAATGCCTCCTTCATTTATTGTAATTAATAATGCCTCCTTCATTTATTGTAATTAATAATGCCTCCTTCATTTATTGTAATTAATAATGCTTCTTCATTTATTGTAATTAATAATGCCTCCTTCATTTATTGTAATTAATAATGCCTCCTTCATTTATTGTAATTAATAATGCCTCCTTCATTTATTGTAATTAATAATGCCTCTTCATTTATTGTAATTAATAATGCCTCCTTCATTTATTGTAATTAATGATGCCTCCTTCATTTATTGTAATTAATAATGCCTCCTTCATTTATTGTAATTAATAATGCCTCCTTCATTTATTGTAATTAATAATGCTTCTTCATTTATTGTAATTAATAATGCCTCCTTCATTTATTGTAATTAATGATGCCTCCTTCATTTATTGTAATTAATAATGCCTCCTTCATTTATTGTAATTAATAATGCCTCCTTCATTTATTGTAATTAATAATGCCTCCTTCATTTTTTGTAATTAATAATGCCTGATTCATTTATTGTAATTAATAATGCCTCCTTCATTTATTGTAATTAATAATGCCTCCTTCATTTTTTGTAATTAATAATGCCTCCTTCATTTATTGTAATTAATAATGCCTCCTTCATTTATTGTAATTAATAATGCCTCCTTCATTTATTGTAATTAATAATGCCTCCTTCATTTATTGTAATTAATAATGCCTCCTTCATTTATTGTAATTAATAATGCCTCCTTCATTTATTGTAATTTGTCACTCTGATGATGTTACGAGTTTAGTAACGAAACGTTAGTATTAACATTTTTCTTTTCAAAATTATGTTGTTATGGCTCCTTTTAAAGCTATTTGCTGGCATTAATATTCCTAACTAGACTAGGTATTATTAATTTAGCTATCCAGATATTATTATATTGATTTTAGCATATCCTTTTTAACTTTGATTTAGGTAGTTTTAGATAACTAATATTTACAAGGGTGCACATTAGTTGGAGCCACGCTCTGTTGTCCTGTACCACACCATGTAATTATTTGTATTATTTTATGTATTATATTAAAGTATTTAAATTTTAAATGGCGGACGTTTTGTAAATAAATAAATATAAATAAAAAGATTATCTCATGCAGAAGTAATTGAAATTATAAATAATTTGAAGACTAATAAAGCAAGTGGCCTTGACACTATTCCTGCTAATCTCCTGAAATTAAGTTCCATTTATGTATCTAAATCCTTAACGCATATTTTTAATCTGTTTCTAGACACTGGCGGCATGTTACCTTCTGACTTGAAAAATGCCAAAGTGTCTCCTATTTTCAAAGATGACTCAAAAACTGATCCTAATAATTATCGTCCTATTTCAGTGCTATCAGTTATAACCAAGGTGCTAGAGAGAGCCATATTTAATCAGTTATATAGTTATTTAACACGTAATAACATTTTAGCTAAGTTGCAATCAGGCTTTAGGCCTTTGCATTCAACCGTAACGGCACCTTTAGACGCCACAAATGAATGGTTTCTGAATATTGACAATGGCTTAACTAATACAGTCTTGTTTCTCGACCTTAAAAAAGCTTTTGATACTATTGATCACGATATCCTTATAACAATAAAATATCTACTTATTTGCAGCGCAGCATGTCAACAGGCAACTCATGCAGGTTACAAACATTTGTGTAAAAACGAAATCGTTTGATTTGATGACTGCGCAATTGTTACAGCAGATTTTTTATTGTTTTTTTATAGTTGGTTTTATGGTAAAATTAGCCGTGTAGAAGCCCAAAAGTATCTTCTCTCACCTACAAACAAGCATGGTGCTTTTCTTATCCGTGAGAGCGAAAATGCTGGCAACAACTATGCATTGTCCGTCCGCGATGGTGATGTTGTGAAACATTACAGAATACGGGCCTTGGATAACAACCAGGGGTATTTTATCTCAAGAAGAAATGAGTTCACCACCCTTCAAGATTTGGTTGAGCATTACAAGAAAGAGTCTGATGGTTTGTGTGATAAACTTGTACAGCCTTGCGCCAAGGTAAGGGATTAATTAGCCTGAAAAGATCAGACCCCTCTCAGGCACGGGCTTTCGCCCACTGAGAGCGGGTCTGAAATTCCATACAGTTTACTTCATCTTTACACACGTCATCTGTATGCAGGCTTTTCGCCAGGATTTCAAAACTGGCCGTCCAAATATGTTGGTGGACGTGGCCGTGAGCTTGTCAAACGTATTGAACAGCGGTTCTATTAAACGTTTTTTGGATAACCTTTCATGTTACTCCATCACCAATATAAACATCACCGGGTAACATCAAGGGAATCTAGGTGAGAGGGTTAGGAAGACACTTAAGGCGGGGGTTAGGGTTAGAAAACTCATTAGGTGGGGGGTTAGGGTTAGGATCTAAGTTGTTTTGGGGTTAACGGTTATTTCATGACGATTATATACCTCGATTCATTTGGTGATGGAGTAACATGAAAGGTTAACCATGTTTTTGATACTTCATGTTACAGCATATACACGTTAAAGCGATCTCGCAATCAATCGTCATGTCTGCATGTTCTTGACAAAAATTAGTAACGAATCCTACACAATAGCTAAAATAAACAGCAGCTAACAGAAATCACGAAATATTAGAAAGGGGGAAACCTGTAAGTTGTTGTTTGAGGAAAATATTTTGCTTAGGCCGTCCATGGCCGTACATACGAAAAGTGGACGTCCAAAAATCTGATTTTTAAAAGTGGCCGTCCTGGACGGCCGCCTGGCTAAACGCCTGTCTGTATGCCAGCAACGAAAATTCGAAATAGCGGACACAAAGCCATTTGGAATATCATGGATTTGCCCCATCCAGTTGGCATATTGACAAACACATCTCTTCCGCTGAGAAACTATAAGTGGAATTGATTCCTTGAATGCTTGCATGGTGACAATATTTATATATAGTAAGGTCTGTCTTTTGGGTACACCACATTTATTATTTATTGCTGAGCTTTCAGCCTGTTGACTCAGGTCTTATTCTGAGCAAATTCTTCCGAAGGAACACAAGGCCTGTTGCGCAAAAGCTCAGCTTGGTAAATCTGCTGTGGCCAAACACACTTGGGAATATGAGTCTTCACTTCTAGCTAGCGACAAGCATTACTTTATCCGAAGAACGAAATAATCTCTCGAAAAATCCTAACGATTTCATGGGAGGGTCAACTGCTAAACAGCACATGGTCAGGTCTCTTCCGTCAACAATCTTGATACATGTACCTTTTAATTTAATTAATTAATTAGTTAGTATAAACGTTACTACACCATTGTAATCTTACGTGACTTTAGTGACTTACGTTAAATAGTCTCAATGCTCTTACAACAATATATTCTTAAATTTACTTATAAAACTTATTACAGTTTCATTATATGAACAAAAAACAAAACAAAAAAACTATTAATTTTAAAAAAGAAAAGTCTTAACTGCTGACTTAAAATTACCCAACATATCAAAGCTTCTAATTTCCTGTGGTAATGCCGAATTCCACAGTTTTGGTGCCGAAACCGAGAACGCTCTGTCTCCATGAGTCACCGTTTTGGATTTTGGCTCAAGTAGCAGATTACGGTCTGATGATCTCAAAGCACGAGTAGGTTTATATTTATTTAGCAAATCAGTAATATAAACAGGCGCCTGGCCATGCAAAGCCTTGAAAGTAATTATTAGTATATTAAATACAATCCTTGATCTCACCGGCAACCAGTGAAGATTACGAAGCACGGGTGTTTATATGACGTGAGCGAACATTTGCTCTGAAGAAGACCTGTATCAAAAGGTCGAAAGCTCAGTGTACCCAAAAGTCAAACCTTATAGTATTCTAAAGTGGAATTGCTCGTTCTTTAACGAGTGAAACCCAAAGGAAGCATATACTAAATCAACACTTGCAAAGTTTCTTCCAACAAACTGTCAACTCGCAAAGTGCCATTTTGAAAAATTGACATTGAACAAGTTTTCCCACACATGTGTTCAACGTGTGACAGACAGATGATGTCAAGTGTATGGAAATCATAATGGCATTTCCGGTTCGAGCCTCAGGCGGGATCTGATCTTCTCAGCAGGCAAGATCTGATCTTCTCGGGCTAGGCTTTAATATAATTTTCAGTTAATGATGTATTCAGTGCCATAGTAAGCTCAGAAGGATTGAGGGGTCCTGATAAACAATTTCAATATTATTGATTTTTTGAAACTGCAGAATCACATTTTCAGCGATCTCAGAAGAATTTTCCGGGAAACTAATTTTAAATAACGAGCGATATTAACAATTTTTAAACAGAAATAAATAATATGTAAAGCTAAAAACACGTAAAAGAATCGAATTTAAAGACTAGGCACCTTTTATACACTCGTAATTCGTAATGAGATATATACATAGCATGATGAGATGAGCCGATTTATCGGTAATCGTCCGATTATTAACACTTAATCTTCTGTTTGCCGATTATGTACTTGTTGGTATATTTCTTATAAAAAATCTGCGTTTTCTCGTAGAAAACCGTAGATACAGTAGTCCAAGACGCCATTTTTTCCGCGTCTGACCTGGAAACGAGTCATTCTTACACACAAACCACGCAAGTTTTGTTCAGGACAAAATGGCGGCCGAAATTTAAATGCAATCAAAGCGTTAGCAACATGTCTATTTTGGTCTATAAATAAGCGCGACAGATGTATTAAATAACATTTTTGCGTAATTCGGGAAATTGCGGAGTCGAGCGGCAGCCAGATTGGTCATTTTTAACGTTGGAATTAATCGGCTTTGGCCGATTATGTGTCATGATCGGCCACCGATTAATCGAATGGGCTAATCGGTAATTTTTGGTGATCGACTCATCTCTACATAGCACAAAATGATAATAGTTTATCAAAGATTACAAAATGGCGATGAGTACGTAAATGAGCACGTCGTTTTTGCCGCTTTTTGTCATGTGAAAACTTTATTTCCACAGGTATAACCTCTTCATCAAAATATTGCTGCTATGAACGAGGGCCCTCTGTCTCCGTAACAATAAATTACATAAAACATAAACAAATAGAATTGGAGTAACTACAGATGCAATATAAAAGATAGAAATACTACGGTAATAAATTGAGATTACGGTAATTAATTGTTGGGTGTTAAATTACAAAAATAGAATATACATATTATTGTAGTAAGAAAAAGCTTAAAAGTTTCTGGTTATTACTCGGAGTTTCACGCTGGATGCGACCTTCAGCCAACTGGATGCACCGATTCAAAGTCTCTTTTTATAGTCATCGATTGACGTCACGAACTGCGGGCGCTGGATGACTCATCGCTATTTTCTTCACGCGGCTTATCTTTGAAATGTAAAATTTGTTCTTGTGTCGGCATTTCGAAATAATCTCGGATATTTTGTTGAGTACATTTTTTTGACCAGTTTTCATAATACAAAGGGAAATTATTTGTTGACAAAGCTTCTCTTCCAAACAAAGATTACATCTTTTTGCTCCACTTGTGTAAGCAGCGCGCGGCTCTTATTAAAGTCCGATATTTCGTTTTCAATTCGCATATACGTATTTAGATAATTCGGTTTCGTTGGAGTATTTTCCGTCTGTGAAGGATTTCGTGTGGTTTCTGTATAGTTCTTTAAAACTGTTTGCTGACATTCCGATATGTTGTTTTGTTTCTGTGGTGTCGGTGTCTGTTGTGGTTACGTCGGCTCAAATGTTGTTTGCTAAACAGTTGCCTTGGATGGGGCACTCTTCGTTTTTCCTACAGTTAGTCGTTTCTGGGTAGCTTTTGGGTTTGGTTAAAGTGCCTATGACACGAACATTAAATTTGCCTTATTTGAAAGAACACTCCAAATGACAGAGTAACATCTTTTGTAGTTTTTCGTTTCCTTGCTTCGTTCTTGAGATATTTCCCCGTTTGCATTATATGCAAATGACAATGGTGTGACGTACACGTGCAAATGACTTATCGGAGAAGGTTATATATCTTTGTTATTATCGCACAAAATCACTTGAAATTGTACAAGTTCCATGTTTTTGGAAATACTCACGCACATGCTTCATTGAAATTAAATTTGGTTTTATAATAGCAAAGATATATAACCTTCTCCGATAAGTCATTATGCACATTTGCATTTTATACAAACTGAAATATCTCAAGAACGAAGCAAGGAAACGCAAAACTACAAAAGATGCTACTCTGTCATTTGAAGTGTTCTTTCAAATAAGGCAAACTTAATTTTCGTGTCATAGGCACTTTAAGAATTCGGGAGTTATGTTTGTCATTCCGCTCTTCATATTATCCATGCAACTGTGACTAATCTTGATTGTGTTCCGGTTAACAATTTTGCGTAGTTTACTTGATTTGGGAAAATGCTTGTCGATTAGCTTTAGAAAATTATGACCAATGCTCGTTTGAATATTTTTGCTGTGTGGTGGGTTGAACCATATGATGTTTCTGCGTCGTCTTTTTGGGAGGCTGTAGATGCAGGCGGATGTTTTTAAAACACCTTCATACTCTGTCTTGATAAGAGTAAAATAATATCAGACGTGTGCTTGTCATACCTATGCATGCCTAAAATACATTTATACTATAATAATTTGAAAATTATACCCCCAGTGATAAATACAGTGTGTTTTATAAAATCCGTGCAAGGGGCCTGGGTACAACAGTGTTACTAACAACAAAATTAATGACATCAACTGTGTTTCATATTGTACTATCTGTGTGCAAAGGTTCATTTGATTCTGACACATAGTAACTGAGCTATAGTTCATTTAAACATTCACCAAACTAACATGAACACCATAGCTGAGTAGCTGACATTAAAATTGAGTTAATTACGAGTTACACAATTGAAATCTTCAAACAGAAAGCAGGCGAGTGGTTGTTGCATACAAGCATTTCTAGTATCAAACCTAATTACCCATTCAACCTTGCATTGTAGGCAGAAAAACCTGCAACAGTTGGTCTCTCATACAACACTGTTGACAAGTGGGAGATTGATAGGAGCGCAGTTAAATTTTCGAAAAAACTTGGTGCAGGAAACTTTGGTGAAGTATGGGAAGGTCGGTGGAATGGAACCACTCCGGTTGCCATAAAAACCTTGAAAGCTGGTACCATGCAACCCGAGGCTTTCCTCAAAGAAGCAGAGATTATGAAAAAGCTTATTCATCCCAAGTTGGTGCAGCTCTATGCAGTATGTTCCCGCGAAGAACCAATTTACATCATCACCGAACTGATGACCAAGGGCAGCTTGCTGGAGTTCTTGCAAACGAGCGGACGTGATAATATCTTGGATATGGGGAAAATGATTGACATTTCAGCTCAAGTTGCAGAGGGGATGGCTTTCCTCGAATCCCATGGCTTTGTGCATCGTGATTTGGCAGCTAGAAATGTGTTGGTGGGCGAGGAGTTGGTTGTAAAGATCGCCGATTTCGGTTTGAGTAGAGTGCTGGAGGAAGATATATACGAGGCTCACGAAGGCGCCAGGTTTCCAATCAAATGGACTGCTCCGGAAGCTTGTTTGCAAAACAAGTTTTCTATTAAGTCTGATGTTTGGTCCTTCGGGATTTTGCTGACAGAGATCACAACTTTTGGAAGGATACCTTATCCTGGGATGACCAATGCTGAAGTAAGTCCTTTGCAGCTCTTAGACCTTGTAGTTATATTCATATAGAAAATTCTTAAAGGTTGGTGTACTGCCAAAATGGTCGTCAGATAGGCATTTGTTCGAAACGTTCGACCTCCTGAACACTATTTCTCAGTACACCAATCTTTTAGAGTTTTAGATACATGTATGTATTTCTACACTGCCACATCACCGACACTTTTATATCACTTTGTTTTACATATAGTGCCAATGTCCAATAATAATTATATACGTTTTAGGAGCATTATACAATATTCTAAATAATATTTTAAATAAATAAATAAATAATTATTATTATTATTATTATTATAAATTTACCATGGTACATTTACCATGGTACACATTATTATTACCATGGTACATTTTATACATGGTCGGGAGCCTTGCTCGTTCCTCATGTTTTCAAGAGTGTTCCATTTTAAACTTTGGAGCATAATTGTCACGCTTGTTGTTTGATCGTATTGACCAATTCAGAAATGGGCTGGTTTTCTTTGAACTTTTTCGACGGCTCCTACAGGCATATAGGAGTTTTGGCCTCACAAGAGTCGTGTAAGCAGTTTCCTTCACATTTTGAGGACAGTTCCATAGTACATAGTCTGGGTATTAGTCAATGTCATTTTGGAGTCATAGGTATATCAATAGTTAACCAACAATAGAGCTGATGAGAATAAAAACATAAGGATGGACATAGAGTAGTTAACCGCAGTCCATGTAACCCCCTGGCTGATGGAACCGAATAACCTACTCTCTCCTCCGTAGAGGCTTAGAGGGGCCTGGTCGAATCGTCACTTATCGCGCTTTATAGTGTATAGAGTAAGGGATTAACATTTCGGGAAGAATTGTTGACGATTTGAAACGCGTGGACATGGGCTTGATGATACAAAGACTGCACTAATATTGAGTTTAAAAATATTTATTTCAGTTCAAATGTTTACTTCAATAAGGTCGGTTTCTGTGCTGATAATACTTGTCTTTTGTTTCATGCGAGTCATGAGAAGCATTAAGAGAATTTTGATATTCATCATTGTGTTGACGATCATTGGTTTCGTCTTCATCCGGGTCTTTTTCACCTGAATCACATTTGTCCAACTCTTCCCCTTTTTCTGAATCGGATCTTCATCGGAATCACTTGCATATTAAAAGTAGGACTTAGGTGTATCAGGAACCCTGGGGGATATGACGGACTTTGTTGGTAGGTTGATCTGACGAACCTTGTTTATTTGAGGCCCTGCGAGGCTTTTTGTTAACAGATTTTGAAGCTGATTTCGTCGTCGTCTTTGAACTTGGAGCTGGTCGTGAAGTTCATTTTGAAATGTCTGGAAACGATATAATTTATTGTGGAGTGGAGTATATTCTTTTCAACTAGAGTACATTCTTTTCATCTAGTGTTAACTGAGGCGCCTCGTGCATAATGTTGCTTGTTTCATTTGTTGTTCCGAATTATTCAAAGCGTTGAGGATAGTAGGTTGTCGATACGATTGCTTTCGAATAAGGCGGTTCAGGTTTCGTGGACTATTGGTATTTTCTTCGGCAGCACGTTCGATTTCGGTTCACGTTGGTCATTGGTGATGGGTGGTTGTTGATATGATCGCTTTCGAATATAATGGTCCATATTTTGTTGATCAGCGGTACTTTCTTCCGGCAGTACTGTACGTTCGATTTCAGTCGATGTTGTTGACAATAGTTGCAAAACAAAAGACAGTTGACAATATGCTTGTCCAAGATCATGGGTTTCCGAAAGGTTTATGTCGGAGGGTATGCCTTCGTTGAGTTCAATGCCTGGTATGGTCCGGATCATGTCCAACTACATGTGCTGCCAGGGGGCTGATGGTTATTTGAACGTTTTCCACTGCATCCTGCTACGATGCAGGTAAACGGATGCTGCATAACTATCAAACCATTGACAAGGGAAATCAGTCGATTCTCCCCCATGCATGCTTTAAATTACTTCGTATGGTGACATACTTTCTGCGTATATCACAGGCGTAGGACATGTTTTTTTGGTGCAGGGCAGCAGCAGAACAGTGAATGTTCAAAACATTAGTCGGAGTATTTAACCTGTTTCCTGATCTCTCATCCAGGGATCAGAGATCAGGGATCAAGCTTAAACCATACTCAGATCACATTGAGATTGCATTTAACTTTTTCCTGATCTTCGATCGCTGATATCTGTCCCGGGATCGGAGATTAGGGATCATGAAACAGGTTAAATACTCTGACTAAATATTTTGAACATTCATTCTGTTGCTGCCCTTCATAAAAACAACATGTTCTGCGCCTGTGATATATGCGGAAAGAACTTCACGATACGAAGCAATTTAAAGCGTCATAGAGACATAGGTCTCTGATCCTTGATCCCTAGTCTCTGATCGCTGATTTATATGTCCATGCGTTTCAAATCGTCAACATTTCTTCGAATTGCCTCCCGAAATGTTTCACCGCATGGGAATCCCTTACTCTATACACTAAAGCGAGACAAGTGACGATTTGACCAAGGTTATTGGAAATATCGTGAAGGTTTTGTGACAAAATTACCGACCATTCTTGCGAGACCTGTGTAAACTTTGTCATACACAGAACTGTCTTGCGTTAATAGACATTTTACAATGAATTCACGATGCAAATTATTTGCTTTGTATGAACATGAGGTTATACTAGGGGCAGATAGGATGACCGGGAGAAAACAGGACAGATAGGATTCGTTATTATTCGATGACACGTCATTTCCTTATCACTTCCGTTCGTCACATTTTGTGAGTCACTTTTCGTGAGCTACGCTAAGTAATTCCGTGAGTCACGCCGCGTTTGCCTGCACGCTCCTTGTTCCTTGTTCCGTTCGTCACGCTGAATATTAATTAGGCGGTATCCTTTGCGCGGTGAAGTAGCTACTGACATGTTTTGAAAGAACTGCTCCCAACTATTACCATAAGAAGTACAAATTGAATACTCGAAAAGCTTGGTGTACTGCCGTTTGGTGCTGAATAACAATTTTCCCCAACCATATTAAGATCAGAAATGTAACTGTCCCAACCATTTATGAGCAAAGAAAATCTTTTACCCAACCTAAGAATATTAGATAAAGCCCAATTCCGGCATATCGTCGATACAAGTTTTAATAACAAACCCAAATAGATATACAGACAGATCCTACTGAGCAGGAATCCAAGAAGAACAAGCAGAGGAATACAATAACAAAAGCTAATGTGCAATGATGACTAAGGAGAATTGATGATGGGATTCCAATTTTAAATGATAATCTTAATTTTTTTATGTATATAGTCATGAAAATGTTGCTTCCAACACCTTCAGAGAAGTGATTTTTTCACCCAACTATTTAGGTCTTTCAATGACCGGTCGCTTTAGCGATCTTTAGCAAACACGACGGCAAACCTGGAGCACGGCGTCCTTCAAACGAATATATATAGAGAGAGTATTCAATTTGTATTTCTACATGCACTGCCTATGCAGCACAACACTTTTTTATCACCATAAAAATGTTTACAGACGAATAATGAGAATTTGTATGCTGATTAAAGGGTTAATGTTTTTAAAATTACAATGCCTTATCTTTTTATTATTTCTCCAGGTTATAAGGAGGATTGCTGACACCAGTTACCGGATGCCTAAACCAAAAGGGACCCCGGAGAAATTGTACCAAATTATGCTGAAATGCTGGGATTCATCGTCCGAGGTACGGCCGACGTTTGAAACTCTTGCCTGGCAGCTTAAAGATTTCTTCCAGGACGACAGACAATACCGCGAAGCTGAGGAGGTGAACAAAAAACGTTAACTTATGTTGTTTTAAAAAACCCAAAACACAAACATATGCAGCTAAAGTACTGAATATGGGTTTGACTTTTTTAGTGATAACATAATATTATTATTATTTCATTCAAAATATTGTTGTCAGGGGTGCAGTATTTTATGTGTGGATTGCTTATGAATATTTTATACTAGGATTAAATTCATTTTATATAATCTAGAATTAAATTTTAGACCACGAAACATGTAATGTATAATGTAATTTACTCCGTTTAATACAGGAACTGTCACATAATTTTCATCCTTTAGTTTTTAAAATTTTACATATCCGGTAATACAAGTAAAATATATTTCGTAGGATTGCTGCCCAACTGATCCTGCATCAGTTGTATTTGTGTACAGACTATACAGACAATCGCACTTGCTGGCTGAAGTTTCACATAAACATCCAGAATATTCTAAACAACACATGTTCGGACGTATTCCGTTGCTAGACAACCGGTTGCTAAGGACAGGTCATTTAGCGCCTCATATACTTCGTGAGTGGACAATAAATTCAAGGTATAACCAAAATGTTTTACGTAGGCCACCGTCTTTCGTCTGGTGACGTATTTGATGACGTCACATGACGTCATCGACAAAATCTCTAAACTCCATTTTTGACATTATGCTACATTTTTTGGTGTCATGAAGACCTGACGTACTTCCACAAAAAAAAACGTATGGATTTATTGATAAATTAAATAAGTCATGAACATTTTATTGTGTTTATTGACCTTACACATTCTTAAAATCCATACGTACTTTTGTGCAGATAACTGTCCAGATTCTAATCGCATGTAATTTTTCTTAAAAATCGTCGAAGATTCTAGGAATTTTCATATTTCGATGTCGTCATGATGACGTTTCAAAACGAAAGAGCTTTGTCCCACATACACACTGTCTTGATAGATTCTTAAATCTGTGAAATTGCATTGCAAATTTGTTAAAGTGCCCATAACCTCAAAATGTTTTATTGTCTTGTTTGGAAGAACTTTTAAAATGATAAAGTAACTTCTTTTGAAGATTTTCGTTTCTTTGCTTTCTTTTTGAGATATCAGTTTGTTTGATATGCAAATGTCTGGAATTTCGTCACATGCATAATGACTTATTGGAGAAATGTGTATATCTTTTTCATTCTCGAACGAAATCCTTTAAAATCAAGAAGTTTGGTGTTGTGGGAGAAACGCACACGCGTGTTATTCACATTTTAGTGTTTTTATTTCATGAACGCAAAGATATATAACATTTTCTGATAACTCATTATGCATGTGTGACGAAATTCCAGATATTTGCATATCAAACAAACTGATATATCTCACAAAGAAAGCGAAGAAGTGAAAATCTTCAAAAGAAGTTACTTTATCATTTTAAAAGTTCTTCTAAATAAGACAATAAAATATTTTGAGGTTAGGGGCACTTTAAAGGGGAACTGTACCCAAAAAATAAATTAGTTAGAAATAAAAGGCCTTAAGTGTGGTGTTTAGAAATGTTAATAGTTTTACGGTATCTGCTGTTGTACTCGAGAAATAACGTTTTCATTCTCGTATTTTATGCTTCTGGACGCCGCCATTTTCGGCCATTTGACGGCTCAAGATTGATGTACAGCGGTGGTTTTCTTTTAAATTTTGACGTCATTGAGTGCTTGTCTTTTGTTCTTTGCGCTGAAGTGACGTCAAAATTGAAAAGAAACCCTGCTGGACGTCGAGTCTGAGTCGTCGAGCAAACTCTAAAATGGCGGCGGCGTCCAGAAGCATAAAATACAAGAATAAAAACGTTATTTCTCGAGTACAGGAGCAGATACCGTAAAACTGTTAACATTTCTAAACATTATACTTAAAGGCCTTTTATTTAAAAGTCATTTGTTTTTGGGTACAGTTCCCCTGTTTAATTCTAACTCTCCTTCGCAACGGATATAAGGTCTGCAAATCTAAATACGTCCGAACACCCTTAACGTAATCCTAAATTTTGTTTTGATTTTTTATGCTGTATATTTGTACTGACATCATTTGGGGAACTTATATGAAACTTTACCCTGCCGTTTCAGTGGGTTAAATTAAGCACTTAGTGTATCCAGTGAGTCAAAAATACTACCTTTAGTTTACTGCTGAAATAGTGCATAGAAGGTCTGTTTCAAGTGAAGACATTTTATCAGAGATGAAACATAAAACTAGAATGCTTTAAAGTTGCCTATGCAATGAAACATTCAGTTGTAAAATAACTCTTTTATTTGAAAAAACTCTTGAAACTATAAAGACTAACCATTTACAACTTTTCCATATCTCACTTAAAGTGCTTATAAACCCAAAATGGGTTTTTGGTGATTCGGATAGAGCATAAAAAGTTAGTCAATAAGTTCTAGATTAGTTTTTGCGTTAAACTTTTAGTTTCGGAGATATAAGGGCTCAAAGTCACAATTTGTGAAAAAAGTAGCGCAGGCCGGGAGACTGGATCCGAGGAACGTGTTATGTTTCAATACTTATAAAAATATATTACAATTCGAGTAGACAAGGTAACATCGTAAAGACACATCGTTTGGGCATTTTTCAATGAAAACTCTTAAGATAGCTGTCTTCTCCTATACAAAAGCCTCGTTGTTGTTGAAGATGGTTCCTCGGATCCAGGTCCCTGTGTGTTATTTTGGTGGCGCTACTTTTTTCAAAAAAAATGGCACAATTTGCATGTTTGAGCCGTTATATCTCCGAAACTAAAAGTTTAACGCAAAAACTAATCCAGAACTTATTAACTAACTTTTTATGCTCTATCCGAATCACCAAAAAACCATTTTGGGTTTATAAGCACTTTAACTCTTCAACCTCGTACCCAGGGCATTTTGCCTCCACGGAGGAAGGTCGGCGAAAATGGCCCTGGGATCGAATGATTTTTCATCATTCACACCCTGACGAAAGGCCTTTGTTCAATCACTATTTCGGCAGTACACCAACCTTTTTAGAATTTTTGATTAGTGTCTATGTAGCACACTGCTTTTATACTTAGTGAATCAATATTATTTGTAAACTACTCGTAGCTATTTAATTCGTCTGTATCCATTTACAATGTTATTTAGTTATAATAGAATTTTACTGCAAGATTTTAAAACTTTAAAAATCCATTGGTGTTTTGTTTTTTTGTCAGATTTTGAAATTTTCACGAACTACATAAATGGGTTTTTACGAAGGTTATGCACGTTTGCGTAATATAATAGGGATCGGCTGGTGGATTCCATATTCTTATTGGCCAGTTCTAAAACTCAATTAATTCAGCTTTCCATCTACCTTGATGAGAAAGCCAACACCTTTTGCATTAATGCATCCCCACAACCATGATCCCACTACCTCCTTGTTTCACTGTCAGTTGGACGATATCCTCCATAAATACCTCCCCTACGTACCATCCTCCTGACATACACTGTGACATCACTCCTATAGTCCTATGCAAAAGAAACCTAGACTTATCGCTAAAAATTACTTTGGATCATTGTTCAGTTGTTCAATCCTTGTGGGTTCGTGCAAACTAGGCGTGGCTTCTTTCTTGGTTTGCGGTCAATGAGTCCAACCTTCTCTTAGCCTCCTGGTCTGCCTTTATCCTGGAGCAGTCTTATAGCGAATCATACTTGCTTTTTCTGACCATGGTTCTGTCTTTTCCACTCGTTGTCTTTCTCTTTTGTCCAATTAAATAAGCTGTATTTGTGCAGTTCTTTTTTACTTTTCCAGTTTTTTACCAGTCTTTTTCACATGTGGAAGCCGGAAGTAGCTCATGGGCGCCATATTGGATGGAGAGACTATATAGCTTTACTATAGGTGACAGAGACTGTGTCTGAGTTTTTAAGATGGCAAAATGAATCAGTAACTCTGACATTTACGATGCCAAAATGAATCAGTTGTCGAAGGTTTTCGCGTAGTTTAGCACAGAAACTACATAGTGCATGTATTACCAAGTCAAATTAAGTAAAATCCCCTAATATTCAGTCCCCTATAGAGACAAATGAATTAAGTTTATAAGCCCAGAAAGCTTCTCTTCTGGTTAATAAATGATAAAACGGATGTTTAGGGAACCACCAGTATCATAATTAACTGCTTCATGTCCTTCGCTAATGAAATACGAGTATAAATGTTCCCAGGAATTTCCACCTCGTTGCACTACGTTTATGGTTATTTTCTCTTCCAAATTATTTAAAAATACATCTAACGCTGGACCACTAACGTAAATTGACGCTAGTTTCAGCTCATTAATATCTACGGCATTATTTCGGCTAAATTTTCATATTTTAAGTTTATAATTTTCATATTAAGGCACAGTACCCTAAGCTTGTAATATTTCTTATTATATGGTCTTGGGCTACCCTGTGTATTCACTTCTCAAAACAAGTAAATATTACCGAATTAGAAGACATTCAACCAATCGTTTTTGATATTTATTAATAATTTCACGTAAATCTTTAAAAATGGTCGAAAATCGTCAAAAAGTTAAGGTTAACCCTTTACTTTTTGGCTAAATTTGGCCATTTTTGCCAAATTTTTGGATGTCAAAAAATGAGTAAATTTACGGTAGTTTCTGCTCATATTAATATCTACGGCATTATTTAGGCTAAATATTCATTTTTAGCTTACTTTGATAGACACCCTAACCTAATGCAACCCTTAATCCTACCCTAACCCCCGGTCTAAAATGTAATCCTAACCTTTCTAACGTTTCATCCTAACGCCCGCATCAAGTGGTTTTCTAACCCAGAAGATATTTGGCGTAGAATTTCCGTCGATTACGCCAAGGTTGGCGTAAAACTAATCAATTTTTGGTGAAAATGACTTGGCGTGGCGTAATTGACTTTAGCGAATCAGTGTGGCGTACTAACGTACTTAGTGTTAGTATAAATGTCGCGATTTGATAGAAATACTGAGCAGTGAGGACAATGAGGGAGTCAGAGGGACTAAATAAATATCCTAATTCCTATTGCCGGAAATGCGTAATCAACGTTGACTATGCACGCGGGCACGCTTTCCATCTGATTTATGCGCGGGATATGGTCAACTCACTCAACTGTCAACTGACTCGTCTCAAGTCAACTTCTCACATTTATAGACTTTCACCATTCTATGTGAGACTCTCCCACGTTGAAGCTCAAACACGTTCGGTCTGACTCTGATTCAATCGGACAATATTCAATAAGAATCAGAGATTGAAGAGTGGAAACTTGCTTTTCAAAGGAGTCAAAGGTCAAAGGACAATCTGTTTATATGCCAGCACTGAACAAACTCATAAATAACAAATTAAATACAATTTCATGAACTAAATAGCTTTATGGCGGCACGCAGTGCATCTATATTTGGTTTTGGGTTTTCTTTCCCAGACCTCCTGACTGGCTCAAATTTTTTTGGGGAAAATTGTACAACCCCCTGACTGGCGTAAACAATTTTGGCGGACATTGTTGGCGGACATTGTTGGCGTAAATCTTCGAACGAAATACGAACTTCGAACGAAATACGAACTTTCCAGTCTGTCCCGGTGTGATTTTCCCACATTGGATTCCTCTCTCTAGCCGCAAACCTCGCTCGTTGGCTTCGCCATGTTTGTATTTCGATATAATCAGTGCTTCCAGTCAGCTAAAGGAAAATGTCCTTTGTTATCCTTCTTTTTAGCGAAATGTTCTTCTCAAAATCTGAAATTTCCTTCCTGTTTTCCCTCCAAAATCTCTTATAAATCCTTCTTCTAATGATTAAAATTTGGATCCTTCTCAAAATCTGAAATTTCATTCCAGGAAGTGTCGGAAAACGAACTATTTTTGGAGATCATTGAGGCAAGCGCAATTCAACTAACAATAGTCGGAATTACATTTCCAAACTATAAGTATAGGTAATCGTGAAAATTGTGCCAAAATTGCACGAGCCGTCAGGCGAGTGCAATTTGGCATAATTTTCAAATATCACGTGTAGTATATAAATCCTTAATTGCACGAGCAAAATCATGATTACTCATTTATTATATGCATGATAAAATCACGACACGTACGCTGCATCTTCTTCCAAGTCTTTAAAAACGTCTTGTTTCATTAGCTGACAACAAACCTTTTGACTCTTGGTGTTCTTTGTACTCATTTCAAAATATTTACATGGAATTTTCAATTCATAACTTGTTCCCAGTGTCTTCTTTCTTTTCATTTATTGTACTCGAGTGCAATAAATGATTTTATTGCACTCCGCCTCTCAGCCAATCATCCAGTAATTTTGTTATTTATATAATAAGTATAGGTAATCGTATGATAGCGAGTGCAATTAAGGATTTACACCACGAGTGATATTTGAGAATTGTGCCAAAATTGTCACAATTTTCAAATACCACAAGTAGTGTAAATCCTTAATTGCACGAGCAAAATCATATGATTACTCATTATATGCATGACAAAATTACGACACGTACGCTTCATCTTCTTCCAAGTCTAAAACGTCTTGTTTCACCAGTTGACAACAAACCTTTTCACTCTTGGTGTTCTTTGTACTCATTTCAAAATATTTACATGTAATTTTTAATTCATAGTGTACCAGAAGTCGTTGGAAAAGTGAAAACTTGCCATTGCAGAATAGGCCACCATTTTGAATTTTATTGTCAAACTCGGTTCCCAGAGTGCAATAAATGATTTTATTGCACTCCTCTCAGCCAATCAGAATCCAGTAATTTTGTTATGTATATAATAATAACTAATACATATAATAAAGATAAGCTTCATCCCCGGATTTTAGACCATCTTAGACACTAACATGCATACATGATTATTAACCAGCACTGCTCAGATCTATTGCTTCGTCGGCATTACAGCACGGGGCGAAGAAATATTTTTCTGAGTTTGCATTAAAGCTTGCATGAGTTACAAACAATTTAATATTACTTGTAATATACCCAGAATCTTATCCCGGCATTACCACCACTATATATACAGAACTCGTGACTAGACTCTCGGCAACGGCTTCCGTAGCTCAGTGGTCCGTCAGAGCACTGCACTAGCATCGCAGGGTCGCGGGTTCAATTCCAGCCGGAAGGCCTCTAAGTTGCATTTTTCGCAACTGGTCCCGGTTTGGTCTTAAAATGTATATATTCCAACACTCGAAATTTTCCTTCACCTAAAATACTCAGACATAGTTTGACTGGCTTAAAAAGTTTTGAACGTAAGTTTAAAAGTTACTTTCCATTAACCAACGGTTGGGGGTGATCGTTGTAAGGTTACGATCGCTATTTATACCCACAGGGGAAAAATTTAATTATTTAGTAAGCTCTCATCAATTCTCATCCTATTATGTTCAGGAGCAAGGAGAGTGAGTACCTTATCAAAAGATTACAACGTGTGCAAAATGCTGCTGCTCGGCTAATCTCATTGTCGTCAAAATATGACCATATATTACACCAATTCTCATTGAACTACATTGGCTACCGCTGGAATATCGTATAAAGATCAAGATCTTAATTATTACTTATAAAGCTCTTCACAACTAAGCTCCAGATTACATTAAAGAACAGTAATACATCGTTAAGTTCCAATGAGAAATCTTAGATCCTCCAAAAAGTAATTATTAGAAAAGCCTACATTTCGTCTGAAGTCATATGGTTCACGTGCATTCTGTATTTCCGCACCGGAACTCTGGAATATTTTACCAGAAAACATAAAAACTAGCGAAACTTTAGAGATTTTTAAAAAGACAGTGTTTTGGATATATAGCAAAGTGAAAAGGTGGTAAACTGCCAAGATTTTTAGTAACGAAATACTGACGTTTCGAGCGGAGACCTTCATCAGATAAGACGAAATGAAATAAAATAAATACAAAGTCTTCTTTACCAACTCTGATCGAATCTTATGCTAGTTGGTCTGCAGGAGCGAGGTGTATCGAAACAACTCTCACACAAACTCTTCTCTGCCAACTCTCAGCGACTTTCATCCTAACTTGTTTATCAGGAGCAAAACAACTCATATATACGAACTCTTCTAAACCAACTTTCATCCTAGTTTGATCCTGGCGTTTCATGGTCGCGACTTCCGAAATCCTGTCTCCTTGACACTGCACTCAATCCTTTTCCTGTCCTTTTACCTTCAACGTGGAATTTTGTTTGTTCTCTTGTTATGATCTTGTACATACACTATATCGCGCTGAAATACACACCAGTTTCCGCTCCGAAAAAAGATACTTTATTCTAATGAAATAAGAGATCAACTTCACACCTCTAAAGATCAATATGAATTTCCATGGTAACCTCACGATATGTGAATTGATACAATATTGTATTGGGGGAAGGGGGCATGGTAGAAAGCCAAACGCAGGCTTTCTGGTAGGTTGAATGAATGAATGAAAATAATATTTAACGAGGAAGCTCTCATCACATTACGTGGTTCTTAGAGATGTCAAAAAGTAGGATAAAAGTAGCACTAAAATATTAGGAAAAGTAGGAATAAAGTTGGAAAACGTACAAAAAAGTAGTGCAACAGTAAGAATTTTTCGTGATTAATTTGAAATGACAACACAACAAAAATACAATTAAATCTCATTTTTTCATGGAGGAAATGTACAAAAGCGGCTTCTTCAATTCAGTGGTTTATTATATATATATATATATATATATATATATATATATATATATATATATATATATATATATATATATATATATATATATATATATATATATATATATATATATATATATATATATATATATATATATATATATATATATATATATATATATATATATATATATATATATATATATATATATATATATATATATATATATATATATATATGACCGATATATGTGACCGATATATATATATATATGTGGTAGTGATTTCTCCGTATATACATATTAAATTCGCGGCTTTCACTCGACACCATAAGGTGGAGCAAGGTCTCCCGAGCGCACTTCCCAAAGTAGCGAAACGATACACAACTTCTTGTATACAGAGGGCTTCAAGAATAATAATTAATATTATAGATGATTTAATATAGTCAAATACGTATATGGAAAAAGTGACTGCCCCAACCTGGAATCGAACCCTGGTCTCCGAATCAACGTTTCGGCGCTCTAACCTTTGAGCTATCGGGAGGCGTTATGGTTAGATGCGATGTCTGAAAGCGGCGAATTTAATGTGTATATGGAGAAATCACCGACTGTTCTGACCGTGTCTTAATAGCTCAAAGGTTAGAGCACCGAAACGTTAATTGATTCGGAGACCAGGGTTCGATAAATGCTACATTATCCTGGTAATGTCAAGACAAAAGCAAATTACTGATTTCACGAAATATAAAACTATAGGATTTTAAGTGAAAACGGTAGGAAAATAAAGGCATTCTTAATAAAAAGTAGAAAAATTAGGAAAAGTAGGATTGGTAGAAAGCCTGTAAATGTAGTAATATATTCTGCGTTAATATACACAATATAATGTTGTAGTGAATGTGCGAGAGCTCGGACAGACGATACGTGGACGATCGTCAAGCTCCCGTACAGGAATCGTACAGGAATCGACGAAACCTGTAACCTTCTGATTGCTTCTGAATAAGACATGATTAAATCTGGGAAACGATTGGAAAGTTCTTCGATTTGAATCAATGCATCAGAATATAAACGCAAGTTTTTACATAGTTGATTCAACTTTTAAAATTTATTACGAGCATTTTCACAGCGCTATTGCGAGTAGCTAATTAGTCGTATATTTCGATATAAAAAGTAGTTATTGATAATATCCTTTAAATGTGGTTGTCCATGTTTTGTGCGTAGAATTGAGCACAATCCTGTCTTCAGCGTTTTTTACGAAATACGCATACGATCTACATAAAGAGACACTTTTTCACTTGAAAAAAACACAGTTTGACTTTGAAACTATCACCACCATGGTTATACCTAATAATCCGCTGAAGATAGTTGAAGAACGCGCCACCAAACATAGAACCTTTCATTATCGAACTGTTATTGTTACCGTGTCGAACAATCTAAATCCGGCACTTAAAAACTACTGCAAGCTGTTTCCGGAGTTCAAGCGAACGCTAAAAGGGGACTTGCTATGCAAACTTGAAATTACTATGCTAAAAAATTACTTGCTATGCGATCTTTGACTTATGCTCTACTAAAAAAGGACTTGCTTTATATGCCATTTTGAACTCAGTGCTATGCTATCAGTGCTAAAAGGGGACTTGGTATGCCAACTTGAACTTACTATGCTAAAAATGACTTGCTATGCCATCTTGAACTTACTAATATTAATGTATTTTATTGTTAATGTCATTTTATTGTATTTAATTTATTTATGTAATTGGAAAAGCCCATTTGGGACGAATTAATAAACTGTGTGTAAATTTATGACTGCATTTACAAATACAGAAAAACGTTTTGCAAGTTTCTCCAAGCTCTCCCACAATCACTAACAATTAACAGCTGTGTATATACATTAATACACCCTGCAAGCATTACGACCGCATAGGCAGCATACTCTCTCCTCCGCAGAGGCTTACTATATTTTATTAGAAAAGACGCGCGTAGCGGGAGGAAAATCGGATGCGCGCAGGGAATGACGGGAAGAGAGAAAGAAAATAAGCTCCTTTTCTCGTTTCCCGTCTTCCCGTCGTCCACCGCGCGCCTCCGATTTTTCTCGATCCACTCCCCGCGCGCTTCCCCATTTTGCCCGCACGCCTTCCTCTAATAAAAATAAGCCTCTCCGGAGGAGAGAGGGCAGCATATATCAATCGAACCAGTACCTTCTGTGCTAGTCACATCATCTGAGTCTCGTATGCTCAATGCGGGTTAGAACGCCGCCCGGTAATCAGAAAGTTACAGGTTCAATTTCTGTCAGAAACATTTTCTGGGGAAAGGTAAAATTGTTGTTTTAAAGAAGATACGTAAAAAAAGGAGTAAAACTCGCATCAAAATAAAACGTGAAATATATAACTTTCACGATGTGAAAGGGGGAAACATGCGTTTCCCCCTTTCGAGCAACAAAGAAAAATTACTCTAAAAATAACCTGTAATAGCCCTGGAACGGGATGTTTAATATCGTTATTTATATGGACCTTGAGTGATTTGTGATCAAAGAAGTCCACTTTGTTCAACAGTATCTCTTCAAACAGATCGCCCCTTGCAAGTGAAACCACTCGAGATTTCTCAAACAAAACATCTTTACGAACGAGCGCTAGAAAATCAGTAGATAATTCTAGACTAGATTCCAGGCCTTCGAGATGCATTCCCTACCATAAGGCGAAGCTACAGTAGCCGTTCAAATTGCTGTTACTATTTTGGCCGTTGACGTCAATACAAAATAGTATATAAAGCTACAATATATACTTAACTATTATTATTGTCATTTGTAGTTATTTATATTATCACCAAGAAACAAGAACGTGCTTTTGATACCTTCGTTAGCTAATTAGCTTCGGCTAATATACGATTTCATTGAGATATATTAGGAAGCTTTAACGGATTTGACTACGCCATCTCTTGCTGACGTAATTAAAGTCGTAGTCATAGTCCATTTGACTACCAATTTCGTTCCCAGAGCCAATTCGCATTGTTTGACTACGAGAATTTCCTCAAAACTCGTACTCAAATGGACGATTACCACGTCAGGACAGCTAGATGGCGTAAGTGTGTACACCTATGTGCATTGTACTCCTTATAATCAAATATAAAAGTCCCCAGGCTATTATATACAAATGTGATTTATTATATTGGATACATGACAGGTGCGCCGTATATAAGTTAACGTTAAACGGCGGTCTTGAGAGACGTGGAGACTGTCAAAAATATTGGTGGTCGAAGCTTTGATAGTTGATAGTATAACGGACACCGAACGAATGAAATAATGAGGGATCGATGTATATAATAACTACAAGTTTCTTGAATGAAAAGTCGTCAATAACGATTTTAGATAGTTTTCTGATCGTGTTTTTGACTAATTTCTGGACGTAAACTTGTCGTATTTGATTCATAGTTAATAAATTCAATTAGTGTATTGGGACAACAAAAACTACCAAAAAAATTAGTTGTATTCTTTATGAGCCTTAATGCGATGGAAAATTGTTAGTCGATTTTTCCAGAAAATCAAAGTACAACACCCGAAATAAGCAAATTCACTTAAAATTAAAGCAAAATAGTAATTTATGGCTGCAAACTTTGAGTTTCTTGTCATAAGTGGTGACAACCATATATATATATATATATATAGCAAAGTGAAAAGGTGGTAAACTGCCAAGATTTTTAGTGACGAAATAGTACATAGTGCCCTTAAACAAAATACCTCGGTACCAGCGGGAATATTTTCTTGAGGCCCGTTCCCGCTGCAACACATTCCCTTTTCTCAATCCCACTACAGTTATTACTGCCCCCAAATTCGACCACACAATCCGTCATACTTTTTTATGCACGTCCACCAACATCATTTATTGCATTTCTTGCGATAAACGCCCTAAAATCTACATCGGTGAAACTGGGCGATGCCCTTCAGACAGGTTTGCTGAACATCTTCGTTCCGTGAGGAACAAAGATATTGACAAACCTTTAGTCCGCCATTTCAACAGCTCTAACCATTTGGTTTCAGACATGAAAGTCTGTGCCATCCTTCCCATCTCAGGTGGTAACGATAACCGCAAACGGCAAGAGAAGCGTCTCATGCACCACACATCCTCTTGATCTTAACGAACGTTTTTCTTTTATTTAATTTCCTACAAGTTTTTTATTATTTTAGTTTGCTTGGAACTTTTGTAAGGGTTAGAGTTTACTACTTTTTTCTAATTCGAGGGACTCTATATATATCCAATAGAGCACAAGTGACCATGCTCTAACAGTCTTAGAGAATGACTGCATCCACGAAGTAATTTTAACTTTCACTATAAAATTGTTTTTTTACCTCGCACATTTACCGGAGACATTGACTTTATTGAATTCATTAGTGGCTTTATTGAATTCATTAGTGACTCTATATAGAGTTCACTAATCTGTCTAATTTTGATGAATTAAAACACTATGGAATATAGAGCAGTGAAATAGTCGACGTGGATTGGCTGAGTGGTTGCAGTCATTCTCTAATTATTATTAGCTTATGCACTTTCATTCCTTTTCAAGTTTTTGTTTCTTACTGCTTTACTATCTCCTAATCCCCTAGAATATTGGACCTGTCATTTCTCCCTCCCCCTCAGTCTGTTTGCTGATCAACTGTAAAAATAGCAAATTATAGTTAACTTTTTGCATTCATAAATTATCAGTTTGTTTATCTCCCGTGCATTTGATTGGCTACTTTCTATACTTGTTGACACCTTTTATGCATATATATATATAAGCCCTATTTATTTTATTTCATCTCGTCTTACTCTGATGAAGGGCTCCGCTTGAAACGTCAATTTTTTTAGTATTTCGTCACTAAAAGTTGCGTGAAACAAAAATGCGTGAAACTCCGAGTAGCAACGTTAATCATCTAATAAATATACCTCGCTCTACCGTCAAGGTATTGAGCACTCTATAGTCTATTGTAAACCACTTCTTCAATTATATATATATATATATATATATATATATATATATATATATATATATATATATATCAGAAATATATATATATATATAATATATATATATCAGAAATATATATATATATATATCAGAAATATATATATATAGCATACGACACTATAGTATTGTATCCTAGCATGAGTGCTGCGCAGTGCTAGGATACAACACTACACAAATAGAGTCGAAATGCTTAATATCCGCACGAAACAGCGTTCAAGCAAATAAGAAAATGCATTTTTAGCTTCTTGAGAGTTTCAGAGCGTTTCACACAAAGCGTTTCACAAGTCATCTACAATTACTGTGGATCCGTAATGTTAAATTTCAGGTTATAAATTTCAGTGTAATTTCATTTTCATTTGAAATGTCAATCGCTATATACTTTAGGCTATATCAGTTTCACACAATCGAGATAAAGTCATGGCATCGTCAATATCATCTGGAAAACCTTCTTTGTATTTAAAGAGGTACTCGAGTCAAAATACAAGTGGCGTTCATATGAATGATCTTACTGACTTTAGTTTATTTCCAAAGTTTCAGCATTCAAATCAATCAAGTTAAAAACATATTGCAAGTTCAAGTTGCAGAGTTTGTTCAATTTCGACGCCATTTTGTTTGAGATTGATTGATTTGTTTCTTAAATATGACGTCACTGACCGCTTCTATCTCGTATTATCCCCAAGAAGGTCCTCTACTTTCCCGCAAGATGTACTAAATAGTTTATTGCGACTAATTTTCCTCCAAAGAGGACTCACAACAGCTATCACTATGTGATCGCCATCAAAACTACTCCACTATACAATGACGTCATATTTTCAAAACAAACATGGCGTCAAAATCCTCAAATTGTCAACTACAACTAGGCATTTAAATTGATTGGAATGTCGAAACTTTGGGAATAAACTAAAGTCAGTAAGGTCTTTTTGTACTTTTGCTGGAGTAGGAATGACCTAGAAATGTTGTTAATGCTTAAGTATAAACTGGGTGTAAATTAACAACACGACGCAATTGACCGTACCGATGTTTATGATGGCGAATAGTATATTTAACCACAATTACTTGCACACAGTAAACATAATCTCTTAGAGAATCAGCAGAAGATGGCGCTTCAAAGAGATAGTTAAATTTGATAAAAGCGCCTTAGGGCGGTTTCAAATGTTGTACTTTTCACGTGCGGAACCTAATGTAATTTTGCAACATCCTTTGTTCATGCTCATTTACATTGAATTTGAAACATGAAAATTTCGACGTTTGAAACCGGCCTTATCTACTTAATTTGTTTTGTTTCGACTTGTTTCGTTGTTAATTATTTATTTATCTCTATTGACGATACATATGGATGATCAGAAAACGTTATGATGAGTCCTCAACAGGGATCAAACCTGCCTAACCTAGACGCTCTAACAATTAAGCTACCGAGATGGAGAGCGAAGGTTACAGTTACAAGGTTACAGAAGGTTAATATGGTGAAGGAAAATTTCCCTTGTTGGAATATATACATTTTAAGACCAAACCGGGACCAGTTGAGAAAAATGCAACTTCAAGGCCTCCGGCTGGAATTGAACCCGCGACCCTGCGATGCTAGTGCAGTGCTCCGACCACTGAGCTACGGAGGCCGTCCTTAGAACCTGTAATTTAATAGAGTGAAATTCCAAATATTACTTGTTATATATATATATATATATATATATATATATATATATATATATATATATATATATATATATATATATATATATATATATATATATATATATATATTAAAAATTATATATAAAAAACGGGATTCCTAATAACCGTCCTATACATGTACGTTATATAGAATTTAAGCAATAATAAAATGCTTTTCTCTTGCAGATCCGTTTCCGTTTAAAAAAAGAAGCACTCTGCTATGATACGCGCTAACATCATAAAGAAGATTTACTATACAAAGATTGACCATTTCGCCAATTACTTGGTGTATTTCAACAAAAAGGAACCACTCTGCTATGATGCGCTAAGACCACAAAGAAGATCTAGTAAAAAAGGACCCTGCAAACAATATAGCATGTATAAGCGAAATCAAATATATATGTTTCTTTCTTCATCAGATCTGCACTAGAACGCGAATATCGTTAATGACAAAATGCAACTCGGTTTTTTCACCGGCCTGCATGCACAAATTAAACATCGTGCCACTATAGCATCACACCCATGTGAAGAGGATTTCGTGTGTATTAAGTAGAACACAACTGAATTCCTTTTCCTGCGATAATATCTCTTGACCTTCAGTGTCGGTTCTTTCCCATGTGTTGCTCCACTCCACAATCAAGAAACACAATATCACTGAGAAATTACTCTGTAACGCTGCACTTAAACAATATCATTCAATAACTAATGTTAGGCAATTTTAACCCATGACAACGATACCCTCTTCACAGTTAAAGCAGGATTCGAAAGAGGTATAAAAGAGCTGGTGTTTTCTCACTCAGTCATCATTAGTTTCATTCAGTTGTCGTTCAATAATCACTTAATTCGTTGAAAAGGACTAAGAAGAAGAATATGAAGACCTTCGCGATACTTTGCTTCCTATTCTTGGCTTCGGCTTGCATCTTTGGTAAGTTTATACGGTATATATATATTATATACAAATAATTTCAATGTATGATTTTGTCTTTTAACGAGCACGTTCACTGCATTTTATACCTTTGAAAATCACATAACTTCTAGTGCAGTAGTACTAGTCTAGTGCATTTTAAGGTTTTCAATGTATTTTGCATAACTCTATAACTTATATTTTATAAAATCATATGCTCTAAGTTTTCAAAGAGTGAACATTTCTAGTCCAAAGTTTATTTTATTTAACTCAACATAGTTTTCTGCTAATCTTATGTCAACAGTACAATCTATACATTTTAAGAGTTTTTCAATGTAATTTGTATATTATAACTTATATCTTATAAAATCATGTTTGCAATCATTACACAGTTCTCCAAAGTGATAACTTAATGGAACTCAACAAAGATTATAACCAACCAGTAAAACTATCGATCCCTGCCCGGGACTCTTTTCTGAGGAATTGAGCTTGACGATCGTCTATATATATGTATCGACAATATACTATACTGTAAGTAAAATATCCAAGAACAATGAAATAATACATTTTTTCTGCTCCATCAAAAGCCGTGAAGGCAGAAGAGGAAAACTCAAATATCGAAGCTCCCAAAATCGACGACCAGCCCGAAGCTGCTGTAGACGCCGATGAGAAAGCTCCGGAAGAGTCCGACGAGGCGACGGAAGAAGACGAGGAAACCGAACAGGAGGAAAGCGATGAAGAAGAAAGTGATGAAGAAGAAAATGATGAAGAAGAAGAAGAAGAAAGTGAAGGTACGTGTATTTTTATTATTAGACATTAAGGTTTTAAACATGCATGGTAGTCAATAATTCAGTGAAGAAAAAATAAAATAAAACCATGTTTAATGAGTATCTTTGTATGTGATAAAGGAACACTTTCTCGATAAATTACTCGCTTGGTTTTTATACAGCTTAGATTGATTTTCAAAATTACTTCACCAATGAACGTATGAAATGATATGTGTTTTATCGGATCTAAAATACCCACAGAGTAGTTTCATCGAGTCATCACGTAACTGGTAGAAGCTAATTTTTTCTTGGCTGTTGATTACTAACCATTATGTAACAAGATCCTAACCAGTGGGCGTGTTTACTATAGGTTCTTGTGTCCGATTGGATAAAAAGGCTGGAAAACGTCCAATCAAATCTATTTTTCAAGAAGCTACATATTTACCAGTTTCATTAGGTTTACCCAGCTTGTGACGTCATCAACTTTCCAGCTAATTCTAAATTAGTCAAAATATTACAACAAGATGGCTGATAACACCATTGTCTTTTGTTTACTTGGATTGCCTTCGTAAGCCTGTTTGTTAATCAGAAAGTCAAAAATTTGAAATTATGATTTTGGTTGCCATTACCAACTTCAAATAAATGATAAAAGTTACTTTTATCTTGAGTATATATTTTTGACGTCTATTCGCTCAAACAGTCGGACGATCCCTTTGAAGTCTAGTCTACCAATTATTTCATAAACGAAATATGTACAATTTTATAACACGGAGAGGAATATGTTTGAAGATATACGAGTAAGTCGAGTATTCTTGAAGTTCTTAAGATACTCATCTACGTTCATGATTATCAACAATATTTAAGTAATGAGTATGATTTGTTTAGAGTCTATCACGCAGGATAAGGTTGCCCTATTTTACTCTGCTCACGTTTTAAGCGTTCAACTATACAGTTTATCACTCTTAGGTGAAAGCAAACTCATGACTAAGGATTCCGAGGGCCTTCGATTTAAGGTCGTTTTCCGAGAAGACCGAAAGTGTTTTCGGAAAAATTTGCAGTGTTGTCGCAAAGGCACACCTTCTCCTCAATTATTTTATGACCCTCAGTGGTGGTCCGATCAAAGATTGAACAGATATAGATATGTGTGGTAACCACTAGACCACAACAGATGTGGAGAACCTCAATAAAAGTAAAAAATATATACAAATAGTAATTGAAAAATCAAAAATTGAAAAATCAATTGAAAGCGTTTCACAGCGGTAATCCTTCTTTGCATCTAAGATTCATTATTTCTATTTACTTTGTATTTTTATGTATGTTTTAGTAAAGTTTTCTTCATCTAATTCCAAATTATCGGGATTGCGATCGCGATCGAGAGCTATATCGCTATTGCAATCACGATAATTTTTGTCGTGTAATCACTCCATCGTGATCGTGATAAATTTAATCCATGCAGTTCTTGAGGTGCGGTTTGCGATCGCGATCGGCGGGCTCTCGCGATCGAAAATAGCCATGTAAACAGTTTTAGGATTGCGATCTGAATAAACACGCGTGCGATCGAATAAACTGGATCCGAATAAACTGGAGGTTTCCAAACATGAACAAAATCGTCTCCTGCAATGCACGATTCTTTCGTGCTCTAAACGTCGCAATGTTCTCCAACCATTGTTATTCACTTTAAATAGTTGGAAGAATTGCCAAACATGCTCCGCAATTTTATTTGTAGCCTGCACCGTCAGAGAGGCCATCGTCCTGCAGTACTTCCCGAACATGAGGGCAGCAACTCGGGCTTTCGAGAACGATCCGAATTGGGATAGCTGTCCATGTAAACCATAGGATTGCGATCGCGATAAACATCTATCGCGATATCATCTATATATATATATATATATATATATATATATATATATATATATATATATATATATATATATATATATATATATATATAATATAATGTCTATTTACTTAGCATTTTTAAAGTTCTCTATATACTTCTAATTTACCTATAACATGAGAACTTTATAGCAGTTCTAGCTATTAATTCGATAAACTTGCGTTACTTATAACTATAAGTATATTTCTTACTTTTAGTAAAGCTCTCTCTACATCTCATTTACCTGAAAATGTATTCAGTTCTTTTAAACTGAACTTAGCAACATCAATGTTTTTATAATTTTACTTGCTCAATTTTACTTGCTCAATCTTACTTGCTCAACATGTTTGCTGCAGTGAATCAAGCAGATTGTTTTATGAATAATATATTATTGACGAGAAGTGCTTGATCTGATATCAAACACCGAGATATGTGTTAGAAAATTACAGGCGATAACCGCGTTTGTAAACCAAAACAAACGACTTTTGAGTGCCTGATTTAGCTTCTCAAAAGGCATGTAAGAGAAATGTGCGGTAAAAATCGACTTCATTTATGCAAGTGTTTGATCACATATATCAAGTCTCGGTTATGCATGATTTTCCTTTGTGTTTTCGCATAATTTATTAATGATTTGCGATTGACTGAATCGGAAGAAATAATCTTGTAGTTTTTTATCCTTACAGATGAAGAAGAAGAGGTTGAAGATGAAGACGAAGAGAAAAGAAGTAGGTTATATTATTTACATTAAACTAATAAAAAAATCTAAAATATAATGTTATACGAGGAGAAAACACAATTCAACATCCAAATGATGGATAAATACTCTAAAAGGTTGCTGTACTACCAAAACAGTGTGTAGAAGATCGAACCTTTCGAGAGAAGGCCCTTAGTCAGAGAATAAAACGTATAAAAGTCAACATGCATCCATGATTGCATCTCAACCATACATTGCATTCTTGCGATGTTCTTGTTTGGCTTAAAGGATATTGGCAATAAAAAATAAGTAATATATATCTTAAAATATAAATAAAATAACCGGAATATCGTTGTTTGAGGTTATAAAAATGCTCATATACACGTATTAAAGGTGAATTAGGATTGTATGTCACATGACCTGTGACGTCATGTGCTGGGTAAAGTGCGGTCAGTGTTGGCAGAAATGCAAAGAAATTAAGCTTCTTCTCAACGTTATTTTAGTAATTGCTATTACAACATAAACTGGGCAATACATAGCCCCACGATAAGTAGCACAAAAGTACAAAGTACAACAGTTCCCATCACATGAGGTCACGGTCATATTCAAAATGGCGGCGTTTTAAAGTGGCACTACGATGAAAATTCACCCCCCGTCTTTTAGATTTTCTTCAGCATAGAATAGTATTTCAATGTCGAAAGTGATCATCGATGTAAAAAAAAACTAAAAAATGGTATTTTGAAGTAAGTATTTTGAGCTCTGAAATCACTGTTATTTTGGCCACCATTAGTAAAAACGTGTTCCAAGTGAGCCCGCAATTTCAAAAGGTAATATTGTTTGTGACGTCAGATTCTCAATGCTACGCCTGAATTTCAGTCGAGGTTACTTGTTTTCTTCGAGAAGTAGATGAAATGCTCAGCCTTTCAGACGAAGAATTTGAAAAAAACGACCTTGATTTACTTGAAGAATTAGCCATGTGGAGTCTTCGCGTTGAGAATCTGACGTCACTTCATTACGCTGGTCAGGAACATACACGATTAATGGCGGACATAACAACTCGAGATTCGGAGTCAGACAAATAATACTTGCCATCGTCGAATCCCAAAACGGTTTCGACCGAGTAATATTTAGCAGCTCTGCTTTATAAATACCTAAAAATATCGATAGGTAAAAATTTGATCGTAGTACACTTTAAATGGTTTATTCAACTTTTCAAATGTGTTGCGAGCATTTTCATAGTTAAGTCATAGTTAAGTCATAGTTAAGTCATAGCTAAGTCATAGCTAAGTCATAGCTAAGTCATATACTGCGATATAAAAAGTACTTATTTTTTGTTGCCGATGTCCATTAAGTCAAGAGGGCACAAAAAATGCATGTTACAACATTTTCTAATTTACTAGTTTGAGTGATGGTCTAAATTTTCCAGTTCTAAGTTCATTTTTGGGAGAGATTCCAGGCGGAGTGGTGACCAATAACAGCTACATCAGTATCAGTCATAGGCGTAGGAACCGGGGGGCCCCCAAATTTTAAATGGGGAGGCTGAGACCCACAACAAATCAGGACAAGCGTTGCTAAATTTAATGTCGAGGCTAGGAGAGAAGCTACTTAAAGTAATCTACCTACGGGCTTCATCTACACGAGATTTTACAAACGGGTGTAGCCTGAATAGCCTGAAGTGTTAATCAACCCCAAAACCCTTGCCACACGAGGGTTAGATTGGTTCTGTCAGTACTAGGCGCAAAAAATGGCGTAACCTGGATTCATTTGAACTATGCTTGCTGTAGAATTAGATTAAAAAGTTTGCTCAAAATGCTGCAAATTGTCTTTCCGAGCTTCTAGATTTCAAAATTTTCCAGGGGAGGGACCCCGCACCCCCCTTAAAATGCGGTCACTGATTACTTGCTTGTCGACTTAACCCCCCCCCCCCCCCCCCCCCCCCCCCCCAACTTTAAGTCTGCCCTTTCCGTCCGAGCCAGAGGCTCGTGTTTTTATAAACGCTCGATTATTACAGTTTATCACTCTTGCGGTGAGACCCCAGACTTGAATGTCCAAATTACTAGGGCTAAGATTTAATATCGTTATTCATTTAACTCTTCGTTTTATATTAAACTGTTGTGCTCCTTAGGCAGTTTAGAAATACATATCGAAAACTATTAAAGGTTGGTGTATACATCAGATGTCATATACAGGTCTGATTGTTTATCTCCTGTGCATTTTGATAACCTGATCTCAGTAACGCTTATGATCTTGTGATTTTCACAGGGCTCCATTAAAAACACTTCGGTGACATGGGCTTCCTATTCAAATATAATAATAATAATAATAATAATAATAATAATAATAATAATAATAATAATAATAATAATAATAATAATAATAATAATAATAATAATAATAATGGAAACTTTATTAAATGTCTTTTTAGATAATATACAACTGTAAATCTTGCTTATAATTTAAGGTAACTTACAATGGGCTACTTGAATCAACACTAACAATATATAACTAATAACTATATATAACAACATAAAACAAATATATAGCACAATAATTTTAAAAAGTTAGCAGTTCGGGATTTGTCCATTCCTTGTTTCGGCAACAGAATATGTAATAGGAGGTTCTGATTGCGATCGTCGTCATTCTCTTAATATACAATATTATTGGTGAGTCTTGTCAAGACTAAGATCATTCAGCATTTTTATGAATGTAGAACATTCTGCTGCAAAGACACCAAGGGAGCTGATCGATAGGTTTACAAATTTAACTGATCTGAATTGTTCACTTTGACTTTGACTTTTTTTATTTTTTATTTTTATATTAATAATAATAATAATAATAATAATATAATAATAATAATAATAATAATAATAATAATAATAATAATAATAATAATAATTATTATTATTATTATTATCTCAGTAAAGTCTCTTACGATCTCATAATGATCTTGCGATCTCAGTAAAATTATCTTGCAATCTTATCGTGATCTTGTGATCACAGTAAAGTCTCTCAAGTTTCTCAGTGAAGTCTCTTTCGACAAAGTATAATATAGTATGCGTGAACAATACCAACTTAAACTGTTTCACTAAGTAATTGAGCTCATAATTTCTAGCTCATAATATAAAGTGTTAAATATCTTGCTGTCTATTCTACAGGTCTTTATAAATGCAGGCGTTCTCGCAAGAAAGGGCTGTGGTGCATCGCCTGCGGGTGTAGACGTATTGCATGCAGGATCAAGTTCTGCGCCCGACGCATCTGTCGCCCACGTCGTGTCTGTGGTAAAAGACCCGTATGCCGTATCGTCAAAAAATCCAGGATTGCGAAACGACCCATCAAGGTCAAAGTGGGATACCAATACGTTACTAAATACGTAACATTCTGGAAATACTACACCGTGAAGGTGTGCAAGAATGTGGTGGTGTACTGCCCGCGAAAATGCATCATCAAGCGAAAAAAATGTGGACGTATTTGCAAAATTCGATGCGGACTTAAAAAGGTAAGACTGAAATTTAGTTGCGCAGAAACAATTGTTTATTAGAGAGATCATAGGATCATCTCCCAGTCATCCGTTAACAACAGGCCAGGAGCGAGGAGAGTTAAAATAACTCTCATACAGACTCTTTACTACCCACTCTAATCGACTCTCGTACTTGTTTGACCAGGAGCAAGGAGAGATAAGATGGTTCTTTATCTCTCCTTGCGAGAAATTTACTGATAATCGGGACATTTTATGACGTCAGCATGCATAAATAAAGCCCGAAAATAATTTCCTTCGGTAAATTGTTTTGAAAAGTAGCGAACTTGAAGATGAAGCTTTTACATTAAATTTGGTGATATTGACAAAACCATCTTAACAACCAACCCTACATTTATTTTTGAGTAAAAAGTGAAGTTGATGAAAAATACCAAAAAATGTTATAACCATTGTTACCATAGCAACGATTTTGAAAATGTAAATAACACGAAGGTAATTGCAAGAATGTCATTAATCTTAATGGTACATTTAATGAACACGAGTTACAAGGGGGGGGGACTACGCTTTAAGCATTTAGTCCAATATATAGTTACGCATTATGTAGAAAACATAGGAAACTCTCATACAACTCTTCTATCAATTCTCATAGACACTTATCCTCGTCTAATCAAGGCTTTACGGCTAAATCTCAATAACCATTTGATGAAACGTGGAATTTAATCATCAAACACGAATTCAAATAATTATTTTTCTTTCCAGTGTCGTAAACACCCATACCATGGATAAACGTCTGATCCTGTACAAGAAACGAGAATAGAAAATATGATGTCGACAAACCGTGTTGTAGCAATTGCTTTTTAAATTAAATAGGAATAACCCAAAATTCATGAACGTAGCCGGATTCACCATACCGATGTAATAATTCTACTTTTTCAGCATTTAAAAATAAAAAAAAATCAAAATATAGCGTTGTTGTTCTTTATTGACCCTCGATCATCAACCCGTAGACTGACAGACAGATAGACACACACACATACACGCACACACACACACACGGACACACACAAACACACACACCCACACAGAGACAAATACTTATTTAAATTCGGAAATTCTTCAGTATAAAAATGCCTTACTGTCTCAGCCTTCACTTTCAAACACACGATGTCACTCTAACGAAACTTGCCACCCCATTTCTTTTGATGACTTTTCTGTTCTTTCTTCGTGTAATGCAACGTTTGAATTACTAATCAGAGAAAGTTTGATTATTACTCGGGCTACCAATAGTAGACCGAGTCTATAGGTTTCGGCTCCGTTTGTTATTTGTTCCATGTTTGTTATATATAACCTACTATTCATTTTACGTATATATATATATATATATATATATATATATATATATATATATATATATATATATATATATATATATATATATATATATATATATAGATAAGTGTCAGGTTCAAAATCATATCAGGTAGAGTGCTCAATACCTATAAGTAGAGCAGAATAGTAAGAACAAAATAGACGAACTTTGTGGTTACTTCATTTAAACTTTATTTCACTACAGATCTGTTTCGTATGGAAAGCTATATTAGCTTACCACACTCATCAGGTGAGTATTGCGACTGGTGAGTATCGCAATACTCACCTGATGAGTGTGGTAAGCTAATATAGCTTTCCATACGAAACAGATCTGTAGTGAAATAAAGTTTAAATGAAGTAACCAAAGTTCGTCTATTTTGTTCTTACTATATATATATATATATATATATATATATATATATATATATATATATAAAATTAAAATCTGTCTGACGATCGCGTAAGCGTGAAACTCGTTGTAACAGCAAAGTGATGTCTTGTCTTTGATTTATCTACAATTTATATATATATATATATATATATATTTGTGAATCATTAATTATTCATTAGGAAAATGAGCAATCAAAACTCCTGCTATATGACACGTGATAACATTTGTATATCCGATACTACATCTACAGTCTGAAAGCTGGGGGGCTTTGATATTCAGCAGGGAAATTACGGGGTATAAATTAATATTCTGTATCATTTGGTACAGAATACTAATAGGGGTATTAGTATTCTGTATAAAATGATACAGATCTTTTTCATTTCATACAGATCTGTATCAATCTTTTATCGAGATTGATGCTGTCTTCTCCATTAATATTTTGTATATGTCGATTGATACCGCAAATAATCATGTAAAGCGTTCTCGGGGGATGCTTCTTACGATTCACGACCTCGCCAACAAACTTTGTCAGCCACATGTTAAGCGATTCAGCTGGGCCAGCTGACATTTCGTGAAAATTCACCGCCGTTAAGTCTTGGAGACTTTCTAGCCTGTTGCATTCGAACTCAAATGACTCATTTTCTGCTATTTTATTCGGACGATGCTTTTGCCATTCTTCGAATATCTTCACAGCCCATTTTGTATTGTACCGTGTGTTTTTGGGTACTGTTTCTTCTAGCCATGAAGTCTCTTCTTCCACACTTTTAGGCTCTCGAAAACGGGCATGATCTGCCATTTAGAAATCCTGTGTTCGACTGACGACAACTTTCAATGTCCAAGGCGAGCAATGCACGAGATTTTGAATACACTGATTTTCATAATCATATAGCCACACAAACAATGCATTTTGTCCCTTGAGCATACTCTCAATACAATACTTAAAAGCTATTCGGCACAACAACTATAATAGACTACTCGAATATTAATCACTAAACAGCGCCAAATAATTTTGGGATGCAACAGACATATAAGATTATTCCAGCAACTTTGACAAAAACTTTAAAACTCTTTCAAAAATATATATGAAACCTCATAGCTAAATTAAACACTTCGACATGAATTTCACAAGCCATTTACAACATTCGCGTCCGTGTTGTATCGGATATACAAACTCTCGCCCTTCGGCTCGAGTTTGTATATCCGGTTTGTATATCCGATACAACACGGCCGCTCATGTTGAATAGTACATAGAAACGAGGCTTTTTTATCTGAAGAGTGCCACATCTCGTGGTACGAAACTAAATAGTAATAAATATGCCTAGTCAAATTTGTTGAGTCGTTTCATCTTCATTTAATTATGCTCTGGGTATCCATTGAGCACTCTGCCAAATGTTATTATAGTCTTCTCAACTTATATAAATATATATATTATAAATATATATATATATTATAAATAAATATATATATATATATATATAGACAAGTATCGATTTTAGAATCATATGAGTAGAGTGCTCAATACCGAAGTAGAGCGGATA